>BMAO01029215.1:0-326189 GCA_019973975.1 Trichonephila clavata
GTCCCACTCCCACTTTTGCAGGGTGTTTTTTAAAAATAATTATAATATTGTATCATTTTCATGTTGATGCTTATTTTTTGTATCGTTTCCTGGTCTATCCCGTGTTAAATCGAACCTGGGTAATCTCACTAAAGTTTACTCAGGAAAACTCATACACATACCTGTAAGTAGTATGTGGCTTTACTTTCCTCTGTTCTGCGTGAGTGAATATTAACGTCGCACTGTTCAGACGAGGGCTTTTGGAGACGAACCTCGTATTTTGAACCATGGTCAAGTGACGAGGACGACGCAAAGCTGGCATCCCCTTTCCTAACTACCACACCACACCACACCAACGGGAGGACTTTTGAGCTCTCAACAGATTTGACGTGCATTGCTCCCCTACACGGCGGGTCTTCAGTGGTACTGGGCTCGAACTCATGACATACCAGCCACTAGTCTGTTACCTTGTCCAACTAGGCTAACACGACAACTTCCTATATTCTGCAGATCATGATGAAGGACTGTGTGTTAAAATAGCTTTGTATATTTAAAATACTAATATATTTTTACTTGATAAAGTCCAATCAAAATAGGACCCTCTGTGTTTTTTGTTTTGTTGCACCAAGGGGTTTGGTTACCTAGCTACGCCCCTGTTATATAACTCTATATTAAATAAAAAATATTAATAGTGTATTTCCAATCTGAACAGTCTGGAGAGTAAAATGTCAAATCAGGTGTCATCCTCCTGAATTCATCGTAATTTAAAATTACGAAGTTAGTCACCTCTATACCCCTCACGTTGTTTCGAAGTGCGATATTAACAAAACAAAAGAGAGACCAGCCAACGAAATTCAATCAGAAATGAACGAAAAATCTATTTGTTAACTTTTTTTTATAATATTAGTTTCTGTTCACATCTATATTTTTTATTGCAGAGAGCGTAATTACTGTTGGATATTGATTAGGTTTGCTTTAAAACGTTTCTAGCCTTCTGTAATAATTTTTAAAAATATTTTTCAAAAATTGATTTTTTTACAATGTATAAAGGTACTTTCCCTCCTTACGTGTTTTTAAAAAATTTATATTTTTTGGGGGGAAGGGGAAATAAAAATTTTAAAAACAATGAGTTTAATTAATGATTTTAAAACATTCATTTTTTAAGTAAGCAACTTAAAAAAGAACCAGCAAAAAAGTAAACGAAAAAATTCATATTTTTTAAATGTAAAATATATATATGTACTACTTCTAAGGTCATTTTGCTTTTTGACCTTTTATCTCGCTATAATCTTACATGAAGTTTTTTCACACACCGTCGAATAGTTATAAAAATAGACTTCTAATAGAAGCATGACTTCGATATAATTTCTTATATTTTTCATACAATAATATTTTCATTAAATTTCTCACAAATAAATTGCGTGGAAAAACTTAATAAAAGTGTAATAATGATAATATTTGATGTACAGCATAGAGAGATGCATAATAGCAATTATTTTTCAGTATTGATTAAAATGTCTATTTTTATGTTATTAATACTTTACAAAAATTCAAAAAAAAATTATTAATCCGTTTACATTAAAAATATTTTGCGTTGTAATATAATTAAAATATTCGTTCTAATCAAGATATAGAGTTAAAAATATCTAGCCAAAAAGAATAAATCAGGGGAAAAGAAATGAGAAGAATGGTTCCCACGTTTTTTTAACAAGCTAATTAAGGCGCGTTTGTGTTCGAGTGTCGGTGTCGTAAAACAGCCCCCTCCCCCCCATGTGAATCATGAGATGAGTGAGAAGTTTCAAAGGAGTAGTCCTAAGATTCCTTCCCTTTTACTGGTCTAGGAGGATCCAATTATCATATTATAGAACCACACTTTCGTCTCTTTCATAGCAATCCTCCAAATAAAATATCAGAAAAGTTAATTTGAATAGAGACATGATAGAAAAATCAAAAGTATGAAAAAGCATTCACTTTGAAATAAATGTAAATAGTGAAAGAGAAAAAAAAGAACGACAAATTAAATTTACATTCAACCATTATTTTGATTAATTTTTTTTTAATAGAAAGGACTGAGAGTTATTGGAGTAATCCAATATCATCCATTTTCAGTTTTCATGTCCTTAATTTAAAGTTATTGCGTTACACACAGCAAAGATTTTGCCACTTTCTTCTAGTAAACTAAGGTAGTGATTTTCCCTTTTGTGAACATAATTTGTACAGGCACAGAATGTTCAATAATATATTAAATTTGAAATAGTATATGGCTGTGGAAATTATCTAAAATCTGAACTTTAAAATAACTTCAGCAATAAGTTTTAAAATTCTAATTAATCCTGAATTGTACCCAATTTATTAAAATGCTTTTAAAATTTCAGAAATATAATCCCTGAGTTAGAGTTGGAAAGACAGTAGTGTTTTAAAAAAGAAATTTAAAAACTGCATTCACATATTTGTTTAAATAAAATAAAAGAAACTGAATACACAAAGAAGTATAACATTTCAGTCAACACTGAAATTCTAAAAATCACAGCTTCCTGTTGTGAATGTGTGGTGGTGTGGAATTTAGGAGAATGAAATGTTATCTGATTAAATCCTCCACATAAAAAGTATACAAAGAATAGCATGTCAAGTTATTGAGATTTTATACATATATTGATAGAAATTTTATACATATGAAACAATTTTTAAAAAAATTATTCAACGCACACACAACAGTAAATTATAACATCAAATACTTCCTCACTAAATTTTATATATATTGAAATAAAAAATAGTTAAGGGAATAGTGAGCAAATATTATTCCTTCCTATCAAAAATGCCATTTCAAAATGAATAGCTGCTTCAATATAAAGATTTTGAAGTTCAAAATGTAATAATATATATATATAGATTTTTTTACAAATAAATTATTTTATTATAGTTACTGTGGTGTGGAGGTAGTATGTTGGTCAAGAAATATTTATACCCAAACAAACAATTTTTGTTTTATTTTTTAATAATGATATGTTTTTAATACTTATATAAAGAACAAATTAAAATTCAGTATTCATTTTTTAAAAAAATAATAAATCTGCAACCCTTTTAAATTATTTTGAAGTACCTTCATAATATAAAAAGTATGAATATTTTTCAGAGCATCTTTTTCTATTATGATCTTATTTAAGTCAGGGCAGTTTTGTTACAAAAGCTGCTGAATTGTTCATGGTGCTAAATACTGGCTAAGTTGCAGCCTTAGTGCCAGGAAGAAAAAATGGGGAACTCTGACAGTTTTAAACATTTGAACAATTATAACTTCAGGTTCTTATTAAAATATGCAGTTATATTTCCATCTACCTCTGAAATTGGCACATCTTATTGGACTAAGTGAAGGGATTTCTGGACAGTGTAGCATTGATAATTAAAAAAATATATGCTATAAATTTGGGACTAAAACCGAGTAGTGAAAAATTGAAGCAAGCACTGAACATTCGGAACAGTAACGGGAAATTTGGGATAATGTACAATCAAGTTCAAAGGAAATTATTAAAGGAATTAAACACGAGAAAGAAAAAATGTATTAATCCTTCTTTTTAACAACCCCCAAATTAAAAAAAAAAAGGAGGAAGAAAAACTTATACATTTTTTTTCATTGAAGTAAAATTTTCAGGAAAAATCAATCTCATTTTTTAAAACAAATATTTAATTTGTATATCTCAATACATAAAATTCAAATTTTTATTTCAAGAAATTATAATTCAATGAAAGAAAACAGCCACTGTCATGTAATAATAATAATATATTCTTATTATTAGAAATCTTATTTTTTTAAAAAAGAATTCTGTAAGAAAAAATTTTTTTTTTCAAAACCTATATCAAAACCTTGTTTTTACTGGAATATGTGTTCCAAGCAAAATATACATTAAAGTATTTTGAAAATTTATCATTATTTTCCTGCCATTAATAATTAATTTTGAAGTACTGAAAACTTATTTTAAAATTATCTCTACTCAATATAGCTAAAAAAAATAAATAATAATACTGTTTCATGAAATTTACTTAAAATTTTTTTTTTAAAAAGTACATCAATACTACTGATGATTGAAATGATTATAATACTATACTTTTTAATAATTTTTTAAAAATGTTTTCAGTTTTGTAAAACAGAATTTTAAGTTTAATCACACGTTTTAAGCATAGCTGAAATATGAATCTTATTGTGAACAATGGTTATAATGAAATTTCAGCAAAGTAAGAACAGAACTGAAAAATAAATTATACCCTTTATATATTAGCTTAATCACAATATAAACATAATTTTGGACTGTTTTTTAACTGAAAAATTATATGGAATTCAAGTCAATTTTTGTTTAGCATAAGCTGAAAATAATTTTAATTCTAAACAGTATTTAAAAGGCAATGCATCTAATTCCTACCATTTTATAACAGTCAATATGATATAGATAAATATAAAACACAATTTTCTTTCTTTATGAATAATATATATATATAATTATTATATTATATATCAATTTTTTTCTAGTTATGTTTCTTAGAATCTGTTTTCTTTCATTTAGCTTTGTGGGTAGTATAATTTTGTCTTATTATTTTTTTCATTTTATTATACTATATATATATATATATAAGAATATTGCTCTAAATGAAAATATGATTTAATTTCAGCTGCAAAAGTTAAAAGGATTTTGTAACAATAATCCACAAGTGTCTGTTTAGAAAAAATTTGCTAAACCTGATTCAAATGTTATAAGGATTAATAAAAATTTACTAAAAATTGCAAATAATCAAAATATATCAATAAACTAAAATATTTTACTCTTCTATTTTAAGTCTACAATATAGTTACAGTTCTACATTTGTTTTTCCCGTTTCACTTAATATTTTTAAAAATTTAATCTTAATTCTTATTTTATAAACATACCATATTTCTAATGTGTGTGAACTTGTATACAACAAATAAACAATAAAAACATATTTATATCTTAAAATTCAAACAAAAATTGAAAAAACATTGAAATTGTTCAGTAGTTAAGTTATAAACAATAAACGCACAATATTTATAATAGGTTATTAGATGCACACATACTGAAACACACACTCAACACAGCATATCCAAAAAATACAATACATTGCACTTTTTTTTTCTAATTATGTTGAAAGTAGCCAATAATTCATAGAGAGCCAAATATAGGAACCCGAAAACAGAGGAATTTGAATTCCAAGGCTGTAAAAAGTAGGAATAGGTGCTGCCAACGAAATTGCGCATTACATGTCCGGCCTTGTTTGTTCCTTTTATCTATCAGACTTGTAAGGTAAATGGAACTGTGAACTGTTGTTGCCATCGTGGAAAATCGCATTTCGTTTCCTTTATTTTTTCCTCTTTTTTTTTTGAAAAATTGTATTTACATCTGTGCTCAGTAGCTGCTGATGTAAACACGTGCTTTGGTATTTCTGTGGATCAGACACTTGTATGTGTAGAAAATGACAACTAGACAGTATCTAAGAGTTGCTCCGTCTGAAATTTTCGGAGTAGTTGGAAGCTCAACTGCCAATATTATTCCACTGAAATGCTATGGACAAAATCTGACAGATAATTTCTTTGCTGTGCCGGCATGTGAGAATGTATACTTGTGGAATCTACGAACAAGAGAAAAAGTAAGATATTATTTTTAATTACTTTTGAAAATAGTTCTATTAATTTGAAATAGATTTTGAAGTATACTGAAACTTGTAAAATAAAGTGAATTATCCTTTAGTTCTTTAAATAAATGTTATGCTACTCTCGAAAGAAAGGCCTGCTGCAATGATTTATATGTTGCATATGCTTATCGATTGTAGGGACCATGTAACTGAATATATGGGAAGCGCGTCAATTTCTGTCATGTACCGGTGTTTGAAGTTATACATAGATAATCCTTTAGCACAAATATATTTGTAAATATCGGGGTTTATTTTGGTGAATGATATTACTAATATGAATTGTTATTTTCTAACATCCGCACCTGCTATTTTAATACCACTTTCTTTCTTTTATACTGTGGGCTAAATTATCTACATACTGTTACAGTAAAATGAAAATCTGGAATAAGCCAGCGATCGAAGAAGCAAAGCTTTTTTTCGACAGAGGGAAGTTTTATTGCAATATTGTTTTTACTCAAACAGTCACACCATACAGATAGATGCTGGCAAGAAGTGCCACTCGTGGTGCATCACTATGTGTTCTCATTGTATTGTTGGCAGGGGCTTCTTGAGGTCCTAGGTCCCTTGTACAAAAGAAGACCCTACCTGCGACACTTTTATCAAATTTAATAAATTTATATGTTAAGTTAAATTATAGAAATCCATAACAAAATGGTTTTATTTGAAAATTTGTTATCTAGATTTTTTTTAAATTCGAAGTCATTGATTATATTTTTAAAATCAACTGCTAATGATATTTTCATTTTTAGTACTCATCAATGTTAAATCATTTGAACATAAATGATTCATATAATTTCTCAATTCATTTTTGACCAATCTGAATTTTTAAAAATGAATGTTCATCACTCACGTTAGTAGTCAACATTGACATGTAAATTTGAATTCCCATTTCAGTATTTGAGAATGCTGTGAATAGCCTCATCCATGTATGTATAGAGTGTTGATTTTAATCCCATATCGCTCATCCAACAGCTTCTCTTCATTGATAATAGCATCACATTGATGTTATCTGCAATTGTTTTGGGGCTAAAATCCATCTAGCATTCACTCCAAAACACTGGTGCAAGTTTTCTAACCTTACAGTAAATAAAGGATATGGCTTCAGGTAAACAGAATACCAAGAACACATTGTACGAAGACCAATAATCAGGGACATTTTAAGATATGGGCCAACTAGGCTTCACCATCAAGGGGGGGGGCTTATCTCGTTTTATACTCAGCCTCAATAAGATCATCATCAGAATAGTTTTAATTGTCAAATGCTATTTTCAACATATTCTATGAACTATATGACAACTCTCAATAGTAGTAATTCTGTATTTTTATGTCATGTCCATTGTTTGTATCTAGACCTAGGCCAGGCCGGGGTTGGCAGACTTTGGCTCTTTGCATAGATGGTTGCAATTCTACATACTTCTGCCTTTATTATATTATTTTTAAAAAATTTGGTATTTATGTAATATTGCAACCTATTGGCGACATTGTATGAAACGAAGCATAAGATTGCTGATGCAGTGCATACTACTTATGCTAAGTTGGGGTTGCCAACTTGGTATTTGTTGCGATTATACATAAGTATCTTTATATCTATTAAAATTGTTATCCCTTCACTTTTTCCTTTGTTATTTTCTGTAGAAAAAGACAAACAAGGTTACTTCTATTTCAAGTATTTCCATTTACAAAGTTTATTGAGAATCAGGGAAAATATTAGACTTATTTCAAAAGTGAGAATGTCTTAATTTATTGATAAAAATGCTGCTATAACAAGATATTCACATTTTTTTATTTCTTTAAAATTTATCATTATTTTTGCTTGGCATTTGATTCCGATCATCAAAAAATTGATTTCGCCAAGTGGCCCCCTATTTTACACTCTAACCATTTTCCTTTTTTCCATTTCTTCTTTTTGCTTTTTATTCAGTTTTTTGCCCTTCAATGATAAGATATGACTTGAAATGTTGATGTACCAAATTCAGTTCCTTTCCATAAATATCTTTATCGTAAAATTTTGATATTTTCTTTCATTTAAAAAAACAAACAGTTCAAATAGTTCCTTGGATTTTTTTTACTTTTTTTAGTTGCAAACTAGAGGGTCAGTTATTGGTAAAAATTTCTACTGTGGCTGTCTTCAACTGTTAGGACAGTATTTGTGTTTCTATTTCCTTTATGAAAATTATCCTAGCACTTTTTGCATTGTCTTACCTGCTTATGAACACTTTGATACTTCTTTTTTTAAAAGATATTTCCATGGCTTTTGACTTTTTACATAATTTCTTTAAACTCTTTCGAGGATTGAAGGAACAAAGCTTCAATTAAGTTATCACTTTTTAAATATAATTACTTTTTTCATATGATGATTATTTCATCATTATTATTAATCTACAAAATAAGTTTCACATAATGTTATAATTAGGGTTTGCAATCCAGTGTCATATTTTTAATCTTGGGATTACATTATCCAAATCCCGGGATTAGTATTGATCTATTTACGCTCACTTCCAAAAGTTAAGCATGAAGATGTAAAATGCAAAAATATCAACTAATACTGCTTTGATTGACACAAATTTAGCATTAAAGTAGCATATATATTTATACATAAAACAAAATCAATAATTATATACAGAAATGAAAACAATATTAAATTTTTGTAAGTTATCAGATAATGTCATACTGGAGACTTAAACAAAATTATGTGTAAAGTGAAAATACACAGTATAAAATGAAAAAAAGGACATTAATAGGGTATGTGATCCCCCCTCATCTGTATGCAAAGTTTACACCTTCTAGCCATGCTTTCAATTAGGTGGTCAACCACCGCAGAATTAAGCAATCGCCATTTTTCTTGTAGAGCAGTTTCCAGCTCTATAAGAGTGGCTGGAGGTGGGAAACGTGAAGATACAGCACGGCCAAGAGCATCCCAAAGATTTTCAATGGGATTAAGGTCGGGCGAATATGCTGGCCACGCCATACTTCACTCTCCAGGTAGTCATCGACGATGTCAGCTCTATGGGGATATGCGTTATCGTTCATTAAAACAAAAGTAGGGCCAACTGCTGCAGCGTACAATCTCCCAATGGGTTCTAGGACTTCATCTCGATACCGGACAGCCGTCACAGAACCCCCTTTAAAGATGTGCATGTCAGTGCAGTATCCTAATGAAATCCCTGCCCACACCATAATGCTTCCACCTCGGAATGCATGATGTTTTGGGGCTGATTGCGTGTTCCTTGTTTACACTGTATCCTTATATGCTTGTCATCTGGCTCCAGAGCAAATCTTGACTCATCAGTAAGCATGACATTACCCCAGTTAGATACAGTCCAATTGCCAAGTTCCCGGCACCACTCTAATCGTGCCCCTCTCGATTGGACGGATAGAGGAACACAAAGTTGAGGTAGCCGAGCATACAGTCCATTCATATGTAGTCTTTGGTGTACAGTAGCTGCTGATATAGCCTTACCAATGGACGCTGTAACCATAGATGTCACACGTGTGGAGGTCGCTCTGCGATTCCGCTTGGCTACAATAGCAATATATGGATCTTCCGCGAGGGGGGGTAACCCTTGGGCGACTGCCTACGGGCCTTCGGACAACTGTCTGTGTGGTTTGGAATTGTTTCCATAAACGTGAAATTACAGAATGATGAACGCGAAGAAAAGAGCAACATCTGTGATCAACTGTCCTGCTTCAATGCGCCCCACAGCACGCCAGCTCTCAGAATCTTCTATTCATTTTCTGGAAGTCATAGAAACACGTATGTCTTGAAAACGAATTGTACTGAAGTTTTAAACACCTTCCATTAGCACTTACAATCAACTCCTGTAACCCTTCATGAAGCTGGCTTCTTATAAGACTGCCCTTCTTGCGTATTTCTTGACATGAAAGCACGATTGGCTGTTGCCTAACATATTTGCATACTTCCATCTACCTCTGCAGCGAATTGCATCCTCTTCAATTCTGATTGGCTTTCGGAAATTAGCATTTTCCTCTCTGTGCTTAACTTTTGGAAGTGAGTGCATTAGAAATACTTGCATATTACCGTAGTTAAAATTGCATAAAAAAACTGAAAATATAATTAAAAATTGGTTTAATATTATTTTTTATTGAAACAAATCAAAACAAAAATTAATCCATCATAAAAAAAACAAATAAAAATAGTTCATAATGAAATTTTAAAAAAAAAGTATTTCTTTATTACTTGTGTTTCTGTAAATAAGCTTATAAAAACACAGCACCTCCAGCTTTTCATCATTGAAACAGCTTCTTATTTTTGTTACACATTGTCCTGCCGAAGAAAATGCTCGTTCGGATTCTTTACTAGTATGTATTATGGGCATTCAATAGGAGTATGTTCTTTTCAGGTAGTCACCACGTCTCCCTCCATTTTCAAAAAAGAGACATTTCTTTTTGAATGTTTGATGACAGTGTCTCAGATTTAATAGACTGCATTGGTGCATATACCTCTTTGATAACTTTATTTAGTTCTTTTGCTAATGGTTTTTGTATATAAATTGAATCAGATTGGGAATCAATTTCAAGTGTTACCTCATTTGAAATTGATCCAGTTTCATGTGCTGTTAGTAATGCAATGGGATTTGAAGTGTTTTAAGTCTTCCAAGCAGGTCCGCTATTAATTAACTGCATTTTATTGAAGAAGGAACTATGACAAAATCTATTCTTGAGATGCCGCTTATATTATTGTGTAAACATTGCAGTGAGCCACTTAGATCTGTGCGACATTCTCCCATATGAGAAATGAGAGCTGTGCATATATGTTTTTTTTTACCTATAGTGCACTTATAATTGCACAAAAAAATTCTTAGAACATTTTTGAGAAAAAATTTTTTAAATATAATTTAGACAAAAATTGAATTCCAGGATTTCGAGATTGGAAAAAAAACTCGGAATTCCGAGATCCCGGGCTGAAAATACTACTAGATATCTGCCAAAAATTCTTATAGCCTCTGTCTAAGTAATCTGAAATCGTACATCCTGAGGACTGGAGAAATGTCCGTTTTCTGATCCCACTCGTGATTGGGAGAAAGTTACAGAAGAAAATAAGAGAAAACAAATGTCAAATTTCACGGTTCAACATACACACCTGCCTCAAACCATTCAAGGTTCAAGACGTAAGAAAACTGACATTAAAGGTATAGAGTAGAAAAAAAGTAAACAATATACATTAAATGCAATACTCAATTCACAATACTTTGAAAAAAGTATTTCAAATTAGTTATTTTAATCCCGGGATCCCGATATTTGAAAAAACACCGAGATCCTGGGGCTGCAAACCCTAGTTATAATACATATGCATACACACGAATACTTGAATCCTTCTCTATCAAACAAATCATTCTTTCAAATTGAGTACTTGATTTCATTGGAAATCAAACCTTTAACTGTATGAATCACTGTTTCACATGTATTTTTTCTTTTTGCTCATAGTTAAGACAAAGAACACTGCATTAAAATTTCATAACACAATTATTGTATTACAAATTATCAAAGATAAATGCGTACCCTCAAGGATTTTATAGAATTATAAAAATTTAAATTTTGTGCGAATGTGCTTTTATCATACTACAATTTATTATGAGGTTTAATTAGTTTTTCTTTGAAAATTTGCAACTCTTTTGCTATTAAGGATGAATGTTTTAAAATCTTAATAAATTAGTCAATGTACATAGTTTGAAACTTTTTTTAAATGCTGAATTTAATAAATGGATGTTTTTTATTGTTTAGAATCTAGTTTTTAATGGAGAGAAATCTGCAGTTACTTGTTTAGTTGCTGATTCTAGTCATAAAAACATTGCTGTTGGATATGCTGATGGTGTGGTGCGTATCTTCAGTGTTCAAGATGGTAGTTGTCTTGTTTCATTTATTGGCCATAAAACTGCAGTTTCGTGCCTAACCTTTGAAGATGGAGGCTCAAATTTAGCATCAGGTGGAAAAGTATGTTCAATTTCAGGTTATAAATTTTTGTATTAAAATGCAATCCTAGATGTATATATTTTTAAAAAAGTTTTTTTTTTTTAAATCCTCACAATTGGAAACTGCTAAAAAAATGTTTCAACTATCCTTTTTGCATGTAATTTGCTTGGAAAAGTTGCTTTTAAAAACAAAATATTTTTATAGTATTGCTGGAAACATCCAAGTTTGTATAAAGTGAATAAGATCAATTACTATCTTCTAGACAACTTTTTAAAAATTTACTTAAAGAATAAGTTTCTTTTAGCAAAAAATACTACTCGCAGTGCAGCTTATATACTAATATTTTGTTTAAGATTAAATCTGCACTACAGATAAGGCTTTCTGTTTGCCTTATGTACTACTAATTAAGTGGCTGGCAATTTTTCAACAAATTCTAGAAATAGTACTGTTTGTGAATTAGAGTCTATAACAATTACAAATCTCTTCAAAATCATACACTGCCAAATTATCACAAAATAATTGTGGAGGCTGTAATCGAGGGGCATAATCATAAAATCATGGCTATTTTTTAAAAATTAAAAAAAAAAAATTTAAATCAAACTATGGATTTGAGTTCTGATGCCACTAAGACTGGCCATATGGAGGAACTAATGCATGTTATATTACTAATGCCATGAAATTCCAGCTTAGGTGTTAAACTTCTTACTTGCCTGTTGTTCAAGGTTAGGTCAGTGGCCCTCTTGTTGATTCAAAGTGTGCAAGCAGTCAATTAATTGCTAAGTAATTACTGATATCAAAATATCATGCAAAATATTGAAAATCCAGAGTAAGAAGAGGTATTTAATTCAGCCACAGATTTTATATCTTCAGTAAAGATTTTACTACACCTTGTGCTTTACTTTACTAATTGGTCATATTTATGCTAACTAATATTTACAGAATTTTCTACTGTATTTATAATTTCAAATTGTATATTATCAATAATTTTTCATGTCATATGTTGATTGTTAAACAAGCTACAATACATGTAGAACATGAGAATGAAGAAAACTCATGCACAAGTTTTAAAAAAAATTGGTATACATTTTCAGTTTTCTTCTATTTTTATTTTCTGAGAAAAATGATCACCCCTTTCAATAACATATTTTTGTTTCCTTCTTATTTTTAAGGATTCTGAAATTGTCATATGGAATGTAACAGATGAGACTGGCTTGTTTAGATTAAAGGGACACAAAGGTCCAATCAGCAAATGTCTCTTTTATCAATCAAAGAATTGTCTTATTTCTAGGTAATATTATCTGTTGTGTGTTTTTGATTTTCTTTTGTTGAAGTTTTTATTTTATGCTTATTATATTTTCTCTTAACTTTAACCAATTGCTTGGAAAATAACTGCTCAATAGATACTTGATATAAATTTTATATACAAGCTCATCTGAAATGAGTTTTTATAATAAAAGTTAGCATTTTACTGGCTATTTTGGCTGCAGTTTTTTAGTCAGGATTTTTATTGAATGATTTTTGAATTTTAATCTCTGTAACATTATTTAAAGCAGATGTGAAATTATGAACAAAACAATATATTAAACATTGGTACTTTTTTATTTCACCAGCGCAAATCTTGCCAAGCTGGCTTTTTGGTGACAACACACAATATGCACATAAAATTCTTTTTATTTCTCATTGGTTTTACTTCTATTTTTGATGTATTATGAAAGACATCATGATCAGAAAAAACTCGAACTTGTTTTGAAAATATGGTATTAAAAGGTTATTAGCTAAAATATTCCGTTTGGCGTCAGTTGTATCATTTTTGGAAACTTTATCACTTATGCTGTGGAAACGAAAAAGTACCAAAACATTAGCTGAATTTAAATGATTAAAAAACTATCTAAATTAACCCAAATGTATTATTTTTTTTGTTTATATAGCAGGTTTTTGAACAGCATTGCATCTGTGTACACATAATTTCTCCCTCTGTGTGTGTGTACAAGTGCATGTATGTAAGATCATTGGTTACAGACAAAATTAGAAAAATATCTACAGTTTTGATATGCAATTTAAAAAAGTTTTATGACTTGCATAATCTGGAACAGTGGTCCCCAACCCCCGGGCCGCTGACCAGTACCGATCTGTGGATCAACTAGTACTGGCAGTGCAAGGAACATTAAATTATTTCCATTTTATTTACTATGCCGTATTTCTTTTAGGTTTATGCAACTTTTTATGGAAATCACTTTATATTCTTAATGCTAAACCATTTTATATTCATTTATAGTGTTACTGTATTTTCCCCTTCAGTAGGTTGATAAAAGATTACCAAGCTTGCTTGGGAACTGAACACTGGGTGTTTCGTGTCAGACTGACCACTTGACCGAAACATCTGCACATGCACCCCAGTGCCTAAGGTCATGAAAACTGAGATAGGCACATTAGGCCTTGACCCCTATAGGCTGTTGTGCCACTGAGTTCAGTTCAGTTCAGTCACTGAATTTATTCTGAAAACATGTTTAAATACAATTATATTAAAATTATTAAATCAAAACAGTCTAAAATATAAACAATCAATGTCTTCTTCCTCTTCAGCAGACTGCAGTAAAATTATCAAACATCTACTGGTCTGAAAAAAAGTTGAAATGCATTGATCTAGAACACTAAAAATTTCAAATTTTGTCACCCAGTCAAATTTTTCTCCATTGTAATTTTAGATTGTTCTCTCTTTCTCTTATGCACCTAATTATTATAAAATAAATTATAGTTTAAAAAAAAACAAAAAAACACGCTTTTATACTGAATCGAACTAAAAAGTAAAAAAATAATTCTTAATATAAGAACAAAATGACTTACGAGAAAATTTATGTCATTGTGGTAAAAGCGTAGGGTGCTTTGTACTACATCATTACACTAACTGAGCTTTTTGGAATAGAAGTTAGAAATTATAACAATGATAATTTATAGAACATCCCACGCTTTTACCCCAATGACATAAATTTTCTCGTAAGTCATTTTGTTCTTATATTAAGAATTATTTTTTTACTTTTTAGTTCGATTCAGTATAAAAGCGTGTTTTTTAGTTTTTTTAAAACTATAATTTATTTTTAATTTTTTAGTTCGAACTACAATAAAAGCGTGTTTTTTAGTTATTTAAACTATCATTTATTCTCATTGTTGAATTTATCCTTAAGTTTGATATTTGAAGCTGGAATTACGTGGCTGTGGAATTAGTCTTGCTCTTCAATGGATATTAATTAACGGGTCTGAAGTGTATTTATTATCTCCATTTACGGGGCCTCGGATGAGTCCCGTATTGTTATATTAGATTCCGTCTCTATAGAACAGGTCAAATAAATAAAAGTGTGTTAAGAAGAAAAAGTTCGAATTAAAAATTTTTTTAATGTACCATGTTTTTATAACGGACTAAAAATTATAAAATTCCTCCTTTTCTTTTTTTTTCTTTTTTCACATTTTTATGCATTGTTATCCACTTCTGAGCTATGGTCCAAATTTCAAATCTCTAGCTCATCGGAAATTCACGCAGCTTAAAATCAATTACAAAATTCCACCCGGACAGACATTAAAGAAAGCGAGTTAATAAAAACATAATAATATTAAGTGTCAATCGTTTTTTCACCTTTTAAACGTATTCCTATAATGTTAATTCATATCATCACTTCTAAACGTATTGCTTTATAAAAATAAAAAAAATATTTAGCAGTTGGAACGTAAATTATTTTTTTTCCACATGCACGAGCCTTTTTTTTATTTTCATTTTCAGAAAAATGTTTATATTATGGAAAGTAATTGCTAACACACACCCACCATCCACTTTCTCAGATACAGAACACTTTTTTGTTTGTTTTATTTTTGTTAACCACAAGTGTATTTTATACTTTCATGTAATTAGCTTTGATTAAAAACATTCGCCTTAGGGTTACACCTTATTCTTTTAGACGCTATATCTGAAATTAGTCGCCAAATCTGGAAATGATGTATGAAATTAGTCGCCAAATCTGAAAATGGTATATGGAATTGGTCGCCAAATTTAAAAATGGAAAATGCAATAAGTTGCCAAATCTGGAAGTGGAATGTGGAATTGTTGCCAAATCTGATCATCCTTATTCCTGACGATCCTCAAAAGGACAATGAAACAAAATTATGATATTATTGTATTGTCATCGGTCCTTGACAAGTGTGCAAAATTTCGAATTTATCTGACCTTTTAAAGTGGGTAAAAATCGAGTTCCAAGATTCCGTTACATGCAAGTGAAACTTATAAAAGCGTGTTAATATACTAGTAAAAACAATTAGAAGGTATAATTTTTTTTTGCAATAAAAAAACTAATGAAAGAAATAAATTCAAATGGCCAAAATGTCTTCCAATATGAGACCAATATATGGGAAAACCAAAGTGGGCACCACCTGCGTTCTAAATAAGGAAGCTTATCACTTGTCCATCACAGCAGCTGACCAACACCCTGTTATTCAGAGAAAAACATGTCTAAAAGGGTGTACGATCGCATCTAACAGCGATGCAACTCTTGCATCGCTGTTTCACACTATTAGCTAGGGTTCTTATCAACTTTCCGCATCCACTGTTGCACCAAGGCACTCTTGAGCTCATTAATGGTTGTTGGAGCTAATCTTCAAGCTACAATTTAGCATCTAAAGGACCTCCGATACATCCTCAATGGAATTAAAGTCCAAGGACATCACAAGCCACTCCAATCATTGAATATCCTCCAATTGGAGATATTCATCCACCAACTGAGCCCAATGTGGGTTATGATCCATAAAGATGAAATTTAGTCCAAATGCTCCACAGAAAAGTCTGATATAGGGTGCAAGGATCTCGTCCCTGTATCCCTGATCTGTCCAAGTACCTCTATTGAATACATGGAGGTTGGCATACTACTCTGCATTGATTCCTATTTAGGCCATCCTACCATCTTGACCATTGTGATCCTTTTCGACTACGTTAGTGGGCCAATATTTATTCGTTTGTTCTCTCCAGATGAGAACATGTCTTAAATCACTGTCCAGACTGAATTGCGACTCCTCACTGAAGAAAACTCGCTCCCAATCATCCTCTACCCAAAACAGGTGTTCTCGACACCATACTAGACTACCCTTTTTGTGGTTCACAGTCAAAAGGGTTCAGACTACACGGGTTTTGGCATACAAGGTCACCTGCATTAAGTCTCCGGGTGACTGTTATCTGTGAAATGGATGTTCTTGTTGCATTATACAGGTTGCAAGACTGTTGTCTCACTGTAGCTGACCTATCTCTTTTGGCTAAAAATCTCAAATTATCGTTGATGCCCTTGTGCGGCCTTGACCAGGTTGGCAGACCACTGTTCCTGTCTCTGTGAACTGTTTCCACAGAGTGGATACCACATTTCTTGAAATCCTTAGGTCCCTACAGCATGTAGCCTTTGATTGGCCCACCTCGTCTTTCAACTATCCATCATCTTGGATCATCATCTAAACCAATGGCTCTTATACTTTGGATTGCTGTGGACCCCCTTCATGTATCAGACTGACATCACAGACACCTAAGATTTTGAACACCCTCCTTGCTCAAAATACATGTTCTGAGGGAGTTTTTTCATTAAGGGTAATTTAGTGATCTATCTAGGATGGTACATCTTTCAATTTTTTCACGAGGCCTGTCGGAGCTTGTAAAAGAGGAAAATCTTAACGTTATAAAAAAGGCGCTGCAGACCTCAGTTTAAGAACCACTGATCTAGACAAGGACGACTGGCCATATTAAAGATGGGTAAACAAATTCAAAAAACAAGGATTGGGCTGAGCAATGATGTTTCAAAATATATTTAAGCTTCAGCAAGCAAGGTACCTATATACAAAAGCAATCACAGTGCCACTGCCGTAGGATGTAGCAAGCCACTGCTTGACAGAGGTGTCCGTAAAGAGTTAAGCTATTATCTGATATCTTATTTGCGAATAGGTGTTAGTTATTTTGTTCTTTCTTTTAAAAAAACTTCCTCCTTTTAATTGTTTTTGCCAATGTAGAAAGGATAAGGAATGTGTAATAGTATTATTACATATTTTTGTTTTAAAATTTCTGGGGTAGAATAGTTAAAACAACTGCGACAAATTTTTCTTATTACTTTATTGTAGGTTTGCGAAATTGCACTTCCTTGTAGATGCAATTTGCTAAGATTCATAAAATGTTTTTAAAAAATGTTTATCCCTGAATTATTGCTAAATTTAACATAAATGCAAAAATATTAGATAATGAACAAGTAAATGTTCTTATTTTTGGAACAGTAATGATTTTCTTCATCTAGAATTATCTTGGTCAGAATTTAATAGTTAAACAAATGAAAGTGAAGAGGTTGCATTTCAAAAATAGCTTTTCTTTGTAATTAATTACACAGATAAAAAATTCTTATTAAAGGAAAATATTAGCTTATCGTAGGAAAGAGGTTTGAAAAATAACTCCTACTAAAGGAAGTATTCTTCATACAAAGAAGTGAGAGTAAGTACTGATGTTCATAATGAATTCAAATCTATGAAGAACATTGAAAAAATGTACTTGAACTTAATCAACTGTTTACTTCAAATTATCAACTTAATCCAATTATCTGGAATTTGAATTTTTCATTATTATTAAAGATTTCTTAAAGCTTATTCCATTAATTAATAGAATTATGGATCAATAACAAAAATTTTAAGAAAAAAATTTCGATGTCTTTTTGTTCATACTAGTAGTTCAATTTTTGAAAATTTATTCTACATTTTCTCAGGTGAATTGCTTACAACGAATTGGATTTCTTTGTATTATAAAGCAAAATCCCCCCCCCCTCCATTGAACAATTCACTGTCTTGTTTAGGGTATTTTATCTTTTAAGTTTGTGTATTACATACTTTTTTTCTTCCTACAGCTCTAAAGATACATATGTTAAATTTTGGGATCTTGGTACTCAACATTGCTTTCACACTTTGATTGGCAGTCAATATGAGGTAATTAATTTAGTTTATTGAATACACAGACTGTTTCTTGATTTTAATGTTAAAAAAAGGATATCAATTTCCTGTCAATATCTAAAGATGTTGCAATACTTTTTCACTTATCTGTGAATTTTATAATTTTGATGTTCTTGTTACTAACTCCCTTAATCATAAATTTTGCCCAATTTTAATTTGTGTTCTGTTTAAAAAACTTTCATATCCACAATGCTAATAAATATACTAAATGCAACTTATAATGGTAAAACTGCTCTTTAAAAAATTTGGATTAATTTAAGGGTAATTTTTAATTATTGTTCGTTAAAATTTCATTGAAAACCAGTGACCAGGAAAATTTATGCGGACCTTGCAGGGTTTGTTGACAAATACGAAAACCTTTTGTATTTGGTTGTTTTGCTGATAAGTAAAAATGGGTACACTTTGAAAAAACAGCTATGTTACCAATTGCTGCATATCTACATATTATTATGCCATAATTTCACCAATATATAAATTAGCTGTGATTGTTTATCATAAAGGTTAATGTTCCAAACCATGATGCTGCGTTATATGGTATTCTACAGTTAAATTAGACCTGTCACCATGTCAATGCTAAATTTGTACATGATAACTATCATTGTTGGGAAAAAAAGTAATTCATTAGAAAACATAATATGTATCATTTTATTGTGCATATACATCTTGTTTTAGACTGTTGGAAACAGAAGTGCTAGTAGGTCAATGGCAATTCTCTGAATAAATACCATGCGTGTTAGGTATTAGTACTCAATTGAGAGATAATGATTCTGATCAATATGAGTGCACCAAGAATGTCATGTATATGCTGCAGCAACTAGTTGGAAATGGAGTTTGAGACCTTTAATGTTTGCTGGTGAATGTATGATCTGTGTATGTTGACATTTCTTTGGCATTCCTTAAACGGGATATATTTTCTTCCGTCAACCATGTTTGTTACAGTCAGCGCAATGTAAATGCAGTTAGATGACTAACCAATACAATATAATAGGTAGACCTGTCGTATTATATTGTCTTATGTCTCTGATCACATAACCCATCAGAAACTCCTCTGTCTGCTGGTGTTACCATACCATATTGAGGGGCTGATGCACATGAATTCTGGTGAGGCTCAAGATCATCGTGTTTAATGTGGACATTTAGAGGAGTGATACTCAACCATTGTGCCATGACACTTTTGTGTGCCACCAAAAATTTTTTTAAATTATTAATTACGCTCTGAGAAAAAAATCAAAAATTCTGGAATTGAATAATTTGGTTGTTTTATAGAAATAAACTAATCATAAAATTGTTTGTTCATTATTCATTACTTCCCAATTTTATATATAAAAATAATTTTATTGGATTTGTAATCCATTTATGATAATGGATAAATCTATAAGAATTCACTTTGAATGAAAATGAAGAACTAATTTCTCTTTGGTAATAATCCAGATTTAATTTCAAAATGTTTGGAAGAGTCAATTAATTGATTTTGGATTAAAATTAGAGGCAATTATTCCATAATATCAACAAAAAAAAACTTAAAAAATATTGTTACAATTTTCTATATTGTATTTGTGTGAATTCAGATTTTCAGCATTAAACAAACATAAAAATGAAGAAAAAAAATCAGGACTTACAAATGTAAATGACAAAATGAATGAGGCATTATAATTTTTGTGATCACATATGAATGAAAATATCAATAATTATCAAGCTCAAATTTTGCATTAAATGTATTCTTATAATTACTCAATAAACATTTTGTAGTCTTTGTCATACATATTTTATTTATCATCGAAAATTATTATCATAAACTATCTTGCATATAGCGTATTATAGGTAAGTAAGATTCTTCTAAACTTATTTTTTTGTTAGTGTGCTGCCAAACTTTTAAATTGTTATTGGTGTACCGCAACAAAAGAATGGTTGAGAATCACCGGTTTAGAGGGTGAGGTGCCTACTCATATGTTGTCAATATTACTTGAGCATTGTTCAAAATTACAAGGTTCTTGCTGATAGCCCTTGTGTAACTTTAAAGTATGACATGGTCTGTTGCTAATGACCTGGTATCTTTGTTGTGACATATTTCTTATGATGATAAGCATGCCTATAAACTGTTTCTTTCTCTGATAAAGTGATGCAACTATGCACTGGGTAGCAATATGTATCTTTTCCTCCACTCCTTCATGTTGCTTATTCATTGTCATGCAGTATGTGTGTGTGTATATATATATATATATATTTCATCTATATAATGTTTTTGTTAAAATTTGCTTTGGAGTTTCAGAACCCGAATTGTACACTTTTATGACATAAAAAATGACATACGAAGGAATGAGATAAAAATCAGTTGATGTGACCTGCATGTATAAAAAAGGAAAAACTAGCAGTAGATAGGAGTTGTAGGCTTTATTTGCAGTGCCGATTTAAGCTCATTTCAGGGTCTGGGTGCAGAAGACTTACAATCCCCCTTGGCACTGGCAGATCGAATTTATACTCAGAGAATCTGGTTAAGTCCTGCTTATCCGAACCCTCCAGAGCCCCTGGGCGCCCGCCCCAAGCACTCCATGGATAAACCGTCACTGTTTATTTGGAAAATACAGCTCCCAAAACAAAACCAAAAAAGTTGATGTGTTAACCCATATTTGGCTGTGATGCGACTGTTATATGGTTGGATATTGACTTGTGAAATTGGCAGATATCCCCTGGTGCAATTGCTTGCCATGTTCCATTTGGTGAATAACATTAAATTAGAGTTGCTTGCTCATCAGAGCTGATACAATTGATAATGAGATGATATCTATATGAAAGTAATGTCACAACTAGTAGGATGTATAGTCTGTAGGAAATATTTTTCATTTATTAATAATAAGGTATTTTAAAATGTCAAAACATTTATTTTAAATTGAGATACAATGTTAATTAAGTTCAGTGACTGAGTGATGGCATATCGCGCGTCCATGCCACAGGTCCAGGGTTCAAAACCCCAGGGTGAGCAAGGTTGACTTAGCCTTTCATCCTTTCAGTTGGTTGATAAATAAGTACCAAGCTTACTTGGGAACTAAACACTGGGTTTTTTGTCAGTTTGACCTCCTGACCTGAACCTCATGCACCTCAATGCCCAAGGTCACAAAAACTGAGATGGGCACAGTAGGCCTTGGCCCTCATGGGCTGTTGCATTACTGAGTTTAGCCTATAATATTTTGAATAATGTACTTTCTTGAAGCAAAATTTGAAAGAAGGAGTTACTTTAATTCTAGTAACATATGTGTACATGCATATAGAAATTTACAAATTCTAGTGGTTTACCTGTTAATATTTGCATGTAACATTTTTACAAAAATCTGCTTTTAAATTCTTTGTTTATAATCTCATATTTATATAGAAAATTATGTTTTATTTGTATAAATATATTTCGAAAATATATGCGTAAGAATAATACAAAAAATAACTTTAATTGATAAATCACATTGATGAAATTGATAAATGATGTCATCACTTAGGGCTTAATGTAAAATTAAATAATACCATGAAATATTGAATTTTTGAGATAAAAACATTGTGACTCATAACAAGCCCAAATGTGTTCTATTAAGAAGATATCTGGCCATTGTGCTTCTGTCAGGGAAAAGTTGCAGAAACATGTGAGTGGAAAGTAGAAAAGTATGCCATGGGAACTATTCATTATCTTATTGATATGCAAGTCCAGTGATCTGTGAAGGGAAGAGCAACACTATGGGATGCATAATCTCGTCAATGTATGGTTGTTCTATAAAGGTATCTTAGATGACACTTACAGAAGCTTGGCTATTAAAGGAAATAGTGTGCCTAACCATGAGTCCTTATTGTGTAGTGAGTGAGTTGGATGAGTTTCACACTGCTATCTGTTTCTAGGCATATCTTCATTGGTTATCAGAGCTCAGTTCCTGTTGAAAACAATCTTACTCAAGTGCATGAGATTCAAGATCGAATACACCTGGCATCATTGCAAATACACTTGGCAGTGTGCAACAATGAAGAGCAGTCGGCAAAATTGCCTTTGTGACAGCTTTTGTTTCCTGATAGTCATTGTAGTCAGTAATATCGTGGTTATGCAACATATTGATAAAAACACATCATGTGCCTTGTGTTCTGATCAAAGGTCAATCACTACCATCTTGACACACTATATGACCATAATTCATCTATTCTTACCAATATCATTGAATGGTTACCTTACTCTGGCTAAATGTCAAGTAATCCAGCAGTTCGTCCTTTCCTTTAATCCAATTGTGTGTGAGCTCATCCTCTTTGAAATCATGTATGCTCATACTGTCTTTAAGACATTGGTAAGGTTAATGTCAATTAATGGATCTACATTTGCATTACAGTTATGCCTTAGCATTGAAATATCCTTTGTTTTATTCACCATCTAGATACTCAATTGCAAATTGCTAGAGTTTCCACTAATCAGCTATTGATTGTCAAAAGTTAATCATTTTTATATTTAAGGTATGTGCATACACAGTTTCATATCATCTGGATTACTTTTTCTTGGTGTATCACTTTTTATGTTACAGAGTAACTCTACTTGTAAATGATTAAAAATTTTAATTATTTAAAAATAATACTGTTATAGCTAATAATAATGTTAGCTGTAAATTTTGATCTCCATTATTTATTTTATGTCTTTGTAAAATCAGCTTATTTCTAGCTGTACTTTTAAATTGTTTTGTGACTGATGTTCTAAATGTTTAATTTGTTTTTAAAAAAAACAAAGATAATTTTTAAAACTGACTTTGATGTTTAAATAATTTATACAAAAATAAAGAAAATGTATTTTATTAATAATTTGCTTTTCTTGTAATGTGAAAAACTGGAATTCCTTTTATTGCTGTACTACAGTTATGTTTTTATTATTTATACACATATAGTAATAAGTAAAAAAATATACAAATTAATGAATACTTTTCATTTTTAGATTTTAGATATTGCTTTAATCAAGGGATCAATGTTAGTAACTGGGCAAAACAGTCAAAAATTAAGCTTGTGGAGTATATTTGATGAGAATAATGTGAGTTAATTTACTTTTCTTTCCCTTTTTGGTTTATCTTTTTTATATTTAAGAATTTTCTATTATAAATTTTACACAATAAGGTATATGTCCATGTAAATTTGTTCATGGGTCTTTAATTTTAGAATGTTTATTATTATTTTTAGGATTCAGACAATTCTCCACTTTCAAAGAAACAGAAAGTTGATTCACTAGAGAAAAAGAATTTTGATGGCTTATTTGGAGATGATGAAGATGAAGGAACCTTCAATGTTAGTATTTTTCTATTATACTAAATAATAGGATTTCATGAGCTTTAAAAATATTTTAAATTTATTTTTGGTTGAAAGCATAGATTTTTTTTTTTACATTGTTCATAAAGCAACATACAATTAAGCACGTTTAACATGAAAATGCTTAAGACAAAATCAGTTTACAACAGTCCCAACAAACTACTATGTATTTTCATGCATTTTTTTCTCATAACACGAAGCAAAAATCATTTCACATGAAAAGATGGGAAAGATTTATATTAAACTGAAAATGTTAAAGAAATTTTTTGTATTATATTGGTTTATTAGGCTGTCCTACTGTATCATCGAAAAGGATTGTTGCAGTAGATGATGATAATGTGTGTGCAGCCCTAATTATAGCAGACAAAAGAATTCTGGAGTTTGTCCAAAGCTATAAAAAAATTGTTGCTGCAGTTTCCAACAACAAAAATGAAAAGAATAATGCAGCTCCTGTTTCCACATAATCTGAAATGAGGAACATCATAAAAAGTTTGCTCAGTTATTTAAATGCACATTCCAATGGTTAAGTAAATAGTAAAATGGACAACATCAAACAATTTGATGCTAAAAAAGACAATGCAAAAAAAACCTGGATATTTTCTAAAAACTCAACAAATGTTTTGTTTTTAAAAGAAAATTTTGTATTAAACTTCATTAAATTCTTGTGAATGTTTTTGTTTCATTGATTTTTATTAAATACATGCCTGTATACATAAAAAATATGTAAATAAAATGTACTCTAATAATTTTTTTTGTTAAATATGTTTTTTTGCAATATATACGAACAAAACGAAAAAAATATATCAGTCCCCTGAGTTTCATGTTAAACAATTTTCACTGTATGTGCATGCATATATTATATGGATCTACAGCCACATGTGTTTCATTTATGAATGAGATTATGGCCAGCTATATTTCAGGTAAATCACAAATTTAAACCATGGTTTTGTTAATGGCTCATCTTGTAAGGAGGCTGATGCATGTTAAATCTAGCAAGGCGAAGTTTTCAAATTAGCATGCCAGGGTGAGAATGTGTTTGCTCAGTCTTCATCATCTAACCATGATTCATATTGCAAGGCAAAGGGAAGCTAAGTCATACTTTACATTTATGTGATCCAATTTGATTTAGCCTCTGGTTTGCCAAAAGGGTTAGAAACAACAATTACATGTATATATATGAGGACTTGGAGTACATCTAACTGGCATGTTAGTACATTACTGGGATTAATTGACAATGCAACCATTAATCGTAATTTAATTTATTGCAATGTGTCATTAAATTATTCTGTACTCTTAAGTCATAACTACAGTATGTGTATTGTAACAAGCAGCAATTGCAAGAGAGAGTCAAGTTCACACACATGGTTTGAGCATGTGTATTGCAACAAGCATTGATCACAAGAAGTTCATGCATGTGGTTGGAGCATTGGGGGCTAAGTTAGAAGTCAAAGTAGTTATGCAGGAGGAGGATTGAGGGTTTCTGGACTGGATGTTTGCCCCAACTGACATATAAAGGGCTGGGGATTCATCATATATATATATATATTTGCATGTATGGTAGTGTGCATATTCATGTATAATGTGTATTCAAAAAATATCCAATCTTTATTTCCTTTTGAAAATGCACAAATTTGCTCTGTGTTTTCTTTAAACTGAAATATGATCCCTTTTTTAGTTTTTTTTTTTTTTAATATTATTTTTGGTCCTTGAGATTCACTAAACTGTACATAAATTTTAATTCAGTACTGTTGCTCAATTGTTTCGGGCATTTTGTCAAAATATACAGCAATACTTGCTTATGCTCTTTCTTTCATTAGCAGTCTGCTATCAGCTGATAATTTTTGCAGCCAGGAAAGAGTTTGCATTTAGATAATGCTACCCATGACTTTGTTGTTCCATTTATGCTTGAAAAATTATAATTAGATATTTTTTTTAAACACATTGAAAACATATATATGGATGTACATAGATATATTGATGTATAAGGACGAGGATGGAAGGAACAACTTGTTCTTTTGAACTGTTCATCTTAGAGTCAAAAAATATTTTTCATTATTTCACCAAAAACACATGCTCTGGTCTGCATCCCTTGCAGCTAAGATCAGGCAAATCCTTGGACAATTTTCCATATTTTATCACTGCCATCAATTATTTCCATCTTCCATTTAGTTCATTATTATATTCTTCTGTTAAGTACTTCTATATAAATAAATCTTTGATTTCATTCTTTTTATTTGAGAAATTATCCTTCAAAATATGTTTCAAGAGTTGTCTACTGAAAAAGATTTTATTACATGTGCATTTTACCATTTTTCTTCACATCAGTTTTGCATACTACTAGAGCTATAATCCCTTGAAACACATTGGAGATCCTTTGGACATTATGGAATATTCCATTACTTTTGTGTTCTAAATTTTTAAAAAATTCTATTTGTTCAAAATTACTGTATTTACTTGAATCTTGGCTGCACTTTTTTCCAATGTCAATGCTACTGAAAATCGAGTGCGGGCTAGAATTGAAGGAAAGAAATTTATTGGATGGGGGAATTAGAGAAATTATAGGTTCATATACATATTAATAATATTGGTAAATTTACTAATTTTCTTGGTTCTCATTTTAAATTTATTTTAATTTCATAAAATTAGATTATCGATAAACCATTTTACACTAATTTTCTTTTTTCACTAAAACTTGTTAAAAATTTGGAGTGCAGATTGATGATGGCTTAGATTCATATAAATATGGTATAAAATGAATTCTATTTGTTAGAAATTTGATGTGAAGAGTTACTGGAAAGCATTGCTCTTTATAAACTTATTATCTCCTGTGTTATAAATCATATTACATCCTACTTGTTACTGATTTTGATTTAAAATAAAATTAATTCTTTGTGTTTGATAATTTATTTTATTACTTTCAGAATCCAAAGTAATATATTAAATGTATTGCTGATTGTTATAGTTGTATTGTAAATGTACTCTGTATTATTTAATTTTATGCTAGCGAAATCAGTTTGAGGATTATATTCAATAAAAAAAATTTCTCTTTGTGCAGAAAAAGAAGAAAAAAATGAATCATATTTGAATAAGATATTGTAAAGATATTTTTAACATAATATAGAATTTAAAGAATATTATCCTGTATGCAATACAAATTGATATTTTTTACTAACATAGTAATTTTAAAATAAATTTATTATTCTTAGGCAAATTTTAAAGCAGTTGAACTTGGTGGGCTTCCAAACTTGGAAATTAAAACCTGCTCTATAGTAGTAGATCCAAATGAAAGAGTGATAGGAATCCATGTGAGTTTAAATGTTTCATATGTTATTTTTATATATTTTAAATACATTTAATTGCAAGTTTGCTTTTCTTAACCAGTTCTATTTTTTTTATTTAAAAAATACATTTTGATCTCATATCATTCAAATAACTTACCATTAATCATTTGTAATGCTCTAATAATTTTTTAAAAAAAAATGTTTTTGCTATTTATATTTTTATGAAATAAGATGAAAAATAAATATTTTTGCTGTAATTGGTTGTGTTTTATGGATATTGGGAGTAAAATTAGAGACATTGTTAATAACTTTTAAAATGGGTCATTTAAATGTTTCTAATATTTTATAAAATAAAGTTGATTGCTAAACAGTTTTCAAAATTGTTCACATTAATGAATAAATACTTTTCTTTTTCAAATGTAAAAATTTAAAAGAATTTTTTAAAAAAGTTATAATGTCTCAAAAATTATAAATTGTGTGTTAAAATTCAGTCAAAAAAAATTTTGTTTTTTCAAAAGTTCTAGATATTTGGATTTCTTATGTTTATAATATTACTAAAATAGCCCTCTTACCCACCAGCTTTGCTTTGTTCTCATAATGTTGGATAACTATATAGTTTTTAAGTTATTTTCCTAGCACTAAGCATTTCATTGTATTCAAAAACATTCTTATAGCTCTTAGTAAACTCTTTCTAAACTGAAAGTACAGTCAAACCTGGGTCTAACAAATTCATTGGGACCGATTGTTCATCATATTGGGGTTATTCATTATATCAGGGTCCAAAAACAAACAAACAAAAAAATTTTGCTTTTACCCTTTAGAAATTCTATAATAAGCAACTGCAATCAAAAAATATCCTCAGTTAGAAATTACACACTTTTTATTCAACAGCTAAAATTACTATTAGTGATTTATTACACACCAGTTAATTGGAAATTTTAAAATACTGACTAATAGATGTTTGAAGATATTTTTGATTCTCCATTCGAGAGTTCTTTTTCAATTCTATGCAGAAAAGAAAATCTTGAATATCTTGAAGAATATCTTGCTGCATAAAAGAGAGGTATGTTTTCACCGTTTCCAAGCAATGTAAAACATTAGAAAATGTTAGTCTTGATAGGAGTTTCATTATCTATTTCTGTATTCTTTTATTCACTGGCTTCAACAAATCAACGATTTTTTTCAATTTCAGTTGCACAGATGGGCTCTCCATCATCAAATGTATAATTTTCATTAAAATCTTAAAATATACCCTGTATTGTGAAGTGGAATGAGATAAAAAAAAAAGGAATTTCCTGTCCTACTCAAGACTTGCATGATAGGTTACACGATAATGGTCTTCACCTTTACTCGTTGAGTTTAGCAAGTTTTCTCTCAAGAAATTTGGAACAGAAAAGTTTTTCTGTTTCAAAAAACAAAGAATGTCATTTGAAAAAAAAAATCTAATTTTTTCGAATGCTAACTAATAAAAATATTCTTTCCAGCTGCTGAAATAATTCATTAATTCATTGGGTTTTACTCGTTAAATAGGGCTTTTTGCCTTCATTTTAATCGAGGAAAGAGAAAAATTTGTTAAATCTGTGTTTGACTGAATATTTATTTTTTACTTCCCCATAATCCCCTTCCTTCTGGGAAGTCCATTTCCAAAATTTAAAAGAAAAAAATTCTTGCTGGATCCCCATTTAACAATAGAAACTTGCTTGTAAAATTTAGTCTGTAAGTCTAATAATTCAAAAACAAGAATTTTTTTTTATCTCTAATGCCCCAGCATCCCTCTTGTGAGTCAATTTCTGCAAAATCTGTACTTAGCAGAACTTTACTCAACAATAGAAATTTCTCTGCCAAATTGAATGCCTGTATTTCTGATAATTCTGGAAATTCTTATGACGAATGAACTGCTTTTTTCCTATATATAGATAGATCGATAGATAGATAAATTAAAAATTTCATTATAAGAATGATAAGATTCATTCCAGGGATTTAGGCAAATTCAAAATCAAACTAATGACAATAAAGATGATAAAGCATAACTATTGTTAAGTCAACATATCCTATTGTATAATATTTAATAATTGATCTACTTGTAGTATATTACCCTTAAACATTATCTTCATCTCACAAAATATTTGAAACTAATTATCAGGTTGGAAAAATTTGGAGCCTTGGCAATTCATTTCCATTTTCTACTTATTTCTGTAAAAACTTCTGATTTCAAACAAGATATTTCTTTTTAGTATGTTCATGAAATTTATTTTCACCTATCATATTTTAATTCTCTTTCTGCTATGAACATTGAAAAGAATAGAAATAAAAAAATTATAAGAATTACAAAAAAATTTTTTTTAAGTTGTTTCTATATATATATATATATTATTGTACATTTGTGTTGCTCCTAGTTATATGAAATTTATTATTTATATGATCGATCATTGGAAACTAAGAAACGCACTAACTGGAGATTCATGTTTCCCTTCCATGTTTATATATGTTCATACAAAAGAATATTTCCTGGGTGCTCTAAAATCCATAAAATAGGTCATGAAAAGAGTATATTAAATACTTTTATGGTTTTGCTCAAAAAAGTTCTTTCATGGTTTAGTTGTATAAAATAAAAATGTTTTAATTTTCTTTATAACTGAATTATTAAAAATGTCTTGATTTTAATTTGATATGCTGCTTCCTTCAGGGTGGTACAAAATTTATTCGACTGTACAAAATTCTTAAAGAAGAAGAGATCAAGAAACAATTTAACAAGAGAAAGGCCAAAGCAAAGAGAAAAAAGTGAGCAAAATTTTATGAATTTCTTTGCCCTTTTCCCTTCTTTAAAGATGTATGACTTGTATATTTTCATATTTTATTTTCTAGAAATATTGCTGAAGATGATAATGATGATCATGAAATTGTACGAACTGTAGAAGATGAATTTCAAACATTAAAATCAATCGAATGTATGTCAAAAGTTGACTCATTCTGTATTTTTATTAAAGAGGATATTGCAAAGGTAAATTGATTGAAATTATCTCATGATTATAATTTTGTTGTTTATGGTAGGTTTTTATTTAATTTGTATACTTAAGGTAGCCAATATTTTCAATCACAATTATAGAATCTTCTTTAATTTAACAAATATATATTTACATATTCTTAATGATAAACTTATTGGCAATTTTTAGCAGAAAAATCAAAATTTCAGCATTTGGCACTATTTAATATTCTACACTTATCTTGGAAGCATTATTCCAGTTATTTCAACTTTCTTCATCCATTGAAGAGAAAAGTCTTAATTTTATAAGAGCTTCTGATTAGTTAAAATGCTTGAATAATAATTTTTTTAAATTGTCTAAAATGACATTTTTGCTTTGTAGAATATTATTTTGATGCTTTTATTGTGGTAATAGCTTAAACAACTAATGAATGAAGATATTGTGTATTGTTAATTATGATTAAACTGCCTAAAGTGTATCTTATCTAATTGGAAAATTAAACAAAAACTTATATTATATCAGAGTTCAAACCATTGATTGGGTCTGTACTTGAGGAAATATATTTTAGTGAAATAATTTGTTTTACTTAACAGATATATTACATTGTGTGAGTGGGTAGTCATTTGCGGCAAATAAAATGTATTGATATGACCAAAGTAATGTTTATTGTTTTATAATAAATTTTTTCCTTGGAATATATTTTTTGAATTGGATATAATAGTTGAAAAATACAAACTTATTTGTTTTTTATCCATCCATCAGTAGTATTTTGATTTATAATGTTATTTATGTGGCATGTTTGTTATGTTGGTGATATATACCCTACGCTCTACAAAAACTAGGATATTTTTTAAAGACTTATACAAATCTGTTTGTCTACAGACAAATCATACAATAAATCTTTTTTATCAAGTTAAACCTGTTCAGGACCACAATTACGTATATGTCATCAAGCAATTCTTCCATCATGGCCCGCAATATTATATGTGATCACTCTTTCCATCCGCTGAGGCCCATAATCAACATTTAGTAACACTAGATGGGGTATGAAGTCTGTTTTTTTTTCTTTGGAATAATGTTCTACAGAATTTTGATTTTAAATATGTGCTTTCAGTTAAGAATTTTCTCATTTGATTCAGGATATTTATGAATGTAAATAACTGCACATATTGAGCTCTTTCAAGAGAATAGGGTATTTTAAGGTTCATCATTTACTGTGCTCTGAATTTCTGTTTATATTTTGATGAAGTGAGAAAAATAGAAAGCTTATTAATTTATTGAGAGTAAATTCATTGTTTGGGGTTTGCTAGATAGTATTTTTGAGTTTTGGATCAGTTTTATTTCAGTCAGCATGTGAATGAAATATTTAAGTGAGATTTCTAAATTAATGTATGAACCAGATAGTGAAATAAAGGAAAGTAGTTTTTCGAATATAAGAGTTAGCAAATCTTGGCTTTTCAGGTGACACTAAAATGGTTGATTTTATAAGGGTAATAGTGCTGACGATTTAAGTCTAAGTCCTGAGCAATGTTTTAAAATGTAACATAAGCTTCAAAAATTAAGTAATTTTCTTACATTTATCTTATATTTAAAGAAAACATTACAAAACTGAATTTATTTTAAATATTGGTATGCAAGTGTAGGAAATTTTTTCAATTTTCTCTAAATATATATTGTTTATAACTTTTTTTTTATAAAAATGGAAACATTTTCTTTAAAATTCATAATAGCTTTTTTAAATATTGCAAAAATTTTATTACAATATATTCAGATATTATTCATGATAATAAACAATGCATTTCAGCATATTTAATTGCAGTAAAGATTTTATATGGTGTTTTAAATGAAATTAGATTTAGCAGTGAAATTTACACTGTCCCATGCATGTGCATACTTCCAGAGCGAGCAGGCATGGGGGAACACTTCTTTCCCCTTTTGCCAGTCCTGAATGGGTTAATGATTCAAAAAGTGCAATACATTCTTAGATAATTTACATTGCTCAGATATTGGAAATGCCTTAGTACTAAATATATCTATTAATTTTTTTCTGTATTTGTTTTATTATGTTTGTCTTTATTCTTTTATTTCTTTTTAAGTGTAATTCATTTTTATTCTTGATTCATTATTTTTAGATAACAGTATTACTTAAAAATAATACTATAGTGCAGTATGAACTTGATGTAAAACATAAACATAATGATGCTGTGCTTTGTCAAAGTATAAGTATTCCTGGACATCGTAGTTTTGTGAGGAGTTTAAGCTGTAGTTATGATGGCTTATCAATATTATCAGTCGGTGATCAATCTGCTAAGATTTGGAGAAGGTAATATTTAATTATGCTTATATATTTGTGTAATTTTGATATTTTGCAAAATGAGAAATTTAAATACAATATCAGCCTGCAATAAGTCTTCTAGATTCATAAAAGAATTTTGCATTTAGATGTATGTATTTTGAATTTAAAAATTATGCACTTACGTTTTAATAGTGCTTTTTGTGATGCTTCATAAATTTTATTGATTGTTCTTTATTTCTTTTCTAATTTAAGGCTACATAGTATACAAATTAGTTTGCTATATTGTTGAAATAAAATTCAGTTCTAGTAAAGGAAAGGGGTTTGATCTACAAAAAAGGTGTAAACTGAGGGGAAAGGAGAGTTGGTTTGTAAAATTAGCAACCTTTCCTATTATCATGAAAGAAAAATAGATAAAAATGTGTAAAAAAATTACAAAAATTTATTTATTTATCAGTAAGTTAAATATCAGTTCACAAATTAATTCTTAAGTAATAATTTATATTTTTATCTTTAATTAGAACAGTATTTATTTTTGCTTTTATAATTTTTTATATGAACTTTATGACATTTGATACATGGTTCTGATTATTCAAACATATTTTTTTCCCTATGCTCTTTTGTAGCTTTAAAGGAGAACAAAGATGTGCTACTACTTTACCTTGTAATGCAGCACTGTGTTCTGTATTTGTACCTGGTAATAATCACTGCATCCTTGGAACCAAAGTATGTTCTTCAATTGAACTGTATTCCAATATTGTTATAAAAAAGTAATTTAGAATAGATCTTTAAAAATAAAATAGTATAAGAAAGCGAATCCTTTTAATATATTTTGTTGTATAAGTATGATTTTTAAAGTTGTCTTTTATAATGAGATGCAGTTTTTAAAATTTTCAACTATCAATCATGTAAGTTAAATTTAAATAACTTTAAAGCTATTTATTCGTCTGATTTGTCTGAATATTTTTTTTTGTAAAAATACTTGTTTTTTCCCCTTTTCAGAATGGAAAATTGGATATATTTGACATTGACAAACAAACTTTAACAAGTAGTGTTGATGGTCATGATGGCTTTGTCAAATGTATCTGCTTGTCTCCAGGCCAGGTGAGCTAATTTTTCTACCTTTTTTCAAATTAGAAGAATCTGATTAACAATTTTTTTTCTAATTATATTATTTACATGTACATTTTTAAAATGTGCATCTTAAGAAAATTTAATTAAATATTTTGATCCTGACAAAATTTAAAATCTAGAACTTGACACAGAATTTAAAAAATCTATCTATAAAATATTTTTAAAAATTTTAATTCTTAAATATTGCTAGGTAGGACATTTGTTTTAGTTTCTGTGTTGAAAGTAATTTCTCTAAATCTTTGATTGATTTTATATGATGTGGAAGTTGTGTTCTCAAACTGTAGTTCAAACTATAGCTTATGAACTTCTTAGAAGGAGAAAAGAAATCCCAAAAATTGTTTCTTTCTAATATTTCTGTCTACAATTGCATAGTTATTCACATTTGAAACTTTGCAGAACCTATAATATAAAAAAATGAGATAATTAAACCTTTATAAAACACAGTAGTCAAAATTTTATGGCAGTAAGCAAAGGTTTCATTTAATATTTTAAATTTCAGCATACTAAATTTTAAATAATGTTATAGTTGGCATTTACATCTGTGGACTTAGATGGAAATTTTCTTAAGTCTCGACTATTGAAATCATGCATACAATAAGAGAGAATGCCTTCGATACCCATTCCTCCGCATGCTAACCACTGTAAGATAAGTTACAAAAGCTAATTGAAGCCTATGGCTTACTGGGCAATTTCGTTTTTTACTGCTGTTAGAGTACAATTCTGGGGCTCAAAATATTAATCAGTCATTGATGGGAGTAGATGGAGCACATAATCCTGTTGAGCTCTACTCTCCAATCAGTGAAGTTTAAATGACGTGAGAAAATTCTACCACTTCCAATTGTTTAAGTAAAATATTTAATGGGAAAGCGAAATTATTGGTCTGTAAGAAAATATGTGTGAAATAATAAAAGTTAACATTAAAGCTTTTCTAAAAGCTACCAAAAACAGCAGTTTAGTGATGTAGGTGGGACATGACCTAGCCAATTTGATTGCAGCAACAAAAAAAAATCCAAAGTTTCGGGGGAGGGGGGATTTGAGAAATACTGACTAAGTTCAGTAGACCAGAGAAAACAATTTGATTGGCCAACAGAAGTCAATTATTAGTTGTTGTTGTCTCTAATCCCTCAGATGGATCCATGATACCGTGAACTCTAGCGAAGTCAAGCACCAGTAGAGGACTTTCATGAACATCCGCCAGAGCGAACCCCAAGCAATCCAGGATGTGATCGGGGGATGCCGGCTTCAGATTGCATTTTTTGCACAATGAAAAGACTTTGCGTCCTGAGTTAAATGTCATGTTTTTTAAATGTCCACTTATGAGTCTTGAGATGGCCATTTGATCATTTCTGTCACCTCCAAATTCTAACGCTTCACCCGGGGTCTTCCTGCTGAACCAAGGATGGGTGGAGGGGTGAGCCAGTCTTGTATGACTGCTTTTTTCTTTATAGAAAAAATTTCTTTATATGTTAATTTGTAGTCCCGGTTGAGAGGCTCAGAACAACCTCTTTTAGCCAAGATGTTTGCAGCATCGTTCCCTTGGATGTTAACATGGGAGGGAATCCACTGAAAGTGGACTTCCCTTCCCTTGGCTAGATTTCTAAGATGGGTTATAATTTGTGTGCCCACAAAGTTGCATATATTGCTCCAGTCCTGTAGATAATGAATTGAGCTCTGACTGTCAGTAAGGACCCAAATGTCATTAGAATTAGTGCCGTCAAGGATGGTCTTTAATCCTTCATTTATGGCAATTAATTCGCTTCTGAATACCGAGCAGTTTTCCGGGTTGCGTCTAGAAACAATTTTTAGTAAGAATTATCACAGTAATGTCAATTTCTTTTTCCAAACATGGTATTTTATCATTTAATTTTAAAATATATTAAATTTTTAATTTGTATAACTTTTACAAATTCTGTTTAATATTTATAAAGTAAGTTTCTAAAAAAGAAGAGAAACTCCTGATTTTCATCATTTTCACCTTCATGGTAGAATAAGCATTGAGTTTCTTTGCTTGTTTTTGTAAAAAAAAAAGAGCTAAAATTGAATTTTTACCCCTTGAAAAAAATCATTGAACTTAAAAAAAAATTGTGAATTTTCAGATTTATTGCAATTATATTAATTATTAACCTGCCATGAATTTTTCTACACCATTATTCTGATTCTATAATTCTGAGTTATACTATATAAATAATTTTAAACAATGTGATTCTGGATAATATCTAAAACTGTATTTAAAAAATTTATGCAATTATTCCATAAAGGGTCGTCAAATAAAAACTAGACTGATAGAAACAAAAGTAATTAAACTGTTGATTATTTAAAAAGTCATTGCCATAACTTTTAATACATTATCTCATTGAGACAAGGCAGCTCATGCTTTCTAGGAAAAATGTTGACCATTTTTTCAAATGTTTACCAAAAGCCATTTTTTTCGAGTAAAATAAAAATGTTGCATAATTTGTGGCAATTTTTGCAGCAAATAATCCAAAATATATACTGTTGATATTGTAGTGTCAGATAAAATTTAAAAAATACACAATATGATTAAAAATATAAGTAATAAATTATACAGTGAAAAAAAACATTTTTAATATAAAAAAACATTTATTTCATCTATCAAAATAAAAAAGAAAATTCTACCTTAAAATGTTCATTAAATTTATTAATAATAATCGAAAATCTTTAAAATCTGGTTTATCAGATTTGAAAATGAATAAATTAATTGCATCTTCACAACATATCTGAGTCGCTAGATAACGAGTCTTCATTGTTAGTCATTTTTGTCAACAATATTGCATTTTCGAAACACATTTTTTATCGCGGTTTCTGGAACATAAGTCAATGGTTTAAAAACCCAATTGGAGATATTTTCATACAATGCATGCTTCAATTTTCCTGTTTTTGTAAAATTCTTTTCTCCACTAGACATCCATTGTTCCCATAATTTTTTAGTTTTCGATTTGAATATCTGTTAATTCCGACATCTAAAGGTTGTAATTTTTTTGTCAGTCTTCCACGTATTATAACAATTTTTGCATTTGCAAATTTCAGGGCTTTTTTAACATTCTCACTGATATGTGTTTCATCGAATCTATAATTAAAAAAGCTTTGGAAAGAAAAGATTAATTTTTTTTTGCTTTGTTTGCCAGATGCTTTGTGTGGTAACCATGACATAATTATTTCTTCATTCATCTAGCCTTTCTAGTTTACATGAATTTCAACAACTTTTTAGGACCTCTAATTTTGGCCAGTGAAGTTTTCCACAGTGACTAGATCTTTTATATTGGTGGCATTTTTCAAAATTAGCCCTTTTTTCTCCATCACAATTGAATATTTGATTCATCAAAATTACACAATCTTGTAGTTTCCCGATTTCCATTTTTGGCATCCTTCTCTATAACTTTTAGTTTATAATATGCCATGCAATTTACATGCTTTCTCTTCAACTTGATGATCTACAAGCTTGAATATTTTCCGGACAAAACAGCTCAGGTCAAGACAGAATGGGAAATGACACCAGCTACTAGCAACTGTAATATCTTTCCAAGGAACCAAATTCATTCTTGAACATAATTGGACAAAACTGATTGTAGGTGAAATATGTCAGCCGAGTCGCAAAAGCTTTTAGTGCCATCTGTTATTTATTTTATGAAACATAAATGGTATTTTTTTCAAAACTTTATTGTAAGCTTTTCTGATGGAGAATTTTTTTTTCACATTATCTATGGTGGCATATAATATGCACATGGAAATTTGAAACCTTTTTAACACATAATTTGCAGATTATATACAGAAAAATATGGTATGCACATGTCACATTATATTCACTTTTCACAATAGACATTCAGACTTTAATTTTACTTCCTGATACTCCTACCACATTACTTTACAGTATATTGCTCTTCATTCCTGCCTTTGATTAAGATTGTGGTCATGGTCACGAACTCGTCAACAACAGTGCTTGAGTTGTGATAATTCTGAACACCTACCATGTAGAGAGATTGAGGTACCTCAAATCTGACTTGGCTCAAAGTTCTCTCATTGGTGTGGTGTGGAAGTCAGTAGAGTGAAGTTCCAGCTCAGGTGTAATCCTCATTGGCCATTGTTCAAAATTATGAGGTACATCACTAAAAATTCTTGTTTTGCTTATGTGTACATCATTCATAAATACTCACTCACCTACCCTCCATAGTGATGTTGAATGCACTCATGACATACAAACCTCACCTTAAGCACAACTAACAGATTTTTTTTTATATATATTATTATATCAGGACTGAAGCCATAAAGTTCATTTCCCTAGCAGCAGCCCAACATAAAGCTAACAGAAAAATTACACAGAAATGAACCTCTCTTTCCTGATTTCCAATAGAGGGCCTTTCTATGCACAAACTTACCTTTGTTATCAACTTCTATCTCAGTCTGTGTCATTTTCATTTGACTGCCCTTTATAGTTCTATATATTGACCCTTTTTTTTGCTCTGCCTGGGATGGTTAGCTTAGATATTCTATTTTATTTGATCTTTGTTCATATTTGAAATGTTTGGTATTTTTTCATATGTTTTATTTTAAGATTACTTAAGAAGAAATTATATTATTAATCATTAAATTAAATCATCCAGAATTTAAATCAATATGTCAGAGATGTCAAACTCAAAGACTAATAGGGGTCAAACAAACTTTAATTTTAGGTGGGCCATAAAATAATCAGTATTCGTAGAAATGCAGGTTTATTTCTATAAATACATTATAATAAACATATATAAAAGAACAAGGAAAATTAAATGTTTATGTCCTAACACCTGACTTCTCTGTAACACTTTTCAATTTCGGGAGAAATTTTTAAAAATTTTATTATAAATTGTGTGCTGATATGTTGCAGCGAGTTTGTCACCCCTGGTGTAAGTTAGTGATGGAATGGTAAAGGTATGAAATTTGAAGGGGAAAAAAATGTATCAAAGTGTTTGTGTTGCAAAATTATAATTTTTTTTTTAAGTAGCTAGCTTTTTTTTCATCTAAATGTTTTAAGTTTGATCAATTAAATTAAATTAAATTTTAAAAATATATTCCGTGTAGAGGAGCGATGCACGTTAAATTTGTCGAGAGCTCAAACGTCCTCCCGTTGGTGTGGTGTGGTAGTTAGGAGAGGGGGGGTGCCAGCTCAGGTGTCGTCCGCGTCACTTGACCGTGGTTCAAAATTACGTGGACCGTCGCCAAAAGCCCTCGTGTTGCTAATCAGTGTGACGTTAATATTCTCTCTCTCTTTAAAAATATATTTATAATGCTGCTTTTAGTAATTATTAAAATAACATTTAGATTGGCATTACAAGTGGAGGCAGTGACAAGGAAGTTAAGTTCTGGGATTTTGAACATATTAGAGGAGATAAACAGGCTGAATCTATGTAAGTTTTATTTTTTACTATATACCCAGATTTTTCTCATTCTTGTCTATCATGGCTTAGGATTGCTGATTGATATCACTGATCAGTTTTCCACTGCCTTAAGGATGTGGTCTTAATATTGATTCATTCACTGTAGTGACTTGTTAAAGAGCAAATAAAATGTGCTCAAGTAATGTTTTGAAATGTTTCATCATACAATCAGTTCATTTTTTGAAGTGCAATTTGGTCAAAACATTTTCATGAGGGCAAAATTTATCGATACAAGTACCAGTTAAAAAAAGTAAATAAAAATATTTAAAATTACAAAGGACTACATGCCCTATCTTTAGAAATGAAAATAAAAAAATATTAGACCCTCTTTGCAAGGCAAAATATTTGGCTTCAAAAATTTTGGAATGAATACCTCGACTAGCACTAACCCGGAATTATGCGATTTTCAAATCTCATTGATTTGTCTTTTGTTTGAGGGGGGGAAATTAGTGATTGAAGAAGTTGTCAATCTTCCCAGGCAAATAAATTTAAAAGTGGGTAGTGATGATGTTCAAGAACTGCTGGATTTCCACAATCAGGATGTGATAATTGATGAAGGCTCATTGAAATGAAAAAGCAAGACATTGAAAAAGAGTCTTTAGACAGAGTTCAATCAGAAGATTGAATCATGGTATTGGGAATTTGATGGAAAGCCTCAGTTTAATTGAGAAAAAGTTACAAAAATTTTAGAAAGTATAGACTCCAACAATAAGCATATTTTTCAGTAAAACAAGGAATATATAAAAAGGTTATTAGCATGTTACAAGGAAATTTTGCTTGAGAAAAAAAAATCTGAAAGCCGGCAGACTACTTTGTAAGAAACCTTTGTTTATGAAACCTTCAACATCAAAATAACTTCGATTAGCAATTTTGTATTTGTGTTTTCAAAGATTTTATTAAACATTTTTTGTCTTAATAATTATTTTGTTTTGTCTCTGGTCTCAAATAAAAATAGTTTATGTGTATTTACTCGAATCTAAACCACTATCAATTCTAAACTGCGCCCCAAATTCTCGACATGTTCTGGTGAAAAAAATAAATTGTGAGAAAGGTTCATCAATATCCGATACTTCAGAAATTTAAAAAAAAAATCTTTTAATGATGAATAATAAGTTAATAAATAATTTATTTTACCAGTATAAAAAACTTCCAAGTACATACATGAACCTGTAATTACCTACCTAAAGGTCAGTATCATGTTTCGAAAATAATTTGTCACTCCTATTGTTACAGCTGATTTCAGAATTGCATCACCAGTTTCCCTCATGGTGTCATCTTCCATGTCATTTAATGCATTTGTTAGGCTACATTTTTTTAAATGAATGTGTTGCAGAAGAATGTAAACGAATTATTAAAGGCTGTTGAACACTTACAAGCAACAGTTATATGATTCTATTTTACACCCTCGACATATATTTGTTTCATCTGTGTCAAATTTTCAGTGGACTCTGCTCTGTTTCCATTATTTTCTGCACATATAATTGCCACCTTTTCCATACTTGCAACATAGCAAACTCGTCTTGATGCTATTGCTGATATCTTTGAGGTTTTGGTGATTAAAAGAAGGCGTTTTCAAGAAATTTCCCAAATTCTATCAGACAATAATGTTTAGAATAGACAATATTGGAGATAAATTGCAGAATGAGATCATCAATTCAAGTGGCCAGAATGGAGGGTATCATTTTTCCTTTTGGAAGGGATGGAAATTCAATTTTCCCTATCCAACAAATGTTTTGCCTTTGATTCTAAGCCGCACCCGATTTCCAGTTGCATTAACAATAAAAAAATAGTGCTGCTTAAATTCGAGTAAATACAGTATATGCGAATCATACCTCAATTTATGCAGTTATCACTCAGTCCCACCTATCACGCAAGTTTGAGGTATAACCGAAGAGTCCTGAATACTTGGCACTCGATAACCTGGCAGTCTGGATAATTTTCAGTTTAGCATCAAAACCAGTCACATGTCTGGATGAACTGTGCAATTTTCAAAAAAGGTTCCCTGAAGTATTTGTTCTATCAATTTCACAGTCTTTAAATTATCTAAACTTTCCAGGGAAGACGCAATTTGGAACAAAGTGTCTTTGCATCTAGGTGCTGAAGAGTTAAAAGATTGGGGGCATACAAAGAATGTTTTTACCACCCACTGTCATAGCATTATGTCAGCCAATGGGCCAAAAAGTTTCGGTTGGTCTCAAGAGAAGATATAGTTTTTACCAAAGTTGGCTGCTGAATTTTCATTATAGACAGCTTTATCCCTTCATAAAATATTTTTCTGAGATATATCTGATTAGGTAAATTACTGTATATTATATATTCATTAATTTTCTCTTCATGCAGTAAATGCTCTATGCTTTCATAAAGTACATTTCCTTTGTTTAATGTGTTGGGGCATTTTCTTTTCTTTTGAATCCTTAAGAAAACTGTACATACAAGTGCAGTACAATATTTTCTGAAAAAACACTCGTATTTATTCTCTTTTAATCCCATTCTCTATAATCCGGCATTTTCATAAACATGGCTACCCTTCAGTTCACATTAGGTCAAGTTTTCAGCACTCCAATGTATAAATATCTAAAAATTAACACAAGTTTTTCTTCTCTTTTTTTATATAGCTTTTGGTTAACATAAAATACATCTCCCTTTTTATTTTACAAATCAAGTCACTTTTTAGCATAATTTTTTTGAGGAATTTATGTAACATATGCATAAAAAAAAACCAGGATTGTTTCTGTTTCCATATTGATATTGTTCAGCCATTTTTTTAAATAAAACTCCATTAATTACTAATAACTGTTAATTTTTAGAAATATGTTTACTTTGGCCTTAAGGAGGAAACTTCAAATGCCAGAAGAAATTTTATGTGTGAAATACAGGTTGGTTTATATTATAGTTTTGCAATTTTATTTTAAAAATAATTATAAGAGTTTGCCTTATTTACTTCCACCCTCATGTAAAACATATATATTGAAAATTTCACTATGTGAAAGTATTTTTTAGTATACATCTTGTTTACATAGTGTTTTAAAAAAAGAAGAATGTTGGTAAATAAATTAAATTACAAATTGAAATTTTCATGCTACTTTTCACTTAAATAGTGAAACAGTTACTATTTTATCCCATAAATATATTATAAATGAATATATCAAAGGTAACTCTTTACCAATTATGCAGTAAAACAAAATAAATTAAGTATATTTGTTTATCTTTAATTTAATTAATGCTAAAATAGATTATTTATTTTGAAAATATTTATAACATTATATGTTTTTATATTTGTAGTCCTGATAGTAAAAGGTTAGCAATAGCTTTATTGGATTCAACAGTGCAAGTACTGTTTGCTGATAGTTTGAAAGTAAGTTATTATTCTAGCAGTTACTAATTACATTTTGAAATAACTATCTTTATTTATATTTTAAATTTAGCCTATGATAATTTTCTAAGACTGCATATTACTATTAACCATATAATTACTATAAATTAATGTATCTTTTAAAATAATTTATATTGCTTCTAGAGTTGGTTTATGCAGTAAGAAATAATTGGCAGTTATAGAGACTGCCGATAGAAGGGAAAACTTAGAACTTTTAGTATTAAAATTTCATAATGTTTGAATTAAAATTATCAACATCAATCTGGTTTTCACATCTATTGATACTCTGAGCAACAACTAAATGCATGTTTATATGGTTTTTTATTATTCAAATATATTACGGGCTGTACAAAATCATGACAAAATATAAATACAATTTAATTGAAATAACAATATACAATCATATTATTTATGGATAGTATTTGTATTTACTTAAATTTCAATGCACTTGATTTTTAACATTATTTTAATTGTTTGCATCATTGTCATCATTAATTTCAGCAATATTTAGACTTTTTTTACTTTCAATAATTTCGTTTTGTTCTAAAAAGATACAATAGACTTATGGTAACTAAAGTAAGAAAGGAAAATGTTTGATTCAAATTTATCGCTAATGTTTGATTCAAATTTATCTAAGTATCGCTTTAAAACCGCATCGATCGTCATTTTATATTTTGCAGTATTGAGTTTTCGATCATTGGACATATTTAAATTAAGTGTTTCATTTAGAAATTTAAATTAGTGGTAGATTTTTATCATCTGCAAAGTGAATATTGAAGTCTCCACTTAAAATCATCGGTACATTATCATATTTTCCACCAAATCTTTTTTCAAGTATATATTTCAGAACCTTTTTTTTTTTTTTTTTTTTTTTTTGTATAAATCATCAAATTTTCGAAAAAAAATTGTTGTATCCGTCTCATAGATTTTCCAGGCAAAATATAAACGGTACTTATAATATGTATTGCCCATTCTCGGAATCGCAACGAGCAACGCGTATGTCTCCTATATCAGAAACATTATGACCAATGCTTCTAGTGAATTTAGTATGTATGTCCATATGTGAAGTAATGAAGTGTGACGTATCTTGAGTATTGTGATAAATAGTTACGCCTGCTGCTGGAACTTTGGGTTTTTTATTACTTACAACAATTGAAATTCGGAATATCAAGTGGTTCTTCGTTTTTCATATGAATTTCTGACAAAAGCAGAACATTTGACTTTTTTACGATAGCATCATTTTTTAGGTCAGCTGCATGTGTATGCAAACTTTGACAATTGAATGAAAATATCGATTATCCTTTCTTGTTGGAGATGAATTCTAGAAAAGTTTTGGTGACCGTTTGTAGTGTATTGTTTTGTGTAACCTTTTCAATTCTAACGTTAAATCCTCTCTTTGACTTGTTGATCTTTTATAATGTTAATCTGTTTCTGAAGCATTTAGAGGTGTTCCTGTCCTACCAATCCAAAATTTCCAGCTGCTGCTAATATTTTCTTGAGTAACCAAAAATAAACTTTGAATCCTCGTTACTCTTGTTAAAGCTACGTATACTAATTCTCTAGAATGTTTGCGATCATATTCATAGACAATAGCATAATAAGTACATCCCTGTGATTTCTGAATAGTCATTGCCAAAGCAGAAATAAGGGAAAATGTTAAGGATCTAAGCAAATATGAAAAACAGATATTTAAAATAACCCTAATTCCATGACAATATTTTTTCATAAATTTCTAATAATAAAATCGAATGATATAAAATTATAGATAATCATTTTTCAAAAAATAGCAGAGCATATATTTTATTTTTGACAATTTAAATTAATAAATAATGATTTTGAAGTATTAAATTTTTAAATAAAATATTTAATGAAATTAAAGTCGGAGCCGTTTTTATTATTTTAAACTAAAGATTTTAATGATATAAGGTAATAAACTATAATTTTGCATTAATAACCATATTTTAAACTTCAACACATTAATCTTGAATTATTATTAGATTTTATACAAATTTTAATTTCAAAATCCACGATAAAATTATGATTAAACAACTAGAAGTCTGTTTTACCACGGTATTAAGAAAACGTCTAAGCCACTGTGAAATACTAATCCAGATTGCGTGATGCATTGCAGAGGTTAAATATTAGAAAATAAATAATACAAAATTTTCAAACGCCAGAATAAATACGAAGATTTAAAATAATTTTAAATATAAAATTTTCATACGCCAAAATAAATGCGAGTATTTAAAATAATTTTCTGTCATTTATTTTTTATCTTAAAAATATTAGTATATTTATTTAGTACTCACTATTGTACTGGAAACGATTCTTCAATTAATGGATTCAAATAATAATCAAACAAAAACACTATTTTAATAATGCACAGTATATACATATTGAACTTTTAACTAAATCCATTCAATTTCACTTATAAGGTATACACAGCACTATACATCAGCTGTATAGCTGCAGATATTCTGCTATAAGCATGTCAGTGATGCGAACGCACGAGATTTCATCCATCCAAAAAGTGTCTAAGGCAAACTGTGCATGCGCCAGTCAGAGCATGTCGGTGACGCGAACCCATAAGATTTTCCCTACCAAAAAGTGCCCAACGCCATTAAAGAAGTTTTCACTTCAATAATTAAATTTTTTTTGTGTTTACATTCAGATATGGAAATTTTAATGCTTTAAAACGACAAGATGTTATGTATCTTGTACATAATATTAAGCCTTTAGATTTTTAAATGTACCCCTCAAATTTATAAAGCAGAATTTTAACTGTAGTATAACTCGTCTAAATTATTGTTAAAGTAAAGATTTTGCTGTTTACTTTTTCTCCAGCTCATTAAAAGATCTGAAATGAACAGTTAAAACAGTTATCATTTTAAGTATTTATAAAAATTTCTAATTGTTAGTAATAACAAAAACATAAATCAAATAAACACTTTCTTTTCCTTTCCATCATTTAAATATGATTCATAGCAGTGAAATAAAAATAACTTGGATTGAGAGAGATTATTATAAAATACCTTGGAAATAATATAATGATCAGAAATTTATTCCTGAATGTATGGAATGGCAAAAATTTTAACTAAATGAAATATTTGTTTAATTTTCAAATTAGTTTTTGGTTTTGTATGGTTGTTACTTTTACATAAGTTAGATAATCATGCCAGTCAATTTTTGTGTTTTGCACATAAAATCTAAGCATTTCAGTCATTTTGAGACTATTTTCTCACCTACAGCTTTCTATTTATTGTTTTATATTCGCAGTGACCCAAAGACAGGTAGATGAAAACTATAGAACTATCTGTCATAAAGTATTAAAATTTATGAAATTTATCTTTCCTCCTGCATATTATCATATTTTAGTAGCTATTGGCTTCTAACTCATTCAAAAGCTTAGTTTCATTTAATAAGGCATTATTATTTTTTTCTTCCTCTGTAGCAATTTTCTTGAACTCGACTCAAGTTGTGCTTTGTATGTGTTTGTATTTTCTACCCTTCGTATTGCTGAATGATTCGTTTTCATTGATTGTTGTCAGGATGTCTGTTAGACATTTTGGCAACATCCACTTCTGTATCTGTTTGTGTTTTTTTTAAATAAATGTAATCTAAAAATGCAATTATAATTTTGCTTATTTTTTTATAAAAGCATTTTTACAGTAAAGTCATTACTTTTTTCTGCATTACTATATATATGCCTTTAAGTTTACCTTAGTGTGTGTGAATTTTTATAAGTTAAGTGAAGATTTTCCTATTAGTACTTTTCTTGTCAAAATATTTTGTTCATGAAATATTCTTTTCATTATTTTAATAATTTGCTTGAAATGCTGAACCTGCATTTTTTTTTTACACTTTGTCATTCTTAAAAATTGGCAGGTACAGAAAATTAATTAGTAAAATTAATAGAATATTTTTAATGGAATCCCCTTAGTCTGTTTAGCTAACTCGGAGGATTTTGCATTTATTATGCTCAGACCTGACTTCCCAGTGGATTTAGAGGTTATTACAAAAAACACCAGCAAGAATCACTAACACAGATCAAAAACATTAAACTATTTATCAACTAGCTTAAAGTATGGGGAAAGATCAACTCTTAAAACTCAAATATATGTAATTATACTTTTACCGATCTGTAAAATGCAGAAGATATGTGAACTCCAGATACAATCCTCTAAAAATAGGTAATAAAAAATCTCAAAATGATTATTCCAATTGGATTTGATTCTGAATGAAACTTATCCAGTTTTCGTACTATCATTCGTTATCACAATAAGCAATAGATCAACTCATTAAATTGCTATCTTTCTTCTAATTGCATTTCATAACACTTTGTTTAATACTACTCTTATGGGTATCATACTTTTCTCTAAGATGGTTGCAGTTGAACTTTAAAAACAAAACCTAAGTCTATTTGAGATTGAAACCTCACAAGATAGTCTGTTACTTATTGGAAAATTATTTTTTTTAAAACTGCATTTGTAGAATTTGTTTTTTGAAGAAATATCTGTTACACAAAATTTTTAAAGAAAGACGTTTTGTTTTGTAAACAGATAAATTTTGGTTAAGCACTGAATGATATAATAGAGGAATGGAGGGAGAGGTTGCAGTAGTACTCTTTTCACCTGGAAAATAAAACTATTTTCAAAGCATTCAAAATGTTTGAATAAGTATGTAATTAATGTATAAGATGTAATTGATGTTAATGCATAAAAAAGTAAAATGCATAGTAATTGAGATCCTAGGAGCAGTCAGGGTAGGTTTTGTTATAAAACCTTCCTAAAATAGGCGATGCAGTCTGATGAACTAAATTTATCTATATGTAATTTATTGAAAAACATTTTAAAAATGTATTTTTATGGTTTTACTTTATATTTCTGTATTTCCAAATTATTCAAAAAAATTTTAGTTTTTACTTATTGAATTTTTGAGGTGACTGGATATTTTATGTTTCAACCATTAAAAAATATATTTGCTTCCAAATGTCATCTCAGTGTTTGAGTTAAATAATGCAGGAAAAAAGAATTCTGATATACATGTACTATTTCCTTCTTATTTTTAAACATACAGTTAGTCCATGCTTTACATTCAGTTCAAACAATTACATAAATTTTCAGTTGATAATTTCGGAATTAGAATTTTATCTTTACTCCTGTATATATATTTTCCTCAATATTTTTAATTTTTATGTTAATATAGTTATAATTAATCATTTAACACATTTTTTTTTAAAATTGTAATAATTGAATACATTTTTGTAAAATATATTGATTTTCCAGAGTAAATTTTATTTCCTCATTAGCTTCTTATTTAATATAATTTAGTTCAAATATTAATTCTACTACTTTTCTTAAATTTCAAAAAAAAAAAAAAAAAAAAAACACCTTAAGAGAGGAAAAAATTTAAAATTTTGAAATACTTGTTTCAAAAATTTTCTTTTTATATCTATAGAAGTTGACAAGTTTTATGACACTTTTTAACATCTAACTGTTTTGTACACTTGTATGTGAATATTGTAGAAAATAATCATTAAAAATTTCAAAAATATGTTCCAGCTTGTTTTCTCTTTGTATGGACATGAATTTCCTGTGACGTGCCTTGATATTTCTTATGACAGCACATTGATCATAACTGGCTCAAATGATAGAACCATTCGAATCTGGAGTATGGAATTTGGTAGTTGTAACAAAAGGTTAAAAATAGCAAGTGAAAAAGATCTTCCTAGTGACAGAGGGTAATTTTTTTTTGTTTCTTAAACATTGCACCAAGCATTGTTTATTGTTTTTATCTTATTTGTTTTACAAACTCGCAAAAAAAATTTGAGTGTCTGTAACCATGAGATGTGAAATTCTTTTGATAATTTTTGTTCTTTACAAATATGTGCTAATTTAAATTACTGCATACATATTCTATATATTTTTTGAAATAATCGTTTTTGAAGAAGTTTCAATTATGATTTTTATGTTTTTCATAGTTTATTAATATTTTTCTATGAATGATGTGCATTTAAAAGTAATAGCATCTTTATGAACGTGGATTCAAGATAAATAAGAGAAATATGTCCTCTGTGTTGCTGAATGTGTTCATACAGCTCCTTTCATTGGATTTGTTTGAGCTGAAAAATATGTTATATTTTTCTTTCATAATTTTGACTATAATACTTTAGGGCCGAGTGGTCTAGGCATCGGATCATGGCTAGCGTGTCATGAGTTCGATCCTAGTACCACTAAAGATCCGCCGTGTAGGGGAGCGATGCACGTTAAATCTGTCAAGAGCTCAAACGTCCTCCCGTTGGTGTGGTGTGGTAGTTAGGAGAGGGGGGTGCCAACTCAGGTGTTGTCCACGTCACTTGACCATGGTTCAAAATTACGCGGACCGTTGCCAAAAGCCCTCGTGTTGCTAATCAGTGCGACGTTAATATTCTCTCACTCACTCACTTATAATACTTTAGAATCCAAATAAATTTACTGAAAAAATTTTAATTGGCACACTTATTTTGCTTTTGTACTTTGATATTTTATAATAGTCTTAGCATTAAAGTTTTTTTTTTTTTTGCAGTATTACTTGTCTTCAGTTTATGCCCAAATCACATTTATTTTTCTCTGGAAGTAAAGATCATATAGTGCGGCTATGGGATGCAGATAATTTTGAAAAAATTATCACCCTTAGAGTAAGTCAAAGTATTTGATATTGTGAATATCCTTCCCTGTTTATTCCTAATCTGTTTACATTTAAATTGGAAAAATTAATTAAATTTGTGAATAATTCAGAAATTTAAATTACACTATTATATAGCTATAGAAACTTCCCCTCCATCTATGTGTTGTACGACACAATAAATATTTTTATGTACAAGATTAATTTTATCTCTTTCAAATATTTTTAGTTAATAAATAAATAATGAACTGTTTTTTATTTGCTTAAAATGTTCTATTTGTGTATTTTTCTTAGGGTCATCAAGATGAAATAACAGCAATGAGTGTGAGTCCAGATGGTATGTATGTTGTTACTGCTTCTAAAGATAGATCTATCAGAACATGGGAGAAAACTAAAGAACCATTAGTATTAGAAGAGGAACAAGAAAATGTAATTTCTTTTTTATTTATGAATAATTAATAGAAAAATTTATTAACATAATTTTTTGTAATTTTAATCTGCATTTTGATTAGTAATTGGTCATGGTGCTGATTTATATATATATATATATATATATATATATAACAGTACATTATAGAGATGCACACAATATATATATATATATATATCTTGATTTATTATTGTGAGATAAAAATAATTAAAAAATTTTCTTTCTGAAACACTAGCATACAATCTATGGCATTTTACTATTCAATCTAGCAAAGAATATGCATATTTCAAGTACAAATAAATTTGTGTAAATAAATTATTTATCATGATTTGTAGTTATTGATTTTTCAAAACTGTTTAAATATATAGCAATATGCAAGGGAATTAGGTAAGATGCTGTACTTAAACTTTGGTGACCTTAATATTCATTGTGCAAGAGAATTGCTGCATTGGCTAAATCTTATAGCTCTTTAATTTAATGTATGGGTCTTCAACCTGCAAGCCACAAATGGCCCTCTGAAGGCATTAAAGGGGCCTCTCATTTGAATTTGGGACAATTTAAAGAATGCCTTATACCTTCTTTTTGTCATAAATAATACAATTTTTTGTGTTATTCTGGATAGTTAAAACATTTCACTGATGTGCTTGATATCTGTTTGAGATTAAATTTTCTAAAAATGAGGAATTTTTCAAAAATTTCTCTGTATTTTAAATATAAAATCTGACTTTGCATAAAATCTCACAATTTTTGGGGAAAAGGTGGACTTGTATCTTTTACAGGTTTGCAAAGTGTTTTATTATTCAAATTCCATTTAACTTTTTTGAAATCGATATATATTTATTTATATATATACAAATCTGTAAACACTATATCTTCCTTTAGAATCAGTTGTAGTCTTGTGAAACAAAACTTCATTTTTATATATAAATTTCCTGACTACAATATTTGTTGATAGTTGTTTAGCTTGTGGATCACTGTGAATTTATTGATGAAGAGTATGGATCAATGTAAATTTATTAATTTGTGAAAGATTGAAACCCCCTAATTTAAAGCATTTATTTATTTACTGAATTTATTTCTCATGTTCAAGATCAGTAATGTCATTTCTGTTATCTTGCCTGACTTGGTAAGTTGGGGTAAAGACAATTTTTGAAGTAACGCATACTCAAGGTAAAGAAGGATCACATAAAAGAGAAGTTTCTTTAGGTATATATAGGGGGTATATCTTATCATAATCATTATTAGATGCAGGATTTTCAGTTTCATCGTAAGATATTTAGGTCTTAATAAAAATTCTTGTGGCTGTGAATTCCGTGATAGATATCCTTGCATTAGCAACTTGAAGGTACATTTTAGTAATTAAAAACTATAACAACCATTTGAAAAGAAGTATCAATCATTATATTAAGTCATAGCATTTCCATAAGTAAAATGAAACTAAGTCATATGTACCTAAATTGTTGCTGGGTGAAAGGATAAATGCATAAATTTTTTTACCCAATGGGTTTATGATCTTGCCCAACATAACCATTTTTATTTTGAAAAATATTAAAGGATATCACTTTAAAAAAATATATAAATGAAAATGATACATAATTGAACATGCTGTGATTAATACTTTTTGAATGTTGTGTATTTACATCATGAATGCTATCCCTTGCTATGCTACAACTAAAGGTTTTATTTGAACCATTCAAAAACACATCTTAACATACAATGATTTTCTTAGTGTGAGTTGAGTGTTGGAGGTGTGTGATGATGCAAGATCACAACTATCCGCTTACATAGTTTTTATGAAAAATACAATTCATCATTTTATCCAATATGCCTCTATATTTTGTCTGGAAAGATGAAATATCATGTGTTCTGTGTAGCCCCATTTATTAATTGGAGAACCTATGCTTTTAGTATTTTATGATAAAACAATTGATACATTGAAAGAATCATCAATGAGTTCCAGACATTAATCAAGAAATTCTGAGACTTGGAATATGAGCACATCTAGAATAAGAACACCAGCAAAAGTTTGGTGATGTATCTTAAGTTCTTTATTACAAATCAAGATATTGTATTTTAAAAATAGATGTATAAATAAAGCTTCTAGCATTGAGCAATAAGAGGCTCAATATTAATTACTTCTAAACAATAATGCACTTGCTCCAAGTTACTTATCATTGTAAAATATTAAGAGGCCGAATGGTAGTGCATCGTGTTTCCACGCCACCGATCCGGGGTTCAAATCCTGGGCTGGGTAAGATTGACTCAACCATTCATCCCTTTAGTGGGTCGATAAAATCAGTACCAAGCTTGCTTGGGAACTAAATACTTTGGGGGTTTCACTTCAGTCTGACCACCTGAACGGAACATCTGCTCATGCACCATAATGCATCCAAGGTTACGAAAACTGAGATGGGCACAGTAGACCTTGGCCCTTCATGGGCTGTTGCGCCACGGAATTTAGTTTTTTAGTAAAATATAAAAGAATTTTAATTTCTTAATGTATTTTTCATACAAATTTTTTTTAAAAAAGGCAAATAATTTTTTATTTTTGTAAAAACTATATTTTAAGAAACACTTATATAATTTTCATTTTGTTTCTTAATGCATAAGTATTGAATTACAAATTTGCCAGTTGGACAAGATAAAAAATTGTCAGTTGTAGGTGATTCATATTGGATATCAGCTTAATTAAAATATGTATTAATGGAACAGTGTTGAGAAGACTATTCAATTGTGAATCTACATAATTTAATGAATGTAAAAGGTTTTCTTTTTTAGTAGGATTTTAACTTTTATTAGCAATTTTAATAACCTTTTTAAAATTTCAATATCTTTTGAGAGATTATTTTAATCAATACAAAGATTTGTATATGGTTATTGGAAAATTGATTATAAAATAAATAATTTATCAATGATATAATATTGTTTTTTTTCTCATTTTTTTTGTTATGAACTAATGTTTATTCTTTACGATTATGTATATTTAGGAAGCAGAAGAAAAAGGGAATGAAGCTGAAGATTTACCTGTAGTGAGTATTTTTTTATTAATATTTTAGCAACTGTTTTAACTAAATACTTTAAGGGAGCTTTTTATTCCATTATTATCAAAATATTTATTTTCATTTAGATTCCAGGTGAAGTGAATAAAGAGGTGGCTCTCCCAGGAATGAAGACTCCTCTAACTATAAAAACTGTAAGATTTGATTTTGAATATTTATCTTAGTGTTATAAAAGAAATTGCTATTTCATCATTAATTGTTTTTAATTTGAATTCCAAACTTGCTATGTATTGTTTATTCTGAAGACTGTATACCATTTTATTAAATAAGAAGTTTATTATATCTTTAATTTATATACCTGATAAAGAATTACTATATAGGATTTATATTTTAGCTACCAAGGAGGATATTATTTTAGATGCTAGTAAATTGGTTAGCTAATCATTTTCAATTTTGTTTGTAACTGCTTTCACCAATAATTAATTTAATTTTAGAATTATAATTGTAACCAATTTCTTTTTAATGATATATTCAATTGCAGTTGTTTTTTTTTTTAAATATGTTTGGTGGCCAAAACTTGTCATTGTAGAAGTATAAAAAATATGTTGTATTTCAAAGTCATTAGAGGGAATGCCAGCCCTGTAATCTTTTTATTTTCAACTTATATAGATACTGGAACATTCTTAAACACATTTGTAAAGTTTTAATTACTCATTACTTTTTATTCTCTTTCATCAATTGTAAATGAACAGCAACTTTTTATCTTGACTTCTCTCCCCCTCCGTCCTTTCCTATGATTTTTTTTATATAGCTGAGAAATAGCTGTATTTTATTTTAGATTGGTGAAATATGTATTGATTTATATATAATTTTCAAATGAATAGGTAATTGTTAGTTTTATATTATTTTTAATTATTTAAGGGAAATGAAATGTTTTAAAAAACAGATATTATCTGCTTCTCTAATCCATGTGTAAACTTTCTACATATTGTATTTTAAAATTATATCAAAAAATAACATTTTGCTAAAAAATGCACAATTTTAACTTTTATCTACATATACTGCACTGAGTTAAGAAACAGGTTATTAGTAACATTATGAAATCAGTCTTATCTATGCATTGTTAAATTTTCTTAATATTTTAATGAATAATGTGTCAAATATTGTGAAAATATTTTTTTTTTCAATGTAATTTCTCAAATCTTAAAAATTATTATTTGCTTTTAAATTTCAGGTGGACACATTAATTGAAGCATTAGACCTTTATAAAACAGAAGTTGAACAATTGGAAGATTATAAATTAAATTGTGAAAAAGCTGGTAAAGAGGTTTGTGCAGACTTTTTTGTTCTAGTTGAATTTTTGTTGTTTGTTAAAAATTTACTCAAATTTTACAACTTGAATTTTCTTTTCATAGTTACCTCCTCCTCCTGTGCATCCTATATTTTTTGCATATCGAGTTAACTCTCCCATAGAATATATGAGAAAAATTGTACTCAGGATAAAGCCAAGGTAAGTTTACCTTTTTGTGTGTGGAAAAATATTTAGATTTAGGTTTGATTTAGTTTTTTTTTTTTTTTGAAATCCAGAAGTGTCTAAGTGTATTTCTTTTATCTTATCACAAATTTTTTGCTTTATAGAAGTCTTAGTTTTGCATTCAGTAATAAATTATATACATTGAATGTCCTTTTTTTAAAAAAATTACTTGTAACTAGTGCGAGTTTAAGATATCCATTTGATAAGTAAACTGCATAAAGAAAAAAAAAGAAAATCTCTAAAAGAAATAGGCATTATGCAGAGCATTTTTACACGTATTTTTTTTAGAAAACTCCATTGCAGAGAATTTGACAGAGAATAAATATCAGATAACATGAAAATTACCAGTAATATATTTTCCAATATGATAATCATTTTTAGATACGGATGATGTACCTTGAGAAGAACCAATATTGTGCCATAAAAAATATCTTAAATTATTAACAGTAGTAACTTTTTAACTATGCAATGAGTTATTAGAATTAATGACTTCATTAAAAATGAAATATGAGTTTTTTATAGAAAAAGAGAAATGTATTATTTAAAAAAAAATCATGTAAATGACACATGAATGAAAGATTTTTGCTTATTTCACTAGTTAAAAATTTGCTTAAAGTGCTTAAGTTATTTTATTCCATTACATCTTAATGTACATATTGGCTTTGCCCTATTCATGTTGCTCCCCATTATAAGGTGCACCATAACATCAACTTTACCTATTTTACCCTTCATTTACTACATCTAATGAAGAAGGATCATATCTTTTATTATTGTATTTGCTAAAAAAAACTTAATCAAAATGTATTTGATTTCTCATAAAATCAAAATTTGTATCTTGTAAAATTATATATTATCTAAAAATTTTGATTCCAATATGAAGATATTTATCTCATACGAGCATAATATGGGGTGTTTCTTAATGAATATCGGAGTTTTAAATATTTATTACATATAACTTATAAGTATAATTCATACATCGCATGAAAGAGCAACTTAAACAGTTTTATTTGCTAGCTTGTTTGCGCATGCTTGCAATATGTATGTTAATTTTTTTTTTGTCACTTTTCCGATCAGCGTGCTAGTAGAAAAATGGTGACTAGTGAACAGAAAGTGTTTTGTGTTCTCCAGTTGACAGGGACAAAACTGTGCAATGAGCATTTTGTATTAAGTTTGGTTGTCATCCTCCAAACGATAATCCCCTCAGGGGCTCACCTTCTTTAGTTCAGTATGGGTTTCACAATCCCGAGGTGCCCTAGTGATCTTTTCCTTTTCCTAAGGGTTTTACTGTCTTTGGTAAACACGGGTTTCATGAACCCGAGATACCCTAGTGATCCTTCTCTATTTTCAACCCTCTTCCTTGTCATTCAATTTCCTCTTCTTCCTTTCCCATCAAGACCACAGACAAGTGTTTATTTGAAAACATTTCTACAATTCTTGATAAAGTTTTTCTTGATTGGACAAATTTCAATCTATTATTATTAACATATTTTGCATTACATTTTGTATTGCATTTATTTTGTTTCTTTCTTTAGTTCTTTTAAATATTTTGATTATGTTAATATTGATCTTGGATATGTTTTGATGTTTGATTACATATCTTGGTATTCATTTTGTATCGAATTAAATTAGTTTAATTTATACTTAATTCCCCCCCCCCATTGTTTCATTTTGTGTATGTTTTTGACTAACATCGTTGCTTTGCCGACCCGCATGTTTGCCGTGTGCTGCGTCCCGTAAGGAGGAAAATGGTGTTCTGGGGATACCTTTGGCCCACGCTTCTCTGTAGACGGGTGGCAGGAGTGAGACTGCTCCTGTCAATAGGCTGGTGATACCTCTCTTCAGTGTCCCCGAAGAGACATTGCTGTAGGGTTAGTGCTGCAGATAAGGGGTGGTGGATTTACCCGTTGGATCCTCACCCTGATGCTGTAGCACTATATTCTGGGTGTACTCCAGATAAGGGCTGTGCCTGGTTTTTGCCAGATAACCGGCACACTGCCTCCCTTGTTGGACTCCGTGGTGGGTGGAGGCACACCAGGACGAAGTTTCTTTCGCGCTTATGGATCCAATGCTGATGTGCCCGGGTAAAGGCCTCATATTACCCAACTCAGACATTGACAATATTGCTAAACATGCACAATTTTTGATTTTGATGCTACCTATTAATGAAATGTCACACAAATCTCCGTTTGCCATACAAAAGGCTCTTCACGGAATAGGTGGACATCCAAAATCTGTTTGAAAATTGCGTTCTGGTGATTTGTTAATAGAAACTTCATCCTCACTGCAAACAAAATTTTTTTTGTTAGCCAAAACATTTCTAGATTCTACTTTAACAGTCAGTCCCTACAAATCTTTAAATTCCAAATATACCAACATCCACCCCTGATGTTTCCACATCATCTTCAACCCAAGCACACCTCTTGCCCTCAGTCTTCAATAGCCTATCAAAGGTTTGAACTCGGTACCTTCCAATTCGTAAGCGCGTAACTTACCACAAGACAAAAGTGATCACTCCTGTCCGGAGGCTGTTACTGGCTTACTTAGATTCCACCACAGTACTCCCCCACCAGTGAGTCGGTGGATAGGTGAACAAACGAGATATTTGTTGTTATGGCGAACGTGGAAGTTGTTATTATTGCATCAAGTGAGTCTGACGACTTTGCTGCATCAAGTGAGTTTGACGACTTTTTGCTGGGTGGAGTAGGTCCGACAACTTTGCTTGCTCTTCTTGCGGGCAGATGGCGCCATGACACATCAGAAGGTTTTGCGTTTTTCTTTTCAACCAAGGTCACCAATATCGGAGGTTTGAACTTTGTACCTTCCAATTCGTAAGTTCGTAACTTACCACAAGACAAAAGTGATCACTCCTGTCCGGAGGCTGTTACTGGCTTACTTAGATTCCACCACAAGCCACTACAGTGTCAGAGACTTAGCCACTGACTCCTATTTCTACTGCAGTACTTTCCACCACCAATACCTATGTTCACCTCTATTAAATCATCTTCAATCACATCCATCTCTTGTACTCAACCCTCTTCTGCATCTACAACACAGATTCGAAACAAAATTCAAAATCTCGGGCAAGAAAAAAAAAAATAATTAAAAAAATAAACGATGCTAAAATAGAAATAAAAATGGCACAGCACAAACTGCGGAAAAGTACACCTCAACAAGATATCTATGATGAAGAAATGATTGAATATAATAAGGATGAATTAGTTCTACCGAAATTTCCCTATAATACTCCTTATTCGCACGTTATTACATCTACTCGATATAAAACCGGCAAAAAGTAATTGCTCTTTCTTTTTCAATTTACATTACCAGCAAATGGCTGATGAAATTTTTTGAATTGAAAATAAGATATTTAGTATAGATTTTTACCTTTGAATTTTTCCGTTTTAACCTTTTTTTGACTTTGTGGGAGGGCTAGTCCTCCCACCAAAATGTATGTTCCTTTATTTTATTAATTGACTTTTAATATTTTAATTTGTAATTTTACTTTGTACTATTGAAACAGTGTTCTTGACGGCATTTTTAGATATTTTAGAATGTTTTGAATATTTTAACGAATGTTTGGCGCAGTATAGCCGGCCTCGGCTCTTCTGCCAATAAACCCTACAATCACTCACTCCAAACGATAATAACATTCGTAGATGGTATTGTTGTCAGTTTGAAACAATTGGCTGTTTTTGTTAAGGGAAGTGTACAGGAGAACTAGGGCTTAGGGAAGATAGTGTTGCTTAAGTGAGAAACTTTCATGCATAGCCTAAGAAATCAGTTGGGCACGCTAGTCGGTTTCACCTTAATGGACATGTGAACACTCATAATGCATGCATCTGGATCTTTAAAAATCCTCACGACTAGAATTGCAACAAGACTGACCTAAATTGAATGGGGTTTTTTTTGCAAAATCTTGGCAGAAAGTGTATGAGCCTTTCATTTTTGGAGAACTAACTGGTTCTGCCTATCTTGATGCTCTACAATTATGGCTTTTTCCTCAATTGGAAGAAAGTGAACCAGATAACTTCATTTGGCAACAAGATGGTGCTCCGCCTCTTTGGCATCTCTCAGTACACGATTGGTTGGACGTCACTGTACCCGATCAATGGATTGACCACAAAGGGCCTCACAATGAAACTTATTTCGCTTGGCCTCTACTTTCACCCGATCTGACGCCATGTGATTTTTATCTGTGAGGGGTTCACTAAGAATTGTGTGTACGTACATCTGCTACCAGATGACCTTCCAGACTTAGGACACAGGATTGCAGCAGCTGTTGCAAGAATTACTTCAGACACACTGTACAAAGTTTGGGGATGTTAGCCATGTGACGGATGGGGCTCTCATTGAAGATTAGTAAGCTTATAGGTAAAACTGATTCAGTTACTCTTTCATTCGATGTACAAATTATATTTGCAAGTTTTATGTAATAAATACAATAGATATAACTCTGATATTCATTTAGAAACACTTCGTATTTCTATTGGTAGCTGTTAATCACTTTTTTTTTGTTCTGCCTTACCTTGGTGAATAAATTCTTTTGCTTCTGTTTAGAAGGGTTCCTGTTTTAACCAGTTTGGAGTTCATGTTTGATATTTATTAAATTGGGTTCAATCACTGTTGATTGGCATAGTGTGGAAGTTTGGAGAGTGGGATAGCCCCGGTATTATTTCACAGTGTAATGTATATCAAAACAAATTACACACTCGCTGTTGGATTGGGTTGCAGCAATTTTACATTGAAAATTCCCATTTTGCCGTGAAATATTTAGCTACTAACAAATAACAAATTTTGGTATGTATTAAACTGTTGATCAATTTTCATTGAATAGAAAACCATTTTTCAATTGCTGCAACATGCAACCAATAGTGAAAATCCATTCCCTTGCATTTTCAAACACTACAGTTTTATTTGCACAAACTCAAAAGTAATCGCTTTATAGGCTATCGTTTCCATGCACGTTAAAATGCAGTATTTTTTTATTATGCATGCTTGGAAATAATAGCATTGTGTATAATTCTGCTATGTTGAGAAAAATGGTTAATTTTGGGATCTGTTTTCAATTTTGGTCTCATTTGAAGTACCTAAAAGATGATTTTAAGCATAATAAAACAAGAAACATCGTAGATCTGCACAAACAGCATTGGACTCATACTTATGCTAATTTATATGACATAGTCTACAAGGAAAGACAAATTTGTTATGCTTTTGAATGCAATTGCTGCATTTTGGCCACCTAGTGCATATGTTTCAAGTGCATATGTTTGTTTTTAAAATGCATTATTTAATTCTCTTTAATCTTCACTAAATTATTTGTCAATATGCTACAACAGAAGATACATGTGCTGCAATAATAACAGCATTTGGCAATGTTTTTGATTTGGTGAAATTGGTCGATGGTGTAATAGATTATTCAAATTTCAGTATAATTCCCACTTACTTGAGTGGTTTTTTTTTTTCATGTAGTCCATCAAGCAATATTTTTGCATCCAATTGCTACAATATTGGATGAATAGTATTTAAAAGAGAATTCCCATAAAAATTAAAGAGAATCTCTTAAATTTTATTAAGAATAATAAAAGATTTTTTTTCATCCTGTAATTTTTTCTCTAACTTCCTATTAATTCTTATTATTTAAGTGTTGATAAAGAATGTGCATTTTATATTTTGTTAATTGCACCAATTTCAAACATAATTTAAATTAAGTAAAATAAATGCTTGTTATACTTGGTTAAATATGTACTGATGCATATAAATTTTTTATCTTAAAACCCCAATTTTTTTCCAGTGAATTGGAAGGAGCACTCTTACATTTACCTTACAACTATGTATTGGATTTTTTAAAAGTTATCTCTGAGTTTGCTGAGTTAGGCTGGGAAACAGAATTTAATGAAAAGTGTGCAACATTTTTGGTTAAGTGAGTTCAATTATTGAAATAATTTACATTAATAATCATAAAATGGCATTTAAAATTTTGCTAGTTTTTAAGAATTTTTATTTATTTATTAAAGATAATGTAATTATTTTATTTAATATTCATTTAAAATATGTTTAATCGTAGAATCATGTAATTCTCCTATATTTTTAATATAAATACTTTTATGAATTTGCATTTACTGTGGATATTTTAAAAATTCCAATTAAATTACAACCTTTTATGGCTTGGATAGAATTTTAAATAATTAGTCTATGTTAGATTTTTAATTTAAACACACAAATTTAATAAACATTTATAGATTTGTATTCTTTTATGTTTTATTATTATAACAATATGTTGTATCATTTATGTATGAAATATCCCCCCCACCCCTCTCTTTTCAATAAGTTGTAAGAGGGGGGATTGAAATATTATTTAATCAAATTTTGTATTTCTGACTGCATATTAAAATCAAATCATTCTTTTTCTTTATTAGAATTCATTTTGGCCAATTTTTAGCTTCTACCAATTGCCATCAAGTTATAGAAAAATTAAGAAAAAACTTATTTCAACAAATGTATCATATCAAAGTAAGCATTTATGGAAGTTACTTAAATAAAATTTTATTTGTATTACTGTACAAAATGTCTGTTGGTAAATCTTAAATGTTTTCTACATCAAAAATTGACATTTTTATTTTACGGAGAAATGAAAACAAATTTTTGTTGGTTTTCTTTCAATTTATTTTTATGTTGATTTTACATCACTGGTGACGTTTTTAGTTTATATCCTACAAGTTACTCTTTAGTCAAGTGTATGCTCTTTTTTTTAGGATATGGTAGGTTTTACAAAAATGGTATCAAATCTGCATCAAAGAACAATTGAATCAAGAGAAGAAGTTTCTATGTACACTGATCTAATGAAGAAGCGAAGGAGGAGTAGAAAAAAAATACAACAACCTATTGTATCATTTAGTTAAAAGCATTTTAAATGTTCTTCACGTTGTATATAAATTTATTTTTTAAATAAAGCAATGCTTATTTTATATTTAAAATTATATGGATTTTATTTCACAACTCTTTTGTTATATTTAATGAACAAATTACATATTTATTTCATATATCACTCAAAACAGTTCAATATTCAATTAATACTGTATTTCAGCAAAGATTGAGTCTGAAATATTCTTAGCTGTAAAATTATTTTTACTTATGAGTAAAAGATATTAATAGCAATAATAATAACTTAACAAATAAGATCGAAATATATGGGTGCACATTATACACTGGATATAAAATTGGAGATAAACATTTAAAAAATTAGATTTCTACATATAGCAAGATGTTCATTTAAATGAAAATGAGATACCTTATGAAACTTTTTAATTATTAGATAACATGAAAAGTTCATGATATTCATCTTCCATTGTATAGCTTTGAGTAAATCAAATTCTATTTCATCTTCACCATCACTTTACTCTGATCCATTAATAAATAATCATCTTCCATTCCATCTAGATTATTAGATGTGCAATATTTTTTCATGACTTTTGAATTATGTTCAGCTTTATTTCATTCTGTGTCTTTATCATCCACTGACACTATTTTTATAGATTAACAGGGCATTCGGCTTGTGATGGCTCTATTCGCGAAATTTTTCCTACTAATCCTCTTGGGGAAACTTTGGGGCTAGCATTCACATTAATTCACAGCCTTTCAAGAAGAAACTGTGATATTTAAATTAGTTTGACTATATAAAGTCTATATATATATATATATAGGTTCTGTAGATGTAAGATAGAAGGAGTCGGGAAGCTGTTACGTAAGTGTGAATATTGGAATATTTCATTCACAAACATAGCGCGAGTTAAAGGAAGTAATTGCTAAGAGATGAAATTATTAGATTCAGGACTTAAAATAGATAGAATTAGTTATCGGTTCATTAGTGCTTGTTATTCTTATCTAGTTCACGTAGTTGGGTTTACTTAGAGTTAATTATTGAGATTAGATAACGCTTTATATATCACTCCTAGGTTTCCTTTTGTAGTTTCACTTGTGATTATTCAAGTGTGTGTAAAGATAAATAAAATTAATTGTTATTATGGAAGTTGTTGGTGATGCTTTGTTTCCCCCCACACCTTTAGACATAGAGCGAAGGGTGCTGATTAGACCAACACCCCTTTGTAAATTTTTTTTTAGTATCCTTGCACTATACTGTTTTAAGTTTTCTTTGAATGGTTTATTCATACTCAATGCTGTACGAATCACATTAAACCACCCTGAATAGCTGCTATGTCTGTGTTAGATACTTTCGTCAATTTTTTTTCTTTATATTATTCATTAGAAGTGGGATCTGAACATGTCCCAAACTAGAAGACTTTCTGGATTATTTAAAGCATCAGGACGCTTTTGCCAAACATCCTTTATCCGCAGTTTTTATCTGTTCTTGTGAACTTGAATAGAAAAATTATTTGGGAAATTACATTTTGACATCCTTTTTAAAAAAAAAAACTAACTGTGGGTTTTAATTTTGTTCCTTCCACAAAGTAGAAAAGCACCAGAGAAACGAAAATTATGTGATTTGTTGTATATGTGAACTGTTTTAGTTCCTTTCACATTATTTTATTTCCTATCATATCAAACACTACTCGAGTTTTATCTATATTTACAATATATGACAGGAAATAATTGTTTTTGTCTTTGTAGGTCAATAACATACTTCTGAAAACTTATCAATTTGTTGTTGTAGTCTTTAAGAAGCCTTTGTGAAACATTTTTTAAGTAGAACTAAATTATTCTGTAACTGAAATAAACACCAACTCTAAGTTGCTTTGAAATTTACACTTACATTTGTATTGTCTTTTGCCCATGTATGCTTTTTTTTGCTACAAATCATTCATTCAGGCGATTTTCTAGAATCCACTTTGCAACACTTTCATCTAAGATAGCCACTTCTATTACTGCTTTACACAATGCACATTTATTTTTTGGCCATTTTGTGACACAAGGAATTTTTTCTTGCCATGCTCCTACCTTCTTCCTCAAGAAATAGAGCACACAAATAACTAAACATGAAAAACTAAAATCCTTGATTTTTATTAAAAACTATTTAATTTACAACAGTTAGATGGTTTATAAATTTTGCAGGATGAATTGTATACCTTGTAGCCATATATTGCTTTTATAATGTACAATTGTCCTACAGAAAAGTAAAATTTCTTATTTATTAATATTTTTGAAATAGCAATTTGATCAGGCTCTAGACATTTGTCTTTGCGATGATCTAGCCCTGATAGTAGATACCAATTTCATGTTTCTTTTACTGATTATGGAATTTTAAATTACCTCCAAAAGTTAAGATACATCCTGCTTTTGGCGTCTTTATATGAAAATGATTGAACACACGAGTAGCACATATTGTCTTCTTTTAAAGGATGGAGGGGGACTGCAAAACCAGTAGAGGAAAGTACTGGACATAATCTTTACGCTAATAATTAAACTGTTGGTCTGTAAAAAGGGTTTGAACTCAAATCCCACCTTTGTGTACAAAGGTGGGATTTGAGTTCAAACCCTTTTTACAGACCAACAGTTAATCACCACTGATAAACAAACAAATTTGGAAGAAATGTGCACAAAATTGTTTTTATTGAATATGACATATATTTGCATAAGACAAACATACTTTAGAACAAAAACACTTGGCTGAGAAATCCATTTTTTGGAGAAAGCAGTAGATTAAAGTTTGAGGGAAAATGCTGTGGAAACATCACGAAAAATGCGCTCTAATAAGGAATGCAACCACCAATAACTGCAATGTCTTGGTGACATCAATGTACCATGCTGCTGATTAAATTGTCGGACACCGAAATAGGAAGCAAATAACAGACATGAAATAAGCCTTGTTTCTACTAACGCAACCCCCTTGGGAGAGGGCTTAAAGCAGCAATATGTCTTTCAAATTAGTCTCAAATATGCTATATCAGATTTAGGTTTGGAGATTGTCATTGTATTTGCTCAAAATTGTGATCCTCAAAACAGTCCAACTAGCATAGCTAGGTGAGCTTGAGCATTATCATCCATCAGAATGAATTCATTTTTAATAGTAACAGCATATGGATAGACATATTGATCAAGGATTTCATCCCAATATCTCTGGCCAGTCAGAAGTTCCTCCGTGGAACACATGCAAGTCACTGCAGCCACCAAAACGGATACCAATTTAAATCACGATTCCATCACCGCTGTTATTGCGAGTTTTAACAATATTGGATCAATTGTATCTGACAAATTGTTCCCTCCACATCAGCAGATGCCCTAAATCGATCTCCAGTGTGAACCTGGACTGGCTTATGAAGGACATGTATAGAAACAGATTGCTGTCTGTAAGGACATTTTAAGGTATGTTCTCGTGTCTCATCTCAGCCTCAACAAGATCACGATGTGAAAAATTTTGATAGTCAAATGTTATTCCTAGATATATTCTCTAAAAAACTGTGAATTTCGTACTGTATGCCAACTGGCTACTAAGACAAGACTGTATTATTATGTCATGTCTGCGTCTACGCCAACCATCATGCACCAACACTTTAATCGAAAGGAAGGAGTTTGTGCCTAGATTTGTGAATCACACATGTTTTTTTTTAGTTACAGGTGACCCATTTATATGAGTTTTTTTACTATGTATGCTGTCCACCTAAGATGATCGTAGACGGGCCCAGGACCTCAAGAAGTTTTAAGAAACCAGACATCACTAGCTGTCTGGTGCAGGAAATGTGTTTTCTTGCTCAACATAAACAGGTACATCTCTGTTGTCAGTTCAAAGAGACACATCGAATTTGTCATCTTGCAAAGGCGTCTTCACACTGTTATAAAGTAGATTCTTACTCCTGACGCGACAAAATGATTTACGAGTCGAGAGACGAAGTACTACTCCTTTAGGTTGAAAATCATCTGCAGTTGTTACTTATGGTCAACCTAGAAAATGTCTTCTCTCTCTAAACGGAGAGTCTTTAAATTTAAACTGATCTCACTGTTGGACCAAATTATGAGACGTCTAGCAGCAGCATTTTGTAACATGCACATCTCCATCCATCTAACCTCCCAGCACTTTAACGAATCGGGTAAGCAACTTCTAGACATGGTTGAACCTCCCGAATATTGTCAATACTTGAAGATCAGTAATCCTGCACAAAGTTGCTAAAATGTTTATTTTTTGCAAATTTCGACCACTTCTATATACAGTAATACCTTGACTTATACAAACTCGGTCTCAGTAAGAGATTTGCGATTTTCAAATCTCGTCGATTCGTCTTTGGTTTGAAAAAAAATTGGGGAAATTGGTAAAGTGATTGAAGAAGTTGTCGATCTTCTGAGGCAAATAATTTTAGAAGTGGATAATTGATGAAGTTAAGAAACTACTAGATTCTCACAATCATGAGCTGACAACTGATGAGCTCAAAGAAATACATGAGCAAGAGCAAGATATTGAAGAACTTGAGTCTTTAGACTCAGTTCAATCAGATTATGGCCGCGGTAGGTATCGGATCGTGGCAGGCATGTCATGAGTTCGAGGCATTCACCACTAAAGAGGCGCCGTGTAGGGGTGAGTGAGTGAATATTAAAGTCCCACTGTTCAGCTACACGAGTGCTTTTGGGGACGGTCCGCGTAATTTTGAACCATGGTCAAGTGACGCGGACGACACCTGAGCTGGAACCCCCTCTCCTAACTACCACACCAACGGGAGGACGTTTGAGCTCTCGACAGATTTAACGTGCATCGCTCCTCTACATGGCGGGTCTTCAGTGGTACTGGGATCGAACTCATGACATGCTAGCCACGATCCGATGCCTAGACCATTTGGCTACCGCGGCCACGCGCCGTGTAGGGGAGCGATGCACGTTAAATTTGTCGAGAGCTCAAACATCCTCCCATTGGTGTGGTAGTTAGGAGAGGGGGTACCAGCTCAGGTATCATCCTCGTCACTTGACCATGGTTCAAAATTACGAAGTCCGGCGCCAAAAGCCCTCGTGTATAGTTGAACAGTGCGACGTTAATATTCACTCACTCATCAGAAGATCGAATGAGGGTTGGGAATTTGACACAGAAGGTTTTAGTTTGATTGAAAACGGGTCACAAATTTTAGAAAATATAGTCTCTAACGAGCATAGTTCTTCAACAAAACTGGGAATATAAAGAAATTATTAGCATGGTGCAAGGAAATTTCGAGGTGGGGGGGGGGGGGGGGTATTAGAGCCGCAGGCACTTTGTGACATTTTATGAAACCAACTCAAAATAACTTCGGTTTGTTATTTTACATTTGTGTTATCTAAAATTTTATTAAACATTTTCTTTTTTATCCAAATTATCATTTTCTTTCGTCTTTGGCCCCAACTAGAAATAATTTATACGTATTTTTATGCGAAATTATACCCCGACTTACGCGCTTATCACTCAGTCCCACCTATTGCGTTAGTTTGGGGTATTAAGGTCCATTTTTTTTTAAGGTGGTCGGGGTTATCCATTTCTTTAAAATAAAAATTGACAATAGCGTTTTACAAATATCTCTGTTCTTATTTTATTTTCATTATTATCATGCATAAAAATTATTAATTTAATTGTTGTTGCCACTACTCTAAATGGTTATCTTCGAAACTAGAAACAGAAGTTGAACTTTACACTTTTAAAGGCTCAAGCATATAAACTAAGCAAGATAACTTTGGTGATTATCTTATAATTTAACACTTCTATGACAATACTATTATTAGCTGATCCATAACCAACAGTATCATTAGAATAGGTATACAAACAAGTAATAATTCAATGTATAAATGAATTTATTTTTAAAATTTAGAAAATAAGTTGAGAAGTCCATTGGCTGATTAGTAGCGTATCGCGTTTCCACGCCACAAGTCCCGGGGTTTAAACCCTGGGCTGGGCAAAATCGACTCAGCTTTTCATCCCTTTAGTGGGTCGATAAATGAATAACAAGTTTGCTTGGGAACTAAATACTAGAGGTTCGGCTACCAGCTAGAACCCATCAACGGAACATCTGCTCAGGAAACTCAGGGCCTAAGGTCACGAAAACTGAATGAGCACACAGTTGGTCACTAGCCTCATTAGATATTGCATACCTGATTTTAGTTTAATAGGTTAATGTATTAAAAATAGTGTCAAACTGACATCAAATTGATCATCTTAATTGAAAATATATTTAATTATTCTAGATATACACGATTTAGGAACCACAGTAGAAATTAACCCCTGACACGAATAAACCAGTGCTTGTTTATTTGAACTTACATATTACACTCATTTTCATAAATTAAGAATAATACAAGTTCAGGCAAAGAAAGAACCCTCCAGAAGAGCAAAGCAAATGCGACTTATTTGTAAAGCCTTTTTATTAAACAAAAGGAAAAGAGCAAGAAAGATGCTATATGTTTGATATCATTAACAAAAATTGCGATTTTTACTTCCTGGAGCATACCAAAAAAAAAAAAAAAAAACATTTACAAAAACCAATATGACATGCTTGGTATGATGTTTAATACATAGTATATCTCCTAGATGATACAATACAGTCCGTACAACGCCTAGGCTTGCTGAGTATCAAATTATCGATCTCATCTTGGGGAATATTACACAACTCATTAAACAATGCTCTCCGAAATTCCGGTAGACATGTAGGAAGTAGTTGACAGGCTGCAACTCATCGACCAAGTATGCCTCACACATGCTCTACTGGATTAAAGTCGGGTGAGAATGCTGGCCAGTTTATACGGGTGATATCCTCCGATGAAGGCATTCGTTTACGATGTTTGCACGGTGAGGACAGGCGTTGTCATCCATATACACAAATTCTGCGCCCATGGCACCCCGAAACCAACGTACATGTTGCTCCAGAATGACGTCCCGATTGATTTCGCCTGCCATGGTTACAATTTGAACATGCAGGTCAGTTCTGGATCCCAGAATAATTACCCCTTCCCCCAAGCGAGCAATCCTGCACCACCGAAACGGTGTCGCTCAATGATGTTCTCTTGGTGATAAAGGGTACCTGGCGCTCTCTATATGAAAGTCCAGAGAGAATCAGACTGCAAGCTAAACCTGGACTCATCGGAAAACATCCCACAAGCCCAATGTCGCGGTACCCACAATGCATGCTCTCTACTCCAGGCTAACCGTAGGTGACAGTGAGGTGCAGTAAGTGGAACACATCTGATAGGTCTACGAGCAAATAGACCAATGTCTTAAGACCGGTCTGCCTTGAAGCTGTTGTACCAGTGGTTGAAGAAAATTGACGAAGCAAGCCTGATGCTGTTCTCCGTCTGTTTCTTTTGGCAGTAACTGGACCTCATTCGGCGTTGTAACTCGGAGGCAACCTGTGCAGTAACGTCTACTCACATTGCCATCATCTTGGAATCGTTGCCAAAGCCTGGAAATGACACTCTGGGAGATTCTAAGTTCATCAGATACTTCCAGTTGGGTACGCACACATTCCAGACGGCTAATTCTACCATGTAAAAAATCATTCAAATGCATCATAACTATGTGGTTATTGCACTGAAAGGCTTATAAAGTGCTTACGAACAATTTTACTTCTTTGCCTTGTATTCCTTATATATCGCCCTCTTACACTCGTCATTGCGACGTACTATCGGTGTCTTTTTTGCAATTTGCACATGATTTTTGAAGATGTGTGTGGTCATTTTACGTGTGTTATATTTATTTTTGAGTTCGATTTCTGCGTGATTCTGAATTATTCTTAATTTATGAACAAGAGTGTATTTACTTGTATTATTTACTGGAGAAAAAAAAATTGTTTATCGAGATGGTACAGAAAAAAAACGAAACTAATCTTTATAAGTCATAAAAAAATTCAGAAAACCATATAAAAAGGTTTGGCAAATACTTTTTTTTTTTTGCCCTTTGGAGTCTTTTTTTTTTTTTTTTTTTAAAAAGATACGAAATATAGAAAAAGAATATTTTAATTCAGGTACGTTTGTTCAACAGGGAGATAATTTGATTTTTTTTATTTAATTAAAATGTTTCTTCATGTGTATATATATATATAAATCATAAAGACACATACTTTGCTTGTTCTTTTAAATTTAATTTGATTTATCAACATCGCACTTTGTCGTCGATAGTCTCGTGTGGTTTCAGACTTCACAGTTCTGAACCTCAGTCAAGAGATGAGGTCGACACCTGAGCTGGCACTTTACTAACCTGCACACCATACCAACGTGAGAACTTAGACATGACAGACGTAATGTGCATCAGCCCCTCTACATGGCAGGCCTTCAGTAGCGCAAGGACTCAAAAACCAAGATTTGATAATGCCGACCACGAATTCGCGACCTTGACCACTTGCCTACCAGAGCCATTCTCTTAAATCTAAATATTTCACTTAAATTGGCTTTTCAAAAAAACAAAGCTAAATATAAAATATATTTTCCACAAAATGAATATATTTTAATTATCATATCCATGTTTTTTTTTTAGAAATTGAATATATTTTAATTATTCTATAGAATAATTTAGTAGAAACAACACTTCAATGAAATGAACAAATACATAAATTAATGTTAAAACTCTGGAAACTTTTACTACATGAAGAGAAAAATTGTAAACTCTGGTATATATCAAAGTACAATTGATTGTCCCGAAGGACATCGTTGAAAACTTTAAGAAATCCATTTTTAAATAAATTTATCATATTTTCTAATTAACGTCTGGGCAAAGGAGTAATTTTTTGGAAAATAAATCTTGTAACACAAGAATCTGATGGAAGTTGGAACTTCTACTAAAACTGTTTCTGCTTGAGAATCCAAAAGATCTTTTTAAAAAATTTGTGTTGAAAAATACTACCATAAAATGATGTGAGTAATTTCTCAATTTAAAAGACTGCTTGTAAAATAGAGCTTATAACATTGAATACATTAGAGTTAGATGGATGTGAAACTGTTGATGAGGGAGCAGTGCATTTTTAGTTAAATAAAAACTTAGATATGAAACATTAAATAATGATGAAATTGTATAATGCATTATGAGGATTATGCAAAATGAGTTGCAATCTTATATCTATAGGCATTGCCCTCATCATCTAAATGTGGTTCAAAACTATGAGGTGTGTCGCCAATAATCTTCGTGTTGTTCCAGAATGTGTAATTGAAGAATCAATCAAGCCCAGCAAAATAGAACTTACACTAGAGTGCTAAGACTCAGAGAAGTTCTTTGTGATTATTTAGAATTCCAAGGCAATAGTTATGTGGAAAAACTCATCCAGGGAAATCTACTCAGCAAAAGGCTATTGAGAAGATTCAGTAGACAAGTCTATTGTTTCAATTTAAATAAAATAAATTAAATGCTATCTTTTAAAAAACTGTATCAAATTATTTAATTTTGTACACACATACTCCAAAAGTTCACAACACACCTGTAGAGAGGAAGCATTAAAACCTAGAATTGTATATATAACTTCAATGTACTTTTTAGCCTTTTTAAAGGCACTTAATATTTTTTTCACTCATGGTATTGCTTTATTTAAATTTTTTCTAAAAATTTTCAGATATTAAATGCTTTATTTTTCAAATCCTTTTTACTAATGGGCAATAGTAAAGTATCTAACAATCACTCTAATCATCATTACTAGAAGTCAAAGCCAAACAAGTTTGTGTTCTCCTTTCACTGCCCCAATAAGTACGTGATGTATTGATTTCAGGAAATTGATACGAGCAAATTTTTTGTCAGTGATTGATAAATCTAAAGATTAAAACACTTCTACTATTATACAGAACATACACAAAAAATTGTAGTTAATTATTTTCTTAGCAATTGCTGTCCCCGTTTGAGCTTTTTGAAAGAAAAAAAAACACATTTCAAGTAAAACACATTTTAAAGTTTGATATCTTGAGTAAAGTTATGGCATCTGCTTTTACTAAAACATTTGTAGTTTTTGTTCTAGTGAATGGAAAATAAACTTAGTATTTTTATAAAGCTAATATGATGGCTTATAAAATAAAACCATTAAAAAAATTTGTCAACTTTTGGCAAAATTCACAATTTTGGGGTAGTTGGATAGCTTAAATCTAAAATAAGAGTTTGGAACACACTTGAATGAAAGATTTCACACAGTTCATCTTCCTCCACCAAAAGTTATTACTGAGCTCAAAGCCATCCTGCTACAGGTTTGGCAAAAATCACTGTAGATTCTCATTTATAGCATTAATGTTATATATGGTTAAAATATAATACACTTAACAAATAAACTTACACTGCACTGTATCACTTCATTTAAACATGCAAATACAAATTAAGATAACATGTTTGCAATCTTTTGCTGGTAGAAGGGTTGAGTAGCATCATATCTTTAGGGTAAATAATAACTATAGCAAATTGTTATTATTCATTTGAGGTAAATACTTGCTGAATATGGCAATAAATTGATCAATAACCCTAAAAGTAATTAAAAAAAACAGCATTTATGTTTAGTGTAAACATCTACCATTTAAATGCACTCATCAAATAAAGATGAGCAAGCCTTTCTGACTTGACTCTGAGCATTACTCTTATTTTGTATTACAATTTCCACTTTAAAATTTTATTTTTAACCTACAAATAAAATGTTTTTAAACTTAAAAAGATTTTATTTTGATTGTCACTGCTAATCATATTCTGCAAAAACAATGAAATATTACTGTGAAGTATTGCAATAAAAAGTTATCACACTTTCTACAAACCAACTTCAGCAATTTTTTTCTTTCAATGGCAAACCAACTTATTACCTTTTTTCCACTTTATGCCATTTGTATAAATCAAGAAAACAATTTTAATGAGTTATTCCCCCATTCTTTTTGTCATAATTTTATTAAAAATGCAAAATTTCCTTCGACTCTGATTTTTATTTTGCATCCAACTTACCATTAATCTAAATTGCTATTATTCTTAACTTTTAGACACCAGTGTATAATTTTAAGCAGCATTTCTAATTTCTTACTTATTTCGGATTATTGAGAATATATTTTGAATCTGAAACAAGATGGAAAATTTGAGGTGTTTCTAAGTTATTTCTTGAAAAATATAAGGATATAAATTCACTTAGAATAATTTTTTTACATTTTGGTAATTATTTAAAACATCGGAAAATTCAAAATTTTTAATATTTAAGGATGATGCAATTATTTTAGTGGCTTTTTATTTATAAAATCACCAAGTATCGTAGTTGGATTTGGCTGCTAATGAAAAATAAAATTAAATGGAAAAAATTCCTTTAATTTATATATAATATAAATAAAATTTATTCAACTGTAATAGCTAATAGCAACATGTTTAACTTTATTCCTTAACTATAAAATTAAGTATTATAATATTTAACAATTTTAACTTCCAATTAATTCTTTTACAAAACTCTCGATTTGATCTTCATCTTTTACACCAGTGAAGCTCTTCTGCGGCTGACCATTTCGAAAACCAAGGACATGTGGTACTGCTTGTACCTAAAGAATTCAATGTAAAACGATATTTAAAAACACAAATGCATGAAAAGAAATATGTTTTATGAATAATAAGAATAAAATTGTCTAAAAACTACTTCAGAAGAAAAGGTATACTGTGAAAATATATTCAGATTATATGAATGGAAATATACCTTTAAGTCACACATGCACACAATTTAAAAGAAACTAATACATAATTTTATTTGTTAAATGATAAGCTGAAATTAAAATGATAAACATCAAAATAAATGCTATTTCACACAGATTATAGAATTTAAAAATTTTTGATGTAACCATCATTATTTATTAGGAACAGATAGCATAATTTCCACAGAAAAGATTTTTTTAGATTGGCAACTTAATGAAATTGCCATGATTTAAACCACACACACACACACACACACACATATATATATTTGTAAATACATTCATGGAAAACTACTTTAAAAGAGTCTGAAAATTAATAACAGTATGAAATAACAGCAATTTATTGAAAATAGTAAATCAAATAGCAAACAATGCTGTGAAACAGTATTTCCAGAACATTAAAACTGAGTAATTGAAAAAAAATTTCCATTCTTTCAATCCCTTTTAAATTTCAAAATGCTTATTATATTAAATTTTAATACTTCAAATACATATTTACAAATTCTTTCAAGACTGATTTCTCACAGTTAAGTGTAACAAAGGACACTTTTTTTTAGAACAACAAGAGAACTAAATCATTTAATGTGAAAATCAGTTTTATATTAACTTTCAGATCACAGTTCACTTGGCGAGGGATGTACAATATCAACAATGAGAATGAGTAGTTTTCAATCTTTCTCAATGCTCAAAATGTTTGTCCTTTGAAAGTATTAGAATCCTAACAATGTAAATTTAGTTTAAGGTATGGCATCATTTTTATTTCATAATATCAAATCTTTCATAAATTTGCTAAATTCCAAAAAATTCTATTTAAAAAAATAAACTGTACATATTTTACTGTTAGAATATGTTTGATTATGACATATTATAAATTTGGTAACATACTTTAAAGATAAAAAAAATTTCTAATTTCACCAAGGAGAACCAATACTTCACTTCAACCAAATTTCTCAATACTAAAAATAGAAGACATTCTAAAAAAACTAAAATAATTTTTTTTTTTAAAAAAAAGAAACAATTTAACACTAATGATTTTTTAAGAGATTCATATGCCACTCATCCGAAAGCAACAAACAACCTAAATTGTTTAAAGTTAATATGTAAGCAATTTTGCAAAGCTTTTGAAACTTTCATTGCATTACAGGATTTCTTAAACTTAGCAAAGTTGCAAAACTGTATAAATATTCCAGTCACAAAAACCATTAATGTGAGTAATATTACATTTATATAATTTATAAAAACATATGTTATTGCAGTTGAAATTTTTATTTTTCTTACTTTTGTCAATATTTTTAAGTTTAGTTTTAAAAAATATATTTTGCTTGCTCTTTAATTACAATAAGAAAAATTCTATTAAGTTTAAAAATTTCAAGTGCAAAATAAATTAATGTGTATATTTTTAAAGCTACTCAGCTTGAAACATAAAAAGAATGCAATGATATAATTACATTATTATAGAAAATAGGCTTTTAACTTACATCATGATTTAGAGCTATGTCTGAATTTTCATCAATATCCACCTTTGCTAAATGTACTTTATCAGAATTGTTTCCAACAATAATTTCTAATCTTGGTTCAAGGATTTTACAAGGCCCACACCAGCTAAAAAAAAAAAATGTTTTAATTTACTGCACTACTTATTACACATAAACAAAAAAAAAGGCTTTTATTTCTATTAGACAGCAATATTCACTAATTGATTGTTTATTAACATAGCATTTGAAGCTACAAGAGGGCTATTGGCAATGGATCTCTTAATTTTGAGCCACAGCCAAGTGACAAAGGTAGCACCTGACAAAGTCTCCACTCTTCAAGCTTTGCAGATCATACCAACATGAAGACTTTGAGACTTGACAAATTTAATGGCATGAACCCATTCACATGATAGGTCTTTTGTAGCATAAATCTCAAAACCACCTCTCAACTGAAACAATGCAAGCCATGAGTTCTCTCAGCTACAGGGACCCTAACAAAATGCAAAGATTTATATTATATGAATTATTATAAGCATTTTTCACAAGCCTATCTTCCTATGGTGAGTATGCATTAGCATACAGAGTGGTTGCACATTAGGTCAAAATGTTTTGTATGGGTTGGAATGAGACTGGGCAAATTTGCATCACAAAGGTCTGCTGCCCAATTCTCAACATCAAATTGATGTTGTGAGTGGTCTTCTTTCCTTAGGCTATTGATGGACTGTATGGGAATTATTCATAAAAGTTGGTCTCAGTCATTAAAGAATATGGCACATGATAAAGAAACATTTAACAAAACAAAAATTTCATCCACATCAACTCACTGACATACACAATGGCATCAGTATGCATTGGCTGATATACACCTTGACAGATACAACAATGATGGAGATGCATTTCTGTAGCATATGATCACTACTGATGAGATGTGAGCATAAGCCTATAAGCTTGAACTAAAGCGTCAATCAAACGAATGGCTTCACTCAGATATGCCAAGTTTATGCCTTGTGTTTCTTTGTTAGTGCTTTTATCCCCCTTTCTTAGAAAATAGTTGTATATGATTAAATTCAACTACAGCAACAATCTTACACATTATTTTAATGAAGTTAATAAATTATTTTATATTTATAGTTTAAGATGTTTGTGATTAAACTATTTTACATCAATAATCTTATTTATATGACAAAAAAAACCCATCATTTATACAGGACCCTCCAAGAATGTTGGCCGCCCGCATGCAAACACCTAATGTGCCGTTCCTCAAGAGAATTTCTCATATTTTGACTAATACTTTTCATGGATATTATAAACTCATCTACCTCTATAAGAGTAAAATGTGAAACATTAATAAAACTGCAAAGACACAAAAATCACTTCTTTCCCCTATTTTGTTTTTCTAAATTGTCCGGCGATAATTAAATTGAAAACTTCTAATTTCCTCAAATGCATATTCAGTTTAAATACATCTATGTTTTAGGTAATATTAACCATATTAGATATTTTCGTAAAGCAACTTCGATAAAATCATTTGTGATACACATCAATCCACAGTGCGCCCTGTGAGTGAGTGAATATTAACGTCCCACTATTCAACTACATGAGGACTTTTGGCGATGGACTTCGTAATTTTGAACCATGGTCAAGTGACAAGAATGACACTAGAGCAGGCACCCCCCTCTCCTAACTACTACACCAAACACCAATCAGAGGATGTTTGAGCTCTCGACAGATTCAAAGTGCACTGCTAAGCTCGAACTCATGACATGTCTGGCCACTAGGCTACAGTGGCTACCCGCAGTGCGCCACTGATAAGCAAAAACATATTTTCTTCTACAATATTGCCAACTCTGCAGCGAATTTTGCCATCACAAGAGGTATGTGTGTAAATAATAGACATTAATGGACAATGGACTAACACACTGTGCTGTAATCTACTTTTCTTAAGCCACAGAGTGCTACAATGAAATCAAGATTTCTTATGATTTTTCAACAAATAATTTAAAATTCAGCATATTTATTCGACTTATTATAAGTTTTATTTTGAGAAATTCGCACTAAATTTTGTTTGATTGATGGAATTATTTGGCCCTGTGGCCGCCCCTTGTTTTGGCTGTCTGCGTGCGGTGCACACCTACTAGGAAAGGCCCTGCATTTATAAAATATTAATTCATACTTCAAAGCAATCAAGTTTAGCATTTCAGAGGCACCGTGCTTTTTTTAAAAAATGCACCATTGGTGCCAATAAAATAAGCGAGTTTTACAAGGGGTTTACCGATCATACACATTGACCAGAACACTTATTATCTAAGAAATATAAAGTTATTTGATACATTTTAAAAGCACAGGAAATAGATAAGAATTCTAATAAAAACACGGAACAAAAGTCTGTACCTAGCCTGAAAATCGACAATAACTGGTAAATCACTCTTCAAAACTTTATCTTCGAAATCTTTTTCATCCTGTATTTTGAAGATTTTTCTATTGATTGAAGAAGTGGCAAAAGATTTCACATTGATTAGAGAACGAGTGTGATTTATCTTGAGTAAGTTTTTCGAAAAACGAATGCAAAGATTTGACATTTTTATAGAAAAAATAGCAAATAAAATTTAAGAGGTTCTAGTTTTAAAAAGAATTTGAACTTCTTCAAAACAAATACTGTAATTCAGTTCAGTTCAAATCAATTATCTCTCTCAATTCAAGTACTTTTCTAAATTACCATACAGTTACATCAAGGCCGGATCTACGTATGGGATAAATGGGCTGCAGCCCAGGGCTCCCGGATTCTAGGGAAGGGCCCCCATTCCCCGTTGAAGATAACAAGCAGAAAAAGTGCTTACAATCAAAATAGTAATAAATAATAAACCAGTAAAAAATACACACAAATCAAAAATAAAATGCCATATAAAATTTATTTTCGAGAGCAAGAGCAATTTAATTTTGTTCTTCTGCCCTACCACCGAATACACGGAAATTAATAATCATTAATTTAGAAAATCGTCTATATATTTTATATAAATACCTTAATAGAAACAAATTAAAATAGTATGCTGCTGATTTTCTTTTAGAAATTACACTATAATTGGATGTAAAATGATTAAACCTCAGGAGAATCTCTTGTTTTTCTTATGATCAGAGACAGCCTGGGAGGTCTAGAAACAATGATTTTCAACTAATTGCTAGTGGCCAAGGTACCGGACTCATGGCATGAGTTCGAGACTAGTACCGCTGAAGACCCTCCGTGTAAGGAAGTGATGCATGTTAAATATGTCGAGAGCACCAACGTTCTCCAGTATATGTGGTGTGATAGTTAGGAGAGGGGTGCCAGCTCAGGTATCGTCCTCGTCACTTGACCATGATTCAAAATTACGAGGTCCAGCGCCAAAATCTCTCTTGTAGCTGAACAGTGCGACGTTAATATTCACTCACTCACAGACTTTTTATCTAATTGCTGAGAAATTGATTTGCCTCATCAAGAACCAATATTTACATAGATTTAACTGGATAAAAACCACTCTTGCCAAATTGCCCAGGCTAAATTGTTCGAAAGAATTCTTTTCAAATAAAGTTTTAGCAAAAATATCGATTTTACAAAAAAATCCTGATGTGATGGGGAAAAAATGTAGGTCATTTTTGAAATCACAGCACACTAAATAATATAAAAACCACAGAAAGCCTCTTTTGTACTTCTCCAAAACTTTAATTTTGTTGCTCGGTGTAATTAAAAGAGTGTCTATTAAGTACACTCTATTAATTGCAGTCTATTACACTCTATTATTAATACAGATTATTAATTACACTGTTTTGTACACGGCGCTGCTCTATGATAGAGTCTCTATCATAGAGCAGCGCCGATGAGCATAGAGCATTTATACAAACGTACTGGCACTATTTCTCTCTGTAGCCATTTATTTTTGTGTAATAAGAATTCTAAGGTACAATATTATACTAATTTTGGTGCTATGTCCTATGCATAATACCTGAAATTCAAAGATACTTAGGTACCTGTTTATTGGTTTCAAGTTAAAAGTAAGTGCAAATACACATTTCTAAATTATTTAAGAATGAAGACACGCAGTAGGAAGATTAGGATTATTCAGGTAGGTTTGTGGACTAAATCACTAAATAATAATTTTATTGATTATATCTCTCCACTTGAAATGAGTTATTTTCAAAATAAAGATCCAAACAATATATATTCTGTTTCGCTAAAAGAATACAAAGAACAAATGAGATACTTTTCTAATAATCATTTCACTAAAAAACTTAAAAATGGCCAGGTGCTGGAAAGATCTTGGCTTTGTTATTCAACTAGTATTGGTAGTGTTTTTTGTTTCACTTGCAAACTTTTTTCTGAAACAAATTCTTGATACACAATTGGCTTTTCTGATTGGAAACACGTAAGAAGTTGTTTAGAAAATCATGAAAATTCTATTGAACATATAAATTTAATGTTAGTTTGGTTGACACGAAAAGAAAATAAGTCTTTTTTAGATAAACAATTACAGGAGCAGCTAAGAAAAGATACAGAATATTACCACAATTTCCTCAAATGTGCTATTGCGGTAGTAAAGTATTTGGCTACAAGGTGTTAAGAATTTAGAGCTGGGGTACTCAACCTTTTTTTACGCCGAGCCACATACATCTGACATATTTTACGAGGGCCGCAACGTGAGGATTAATAGAGAGGGGGAAGCTATACGATCAAGGACATTTAAAATGTGAAAATTTGGTCAAAATATAGAATCTCATATAATAATTTTGGTTCTTATTTTAAAACTATACCAAACTCTATCAAACAAAACTCACAAAATATAGGTTTCATTCACTTTTTACCCAGTTACGAGGAATTTTTCAATTTCCGTTTATCAATGATCCCAAGCCCCTTGTCTGCATTCTACTTTCATAAAAACAAAGCTGCCAAGTACTTGGATAATTTGATTTGTTTCTTTTGACAAAGCATTACATATTTTTATTTCAGATATTAATTTGTCCATCGCAGGATGTGGTAGCAAAGAGTTTTTATTGAACTACAGACTGAAATCAGTATTATCTGTTTAAACTGTCGGTTCTTATTGCGCATTTTTGTTTCAAATTTATTCAAATATTTTTGATTTTATAAAAAACAATATCTGAACAAATAACTGAATTCATCAAAGAGTACATCGGAAGCATTTAAGAAATACTGTAACAATTTCTGCAATAATTCTTAAGTATCTCATTAACAATTTCATATGTTTGTCAATATATATAATGTATTAAATTTTATGGAATGCTTTTGTTACCTCTGCATTTTGTGACATTACGATCTGCAAAATATTTATTGCTGTTTCAAAGTTTTTTTCTTAAGAAAATCAATTTATCTCTTTTTAAATGGATCCTCAAGAATAAGAGCCATTGAAAGATTTGTGTTTAGTAGTATAGTGACGATCAAAATTATTATTTTTATTTATAACATTTACACAACAAATCAAACAAGCTGCTGATTTATGTTTTTTTTTTCTACGAAATATTCAAGATCCCAATAGTCTTGAAACAGCAAATATTTTTTAGACATGAGGGTTAGTTAAAAATTAGTTACACCTATAAAATGGTCGCTACTGCATTGTTATTTGTTATCACTAACCATTACAATAACAGATAGAAAAAATTATTTCACAATTTTTACCAGAACGACATCGATAGCAAAATTGATAGATTTGATTGCTTGATTGATAGCTCGTTAAATTTTTAATACATTATTCCTAAATAATTGAATTTGTTATTTTAACGGACCTATATATAGACCGGGTCATTCAGAATGGTCGAGTGGGCTACATGCGGCCCATGGGCCACAGGTTGAGTATCGCTGATTTAGAGGTACCGAGGAAGTTTTTAGTTCTCCTCATAATGGTAATTTTATGGGTACCCTGAAACTGCTAGCAGAGTTCGACTCATTCATTCGTGAATATATTGAACTGCAAGAATTACGACCAAAATCGTTAATATCGTACTTATCAAAAACAATATATGAGCAAATAATTGAGATAATGAGCAAGCAAATCATTAAACAATTATATAACTCAAATAAATAACAATGACACAAAGTACTATACAATAGTGATGGATTCAACAGCAGATTTGTCCCACAATGACTAACTTGCTATTATACTACGATAATGTTTTCGGGGAAAAGTGCATGAAAGATGTGTCTCATTAATTAAGATTAGTATAGTCACACAGGTTTATATTAAATTATCTTGAAGAATTTTTAGGAACAAATGGACTGCTATTGGATAATTGTAGGGGGCAGTCATATGACAACGCTACCAATATGTCCGGTCCATATAATGCTGTGCAAGCTCTTCTAAAAGAAAAAAATAAATAAATTCGCTAATTATGTGCCGTGTTCTGCACATTCTCTTAATCTAGTTGTGCAGAATCAGTTACGGTTGCAACTGAAATCGTGAACTTCTTTGGTTTAGTGCAACAAATATATGTTTGCTTTTCTACTTCGATCTATAAGCAGAAACTTCTAAATCCTGAGCTTAAACTGAAATTTACCTTAAAAAGTTCAAGCCAGATGAAATGGTCTTGTAATTACGATAGTTTTGAAGCCTCAAGAGATAAATATTGTAACATCATGAATATTCTTAAGACATTTAGTGACAATGAAAATGAGAAAATTAATTTTAAAAAGAGGCAGCAAATTTATTTAAGAAATTAACAAAACTCGAAACTGCCATTTTAATTATATATTGGGAAGAAATTTTAGAAAGATTTAATTGTGTTAACAAAAAATAACAGATTCTTGGGGTTTGAACATCTGTGAAGGGAATAAGTTCATTACGCCATTAAAACGTCCATAAGCAATGTACGACATGTGAATCAGATCAAAAATGAAAGGAGTATCAAGACCAAGCCAAAAAATTAAGTTCTAATGTAGAAACAGAATAAAGCGATGTGAACTAGAGATGGGTTGTTTCAAAATTTGCAGATAAATTCACAGAAAAAGCTGTGTATGGGACAGAAAATTTTAAAAGAGACACGATTATTGTAGTGTTAGATAAGCTAATCCTTGATTTAAATAGAAGAATTCAAGTGTATATATACGCAGAATATAGTAAGAAATTAAAATTTTTGATGGATTTGTAAGATCAAAGTAAAGAGAGCGTCGACCTGGAGAGTATACGCGCTATTACTGATTGCTATTCAGATAATGTAGACCAACATTTAGTAAATGAAGGTGTTCAGTTAAAAATTTATCTAAAATTGAGCTAGAGTCTTATACTTGTAGTGATATATACAATTTAATTTTTTTAAAAAAACTAGTTCAGGTTTTTCCAAATTTGTATACCATTTTACAGATTTTTCTAACGATCCGTATTACTAGCTGTGAAGTGGAGCGCACGTTCTCTAAAATGCCCTACATAAAAAACAAATATAGGACAGCAGTAACAAATACTAGGCTTAGCTATTAATCACTTCTTTCTATTAATATTGACCTCACCATAGACTTAAAATGTGATGAGCAAATAAAAGAATATTCAGCATAAACGTGTACAAAAGTTTTTTTGTTTTTGTAAATTATGTTATTGCATAAACGTATTTAAATTGTTTGGGGGGGGGGACTTTTAAATTTCGTATATTTTAAATTTTTCTGCACAATAATTTTTTAAGAAAAAGGCAAAATTTTTAATTATTTAGGGGCCCCCAGATATCGTTAGCCCAGGGCCCCCAAAGTCACGGTCCGGCCCTGAGTTACATGTTTTGTGGGATATTGAGCAACAAAGGATATTATCCCCTATGAAAAATATTCGAATATATAAGTAACAATAAGATAAATTTCAATGCAGTTCAGATCAGTGTTTATACTCTGAGGATTTGAAGCCCTGATCAATGAGGAACCGAATGAATGGCCTTCCTGTCTTCCAGTCTTAACAATAATCTGTTCAATTGGATTTTAATTTTGCGTCGTTCTCTGAAGAAACACAAGGGCTATTACCGAAGGATCTCCTAATTTTCAACCATGGTTAAGACACGAAGCCCTTTTTCCAAACTTATGTAACACCTCAACGTAAGGATGTTGGGCATCAACAGATTTAAACTTAATCACTTCCTCTGCATAGGAGATCTTCAACGACATGAGTGAACAACAATGACGCACTGTTCAGCTACTCGAGGGCTTTTGGTGATGGGCCTCTTAATTTTGCACCATGGTCAAGTGACGAGGATGATACCAGAGCTGGCACCATTCTTCTAACTTCCCCATCACAACAACGAGAGTACTTTGAGCTGTAGACAGATTCAACGTGCATCACCCCCTATACGGTGGGTCTTCAGAGGTACCAAGTTCAAACTCATGACACACCGGCCACGAGTCCGTAACCTTGACCTCTAGGCACCGCGACCACAGGTCTTCAGTGACACTAGGACTCTTAACTCATGAGTTGGCACCGCTAGTCACTTCGTCACCATGATCACTCAGTCACAGTGTTAATCTGCAAAAAATCATCAAGATTCAGCTGGGTTTATCGCACTTTTGATTCAAGTTCACACTTTTATTTGAATGGTAGGATTCAAGACTTTCCCATTTTTATTGATAGATTTTATGTTGAAAGAGTGGAATGCTAGCTCATGTGTCGTCTTTGTAACTTGATTAAAGCTCAAAATTGCGAAGTCCTTTGCTAATAGCCCGAAACTCTTCCCTTATGGGGTGAGAAGATTTTACAAAATGCACTAAGATCGTCGAATAGAACGAGTAACATTCAAATATGTAGCAATTATCTTTCTCCTCATACGTTTGACTTCGTCGCAAGCACTGACTATTGTATGATCACCCTTACATAAGATCCAAATACACAATTGTATCTTAAAAAAATTTAGATTTAAAAAATACATTTTTGTAACATCAGTTTCATTTTACATTAGGAATTTTACTATCTTAGAACATTGTTAATATTGTTACAGAAATTAAAATATTATATTTATTTCTTACCCGCGACGCGCACTTCTTTCTCTTTCTCTCATCAAACATATACCGTAAAATCCGGGGTATAACGCGCACTTTTAGCACTAGAAATAAAGTTGATATTTACGAGTGCGCGTTATATATGCCAGGTATAAAAATTGGAGTTTTGAAAATAACAAAAAGGTGATCATAGGGAGCCTCGTCAAATTTAACGCGCATCGGCCCCCTCTGCACGGCGAGTCTCAGTGGTAGAACTCATGACACCTCGGCCACGAGTCCGTTACCTTGATCACTAGGCTACCGCGGCCACCAAGCACTCGTACAAACGGTAACACAAACAGTGCCGATTTAAGCTAATATCGGGCCCTAGGCGCTGAAGTTGATTTAAAAGTTGTGTGTGATTTTTTATGATATTATATTATTTTTATGATTTATATTTTTATGATATTTTTTTATATATGAGTACATACGAAGAAAATGTCAATTAGTCTAGTTATTTATATATAAAATTAGTATTTTACTAACTGTGATCAAGATGGTCATAATTTGTAAGATTATATTTTATCAGAAATAATATATATGTTTTGTAATGACACTTACGTGCTATAATCGCGAACAATTGCCAAACGTTCAAGATTAAACTCAGCCAAGTTGGCAAGACCCGAGATTTTTCATGTGTCGTTACACAGCGCTTGAATAGGTAACCATATAATGGTTGCCAATGACCGTCTATTGCGGATAATGTTACGTATAAGTTATACGTTTATTTTTCTTATATAACTACATACTATATAAAGCAGGAAAACTTAAGCTCTGAGAGCCCTTTACTTTTCTTAAAATTCTCTAAACAAAAGAAGAGGGCTCTTACTTTTTCACAATTAATGCTTTTATTTTCTCGCTGTCTTTTAAAACCAAAGTATTGGCAACTTTCTCGCCAATTAACTTCATTAACATTTCGGATTTTAATTCCTTTGGCACATTTTTGTGCTCAAATGCTCTTTCTACTGAATCAAAAAATAGATCCCATGTTTCGTATCTTCTTATTTTCAATCTTCTACATAAGAAAATAATCTTTTTGTTTAAAATTATTTTCGCTTGCTCTTCTCTCGTTCACTCGCTGAAGTTGAGTGTAAGTGGGCTGTATGAAAGTAATATTTAAATAAAGAAAATAAAAATTCACGGGAAAAAGTGTGTGTCATGAACGTTTGGTCCTATAACGTTAAAGTATAGAAAATTGCTTTAAAAAAATTCGATGAACACGTTTATTCTTTTTTGGCTTACCTGCGCTAACATCAAAACGTTGCAACTAGTCCGATGTCAAAATAAGGACTGTTGCCAATCTAGTAAACTGAATAAGGAAACAAGGAAATTGCTTCCAGATTTACAAGTATAAATATAAATACAGTTAGTTAACATAAAATACAAAATATAGTAAATTACAAATGCCTAAATATAAAAGTAAGAAATTCATTTAAAAATTTTTTTTCAAATTTTGATGTTCTATAATTTTATTACATTTTTGTTTGTTTATTATTACTTTTCAAAATATAATGTTCTGTAATTTTATTACTTTTTTGTTTATGGGGTCTTAGGGGTGTTAACTTTTTCTGGGGAGGGCTGAAAATATAAACAATATTCAAATACATATAACTCTTTGAAATTAAAATTAAATAATTTGATTCTTTTACACATTATTTATAAAGGAATGGGGCTTCAGAAAGATGTAAAATGTTTAAAATATAATCATAATTTTAAAAATTATAAGCATATAAAAATAAGAAGTATTTCTATAAGAAATATTAATTAAGATTTACGGCACATGATATTTTCAAAAGTAGTAGCTTTAATTACTAGCAATAAGTTCATTTATAAAGTTAAATGTATCTTTATTACACCGTAGTAATTTTAAATAAATAGAATAATAAATTACATTTTTTAAAAAAAATAAAAATATATATATTTTTAAAATTTTTAAAAAAAATATCAATATTTTTCAAATATTTTGAAATACATAAGATATATTATTCTTAATTTACTAGGGTTTAAAGAGTATGATACATTTTATAATTCTATAAAGTTTTATGCATCAAAGGCTACTATTGTAGAAAATAGCGTGCGCGCCGTAAATCTTAATTAATATTTCTTATAAAAATATTTCTTATTTTCATATGCTTATAATTTTTAAAATTATGATTATATTTCAAACATTTGTATTTTTTTGAAACCATAATTGTTTGTAAATAACGTGTAAAAGATTCGAATTATTTAATTTAAATTTAAAAGAAATATTCCTGTTTGAAAATTGTTTATATTTTCACCCCTCGAGACAAAATTAACACCCCTGAGACCCCTTATTAATTCACTTGGCTCGTGCAGCTATTAATTGGCAACGAGTTGAAAAGTTGTTTTCCCGACATGTGCATGAAATTTTTACTTTAAAAAACATGCGTCTTCAAAGTTTTCCATTCAAATCTAAGTGCGCGTTGCCGACTCGAGCCGAATAAATCCGACTGGCGTAACGCACCCGAACCTGACACTTGATTTGGATTCCCTCTTTAGCAAAATGCACCTAATGAAGTTATCACTTAAGTAATCTGCATTTTTACAAAGAAAAAACCCATTAAAATATCAATTATGATATAAGTATTGAGTGTTTTTTGGAAAATAACTAAGAGATCTGTGACATGGACATATTATTTAATTTTATATTTTATTAATCGTTATTTTTTATGTTGAGAAACAAACCTTCAAAACACTTTTTCTGATAGGGAAAAAAGTTTTAACAGTTTTAGAGGAATACGATTTAAGGCGATATAGTACCCTAAAAATCATTAAACTGTCGAAAAAAATTTTATTGGCTTATTTTTGATACCCCGAATCTTTATAAATATGCCTGCAAAATTTCAAAGCTTTACCTGCATTTTTCATAAGTAATGGAGCAATGTTTGATGCTAAACAGCAACTACCATGCCTACATTTCAGATTATCTGCTAGAAAAGAGCCTGATAAAAAATGAATTAATTATTTTTCTAATGTGTATCAATGAGATTGACATTATATATGCAGTAATAAATCATTTTAAGAAATAATTGTGCAATTGATGCAAAAATTCTAGTTTTTGAATTATTTACTAAAGATCAAATGGATTTGGTCAAGATTTAAAAGTTGTGCGTGCTTTTTATGATATTATTATGAATGGAATTAAAACTTCAAAACGGATTCCCAAAGCACAAATACTAAATCTCACATTTTGATAACTCTGATAATTAAAAATTTAATTCGCAAAGAATAGCAAAACTCTCCCATTTTTATATATTTGTTTTTGGTAAAATATATATCTCCCATGTATGAAATTCAACACAATTATTATTAAAATATTAAAGATATTATATTTAAAAAGACTATATATATAATTATTAAAAATTATATTTATTTAAACAAATGCAGATGCAATTCTTAAATTTTGATATATTTTACCTACAAACTGTTATTTCTAATAATGAACATTTTACATTTAGAGGGTTTATTGGATTTTGCTTTCGTGTACAATATTTAACGTGAGAAGGTTAACAAACAATGAAAATAAAAAAATAAAGACACAAACATCTTTTGTACATGTTGTGCATTATTTAAGTTTGTGACGGATCTATACGCGGCTCTACTAAGCCCTTCAGGACTCTTTAAGGAAAATATTAATTCAACCAACTTTCACCGAGTGAAGAAAGCGTGATAATGCAAATTAAGTACATTATATAAATTCTGTATTCGCGAGTTTTAAGGGTTAGTTGGAGAGTGAAGGATCGTGAAATGATTAAGTACAATCGGAGTTTATCAATTGAAGTTTTCTGAGAGAGGATCAATCGACGGTGATTAAATCCGGATAAGGATCGCCTTCAAGGACTCAAGTGTAGGACTTGACTTCATTAAAGTACAGGTATCGTGATCCTTATTTGAATAGAAGTTTAGCTTATTAGTGCGCGACGTAGCTTATTGAGCGTGTTTAGTTATCGTGGAATCAGTTGAGGGTCCGTATTATTATCCCCCAGGCTAACGAGTCTCACCTCCGTACTCTGCTATCTGATCTGTTATCTTAATTAGATTATTATTGTGTCTGCTTGATATTTTTGGGGACAGTAAAATAATTAGAGTGAATCATGTCTACTGATTATCCAGTTTCTCCCACACACCTAGCCGGGTTTGAGGGTAGACAAGAGGTTCAGAGGGAAGCAGGAACCGACAGGCATTACAAGTTGTACAACTGAGCATAGAATTAGCTCTAAAGTGTATTTGCTTTTTTTATAATTAAGGTAAGGTTTTATGAAATATTGATTTTTTATTTGTGTGTGTGCTTTCTTCAATATATTCATTATACCAGTATACTGTTTAATTGATCTACATTTTTGCAATTTCTTACGTGGTAAGCAGTTTTAAATTTATATGTATATAAGCTAATTATATCATTTCATAAAAGTTTCAGACTATTCCATGAATATTATATCATGCTATTTATGGAATGAAAACTTCAAACTGATGAACTCCATGTTGAATTTTTAATCATGTACTACAGGTGTGTCAAACTCGCGGCCCACACAGTTTTTTGGCACACAATAATACACTCATGGACAAAAAAATTAGCGTACCAAGAAATAATTGCGGGATCGTAACGAAACTTGGCATGAAGGTTTATGTCGGGGAGATATGCAAATGATTAGAAATGCAGAGTGATTGCGCATTGCATATAGCCAGTAGAGGGCGTTTAACGTCGTTCTCCGTGGAGTATAAAGCAGGTAACCATAGCTTGTGCTGAATCGTTTTTAAACGAAGCGCTGAGGTAGACATGCCATTACACCGTTTTCGAAGACAATATGAGCAGCTGTCTTAGTTTGAGAGGGGGAGAATCATTGGTATCATGGAAGCTGGGTGGTCAGCTAGGTGAGTAGCTCGTCAATTAGGCCGCTCTGATTGTGTTGTGAGGAGGTGTTGGCACCAGTGGATCCGAGAGATGTCATTTACACGAAGATCAGGCTCAGGACGCCCTCGACAGACTAGTCATCGAGAAGACCGCCACATCGTAAGAAATGCACGTTTACAGCCAACTGCTTCATCGGCCGCCATCCAGGCACAGGTAGCACCTTCACTAGGGGCCCTTGTGTCTTCTCGAACCATACAAAGGTGCCTGGCTGAAGAACATTTGGGATCGCGGCACCCATTACGTGCGCTACCCTTGAAGTCTCCGTTCGGAGTGTTGCCGCGCACGAAGAAACTGGACTGCAGTGGAATGGAACCAGGTCGTCTTCATGTTCCATTCGACGAATTCAGATTCAATCTCAGATGACAATCGTGTTCGTGTGTGGAGACCCCGTGGTGAATGCCTCAATCCTGGCTTTGATTTACAGCAACACACCACTCCCACAGCTGGTGTGATGGTATGGGGTGCCATTGCCTACAATACACGGTTACCCAGCGGTATGTTCCTGCACCCACATGTGTTGCCACCAATGCAACGGCTCCTAGGAGTCATTTTTCAACAAGATAATGCTCGGCCTCACACGGCAAGGGTGTCACAAGACTGTCTCCTCACCATTACTACCCTTCATTGGCCTACCCGATCCCCAGATTTGTCTCCAATCGATCATATCTGGGACGGCGAGTTGAACATTCCACGAGTTTGAACGAACTAGAGGCAAGGTTATAGCAAATATGGAACGAAATGTCTCAAGACATCTTACAGAACTTGTATGCCTCAATGCCCGATCGTATCGCATTGTGCATTCGCGTAAGAGGAGGTTCAACAGGGTATTAAATCCTCCGTTCTTTTGCCTTTTCCTCTGAAATAAATGATTCTTTTTCTTACATTTTCTAATCATTTACTTATATCAAAGTAGTCATTACGTATGTAAAATTTCGTTTCATTTTGACGACTCCTTCTTGGTGCGCTAATTTTTTTGTTTTGAGTGTATGTAATGACGTATCAAAATTTCTCCCGAAATAGGAAAGATAGTCGCAGAGAAGAGGTGTCACGCTTCAGGAAGTAACCATTAAGTTTTCCTTGTTCTTTTATTTATGTTTATTATAATGTATTATTTAAAATACACTTATGTTTCTATGAATATTGATTTTTTTGCGGGTCACCTCAAGGTAAACCTTGTTTTGTATGACCCATGTTAACCTTTGAGTTTGACATCCTTGATGTACTATTATTAAAAACTCCAAGACTTTTTTGATAATTGAAGTAGGGAAAGGAACGTTTTATAAATGTTCTGAAATGTGTTTTGCAAAATTTTGAACGGAATCAAATGTAAGAGACATGTAGTAATTTTTTTAAAATAAAAAATAGTGCTTTTTCGAGAAGTTTTAAATGTTTCACAATGAAAAAATTAATATAAAATTAATGAGAAGCAGCATTAAAAAAAAACCATACACAGTTTTATGTCGTACATTATGAGGTACTTCGACAAATTTTTTGAAAAAAAATATACATATTTAAAAAAGTTTTAAATTAAAATTTTTTTTTAATTTTACAAACATTTTGCAATAAATTTGAAATTTATTATATGGAGTTAATACTTAATAACGACATTTATAAAATGCAATTAAAACCAAATTTCAAAAATTAAAAATAAAAAAAAATTGTAAAGATGGTATTATGTCGCTTTAAATCAAAATTTCTGACTTTAATATGATATAGATCATTCTATGTAGAAAAATTATGTCTTACAATGGAGAAAAATTGCTCCCACAATTGTTTAACACGGTCTTTACACACAAATGTCTGTTTTGAACAATTCGACCAAATCATATTACGCAAGCTTTCATTTGTTTTTCACACAACATTCAGAAGATCTCGGTAGTTAGTTACCTGGGATAACACATCGATAATAGATTAACTACAAAAACCGGGCGGAGAAATCCTGAACAGAATTCATTTAGCCACCTCCCTGATTAGGAAAATGTGATCGCTGTTTAGAAAATTGATTAATCTCATACGAACAAATTTTGCACCGTGATAACATATGCTGCTCCCAACTGGGGCGCAGCAGCTGCCATCCATAGGAATAAAATTCAAACAATTCAGAACAAAATGCAACAGATTATCACTAGGGCACCTTGGTACGTTAGGAATAAATTCATACAAGACGTTTTACATAGGGAGCAGATTTCTAATTACATCACTAAATTATCGAGAAATGTTTTTAATTCCATTCAAGATCATGAAAATCTAGTTATCAGAGCCCAAACACTATTTACATATCAGCATTCTAAATTAAATTATGCATATAAGACAACGAAGTGGCAACAGTTCTATGTAAAACTCTATATAGGTTCTCAGTAAAGTAAATGTTCTTATAGTTTGATTTTTTCTCTCGTTTTTTGTAGCATATTTTGAACTGTAATTAAACAATATGCCTTTAAATATATAGTCATCAATATCGTAGTAATCTAACCAAACTATGCCAATTCCATAAGTCAACTAACCAATTGTTACCGAAGATTGCATATAAAAAGCAGATGGAACATTAAATTCATCCTTATATTTTAACTCTTATAGCAACTTATTGATCAGTTGGCAAGTTGCCCTGATGATTGTATTTAGATGCAGATATTGTATTGCTCCTGGTAATGTTCTACACCAGTATTTTTTAAACTAGGAGTCGGGTGACTTGCAGCCGAGGCCGCCAAAAATTTAGCATTTTTGATATATCTTTTTGAGTAAAATAACTTGTTCTCTATTATTTATAATGTTTTTAAAAATAATCAAGCACATCCTTTTCATTGATACTTAAATCTTGCACGTACCGTTGAAAAAAAAAAAGGTGATGATCTCAGAAGTGAACTCGAAATGACTACACTTAATAAAAAGATTATAATTAATGTAAAATTTATCATGTATTTACATTAAGTAATTTTTTTCATTTTACAGGTTAAAATTTCTATACAATGTAAAAGCTTATTGCAGATGTTTATAATTGCAAAACAATAATATACTACAAATAAAACACATATAGAAGTACCCAAGTGTGTGTAAACTTTGCACAATGCTTATGGGGTTGCACAAAATTTTTGACCAAAAAATGGGGTTTGCCACCCCAAAAAGTTTAAGAATTCTTATTCTATACTATTGTATTCTACTGCAGAATTAAAATTTTTAAGTCTTTTAACTCATTGATTAAATTTTTAGAAAAGTTTTTAAATTTAACTATTTAATTAAACCTTATGATCCTGAGTCAACATGTAGCTCCCACAATATAATAGAACTATGAATTCATAATGAAGAAAATAAAGCATTTTGGTTGCAGGCAGACTAATTCATTAGTGTCTATTTTAAACCAAAAATATGCATTTAAAATACATGAAAAATTAAAATCCAATCAGAAATAATTAAATAAAGGAGCTTCATAAATAAAAAAAGTTATAATTTATTGTATGAATGAACTATGTCATTTTCTACAAATGCCAAGAAAGAACACAAACACATATTTACAAAATACTGAAATTTTAGATAAAAAAAAATTTACTTATATTTTATTTAATAAATTTTATTTAACATATCTAAAAAAATTAATTTAAACACATCTGAAAAATCAGATCCAAAGATTGGTACACTTAGTCAATAAAAAAATTGTACATTTTGAATTTATTAGCTTATTTTTGCTTTTACAAAATAAAATGAACATGTAGTTAAGATAAAAAAAAAAAGGATATAACAAAGTGCAAGAACACAATATATTTCTGAACTGCCAAAGAAAAACATTCATGTAACGCTAACGTTTAAAAAACAACATAATTATAATATAAATGTCCTGAGTTTCAATCTACTTCATATTAAAAAAAAAAAAAAATCATTTAACTACTGTAAAAATTGCTACATATAATTTTAAACTAACATATTTCTAAAATGTATTTGAAACATCTGAAAATAATTATACTAATAATAAATAGGAAAGCACGAATTTGTGTACTTTTTAAAATCAGATAAAGCAAATACACTAGTGTGCAAAATTTAAGCAACAAAGTCCTTTTTCTGCAAATAGCCATGAAATTGTAGAAAATCATTGCATCCTTTTGCAATCTGTACAATGAAGAGACAATTCAGTAGAAAGATGATACATATGAAAATGTCAGGTAAATGACACGAAAAAACATAAAACAACCTAAACCACATGGTAGAATGATCAGCATGCTTGAATAGAAACTTAGTTTGATGAGTTGTTCATGTGTTTGAAATTGACAAAAGTGTTACTTCAAGGGCTTGGGAAGCCTTCCAAAGGACAGAAAGAGTGGTAATGCTGAACAATATTTAATGACTGATATATTGTGGTGTAAACAAAAAGAGACTGAATCAGACACAGTGGATGAAATTTGTTCAACAATTAAGTACAGCAACCAGGTGAAAACGTCCTAGTTTATTGTGGCCAGATGCCTTCATCCAACATTTTGAAAGCTGCATACTATTGAAAGAAGTCCATCAGTCGCACTATTTACAGTTCCATAATGAACAAAAGACTAGACATGTCATCAGGAGAGTCATATCTTCTTTATCATTGAGAATCATTTCAATCCGACAAAACTTTTTTCTATACCAGGTGATATGGAGACACATTTTGATCTTTCTATTACCAAGGAAAGAGATTACAGCAATGTTTCTAGTGTATTTGAGTAAGAAACCACATCATAATTAACCAATAAGTGGAGCTTCCCATTTTCAATTGAAGTTCACTTATTGGAGATCATTACTACGAAGAAGTTATTCTTCCCCAAGTATGTCTGATCCAAGCTGTCAACAGTTTATGTTTTATTATCTTGGGCAACAAAGTACATCCACACAAATCCCATATGGCTCAAGAACTTTTAGAACTTCTTATCCATTAAATAAACTGGCTAGAGTTTTCCTCTAATTTAATCCTGTTGAACACGTGTGCGATGTTTTGAGAAGGCACCTGGAAGCATGATCATATTCTCCACATAACACCAGACAAGATGTTTATTGAGGAATAAGAACTCTTCTCTCAAGAACTGCTGGATAATCTGGTACTGAGCAGGAACAGAGAGTTTCATGCAATCATTGCAGTTAAAGGAGGTAGTATCCCTCCCTAAGGGACTCTGATCTGTGCTCAACCTTTGGCCAGACAGCATTTTGTACTTTTGCCTTTCTACAAAAAAGCTTTTTTTCTATTTTGTTCAATACAGTAGGCATCCCCCCAGTCAATTCTTTAATACTATATATACATATATTTATATTCATTTTGTTCTTCCTAAGTATTATATCAAGCCTCTGTAGTATGAATTTCATGTTTACCAGTTGATCTTTAGAGGAAATACAGCAAAACAGAAAAGTTACTTAAATTTGCACTCTAGTCTATTTTATATAAGCAACAAATAAATCAATCATTTTTGCCTAAAGATTTATGCTTTAAGACAATTAAAATAGAAAATGTAATTTTTTTATGATTAGGTGACAACAATTATGATTTTCTTATAAAAATGCTTTTTTTTAAAGGAAATACAAAAAATATTTTTATAGCTCATATTAACAATAGGAAGTATATCAAAAAACATTTGTACTAAATTCTTTTTTTCTCTCTCTCTATGTCATATTATACATTTTGAATTAAAAAACAATTACATGAAATTGAGATAATTTCTCTCAATATCTTTTGTTATGATTTTAACATTATTATAATAATACTAATACTAATTATAGCAAACAAAACATTTTTGCTAAATTTTATTTTATTCTTTTTTAAAAAAGAAGCCCAGCTTAAAAAACTTGTTTGACATTCTTTAATTTAATGAATGCTAATACTAGCTTTTCAGTAATGTTTATTAAATCATGATAATGAAGCAGTTAATTAATTGTTAATGAATTTCAAAAATCACAGCAGAAAATTTTCAGTACTTATTGGATAAGGGATCATTAACTCAAACATAAGAATCCATAGAAAACATACTAATTTATGGCTTATCAGTTGCAATCCAGTTCTGATATTATAAATGGATAGAATTTATTATGATGATGAAAATCTGGAAGATGCTAATGAATGATGAAGCAATAAGCTTTTTTTAATCACATGGAAATTTTATGACAGATTTTTTGACCAAATGATTATTGCCATGCAAATAGAAGTAGGTAATAAGTTCCATGGAGATGCCAACGATGTTGGTTATTGGTGTAAAATTGGTCTTCATATGATAAATTGGTTCTCAGGATCTGTTTACAGGAGCCTTATATTTTATATTTGGAGGCATGATGATCTTATTTCCCTCTGTCATGATATCAGAAGCAGATGAATTTTAGACAAGAAACAACTGCAAATTGATAATATTGCCGACAGTTCACAAAAATTGTCACCAACTTCTGTGGTTCATATAACCAACAAGCGCTGAATTCTCAAGTGATGTTACATATTTTATTCATTGGAAATTATTTATTTCACCAATTTTCAGTCATGATTCAATTAATTCCCTAATTCACTCTAAATTTAATAGAATCAAATTTCTAAGACTGTTCAGTTTTCAGCCACAAATACTAATTCAACAACCAGGACAAAATTCATTAGTTTGACTAAAAATAAAGTAATTGTGTTTTTATATTGATTATGTACAAATGTTCACATATGCAATTACATTATGATAAAAATTGAGCAATATACACAATGAGGAAAAATCACTTTTAAATCTTAATTCAAAATTGCAAATTCATTCATATACATATCTTGCATTTCCAAAAATCACTGTCAATTAAAATGAATAAATTTTCATTTACAGCGTCCTCAATTATCCATATAAATATCTGAAATTGAGTAATTATTTGAAATAATATGACTAAAAACATATTAAATATGAAAATATATAATCCATTACATAATAGTAATTAGCTAAATTAAACATTAACATGATTACTAATTTGAATAATTGTTTTTTTTTTTTTAACATTTCAAACATATAAACATCAAACATAAACTAAACATAACACACTGAAACATACTAGCAAAAAGTATTTTGATAAGTGCGAAGTAAATTTTCTGGAAAGATTCTCCTTAAAATAAAATAAAATGCATGCATTCTACATAAAAATATTTTACAATTATTATCAACTGAAGAAGAACATACAGCAAAGGGTAAGATGGGAGAGATTACTAAGTTTATAATGTTCCATTTATTTATCAACAGTCATATATCTAGCAAATAGTTATTTTTACTAATGGTATTTTAAGCACTAATTAATTAATATTTTAAAATTATTTTTGAATAACATGATGGGATGGATGGGTCTAATACATTAAAATTTTTAGCTTTAATTTAATTAAATTTTGCAAGCTCATGCATACAATTTTGCAGATGTTCAAAATTTAATTTTGGTATAAACACCAAAATAAAAATACATAGATGAAGTAAAAAAAAGAAAAGAAAGGTATTTGTATAATAAATATATAACAATCAAACTTTAAAAAAAAATTAGGGTAGAAAGGCGTACAGTTAAAATGTATTATTTTTTTTAAGCAAAATCTCTTTTAAGATTATTATTGCTAAATTTTAAAATAGTATTTATAGGAACAGAATTAAATTAAAAGAATAGATTTGAATGAAAATTATAAAATAAAATAAAATGAATCAATAAATAAATGCATTTTGTATACTTTACACACTCTTCTTAAATGCTTTTTTCATACATACAAATCAACAACAAACAGATTATGTGTGTGTTGCATAAATTGTAATTTGTAAGTTATTTTGATTGCAAATAATTTGCATTGGAAGTATTCTGATTCAAATGAGGAGGATGGTTATCACACAAGGTGAGCTGTCACTCTTCTTTTCAATAGCTAATGTTACATTTTTACTTCGAACTGACTTGCTTCATATTGAAGGTCAAGCTTTTCTTGTCAAATTCAACAATGACACAACCTTTATCACCATCGTATCTGTTTTTGGATACCTAAAAATTAAATAAATTTTTCAATTAAATACTTCAATTACACCTATATAAGCAATATTTAAAAAATAATTTCTAATTAACACTGCTTTTGATAACTCAAAATAGTTCATAGCATTTTTAGATAGACCCAAGAATTATACTATAAGAATTTAAAAAATCTAAGCCATATTATTAAATTCCAATAATTTTTCATGTGCAGTTAAGTAAGTTTTTGATTATGAGAACTTGATAAATAACTTAGAAACTTTGTTATACATACCTCTCACGATGTGAATTTGTATAACAATTTGAAGTAGATTTTTATAATGTTACAGCTTTACACAGAAACACATTTTTTGCTGCTTTCTTAAAATTTTGACATTTATTTTATAAATGCAAATAATACATCAATTACTAAACTCTGATAAGAACATATTTTAAATACAAAAGTTCTGACTGAAACATAAAATACACTGACTTGAGGAAATATATAAGTAAATTTATTTATTTTTATTTTTTAAAAAGAATTTGCTTTAAAATAAATCATTTCAAATAATAATATAATGCTTGAAAAAAATTTGTAAATAAATTTACATTAAACTAAATATTCAAGCACAATGGGTAATAGTTGCAAAGTTTTAAATTCATGCCACTAATATTGCAAAAATAATTAAAAAAAAAATTTATATCAAAAAATGTTTTTACATATTTGAAAAAATTGCAAAAATAATATTACCTGTAAGTATTGTCTAGTTTTTGTGGTTTGTAATATAATAATATTGTCCGCTTCTTGAATAGCTTTTGCAGTGCCTGATATTGAAGTATTGTTTAATTCAGTAAATTCAGGTTCCTAAATATTGAAAATTTACTACTTAAATAATAAGTAATGCACCAATTTAGAAATTCATTGTAAAAAATAGATTTCTTTTTTGATATAACATTCAATAACTTTGGATTAATAAGCATGCAGATTTTTACGTTAAACACTTAATTGAAATTACAGTAAAACTGCAAAATAGTCACTTACAGAATCGGAAGATATTGGTTAACAAACAGAGTAAGATTTACTATAATGATCCATGCATGTTTTACACTTTTCACATATACATTTAGATTAAAACAATATATAAGCAAAAAACCCTACAAATGTTCTTCAAAATCAATGCAATATATTTTCCATAGTTTCATATCTAATTATTTCTGGGAAAAGGATTATTTTTTAATATTGCCTTTCAAAACAAAAGGGTGGCAATAAAACAATAGGCAGTGGACCTCCTAATTTTGAACCTTGGTCAAATGATGAGGGTGGTATCTCAGCCTATAGCATTTTCTCTCCGAAATTCCACACCATGCCAATGTAAGGACTTTGAGCTTTAACAGATTGAACATGCACCAGTCACTCTACACAGAGAGATTTTCTACAAAGAAGAACCAATCCTAATTTCTTTTTGATTTCTATTCCTATTTATTAGTTATACTATTGAATGTGATAGGGTTTTTATAACAGCAAATGGTTTTAATTGCATTAATTTTCTAATTTTGTTCAATTTTATAATAAAACTAGGGTAAATTTAGGAAAATCAAGTTTAATTTCTTTAAGCTATACATATTTTCAGCAACTATAAATGTGTCATGTTTGAACACATCACATTAAAAAAAATTCAGTTCAACCCTTTTAACAGATTTACCTAGCAGGGGTGTCAAACTTGTGGCCCGGCCAATATATTGGCATACAATAACATATAAGAAAATAAAAAAAAATTCTCCTAAAATAAGAAAGAAAGTAGCAGAGAAGAGATGTCATGCATCAAGATGTAAACATGAAATTTTTCTTTTAAATATGTTTACTATAATGTATTATTCAAAATAAACCTACGTTTCTATGAATATTGATTTTTTTTTGCGGCCCACCTAAAGTTAAACCTTGTTAGCTTGGCCTAACTTAACCTTTGAGTTTGATACCCTTAGTGTACAGGCTACTCAAAGTTCGTTGCAACTGGTTTATGCCTATACGTTGTGATATTTTCTAATTTTCTTTTTGGATTTGCCTCTATTTTTAATTCTTATAGAGATATTATTTAGTATAGGTGTTTTTCAAAAGATGGCATAATTTATCAATGGTACTGAAATGCTTTTTATTCAGGTTTTTCTTTGTGAGGAAAGAAGAATATATATATATTTGATGAAAGGGGGAATTTAGATTTTTGAAATTTTTGTCTTATAATATGCAATGCTTGTATATTGATTGTTGCAGCTCTTTTTTTTAAAATTATGGTTGAAATAAAAAACAAAAATACTTTCTTATTAGGGGATATACCAAATTCAGATACAGATTTTTGCTAATTATCTGTGGTTTATTCTTCAGATAAATCATGTAATAATATCAGCATTTTTAAAATTATCAAAAAGTGCAACAGAAAGGAGATTTTCTCTACTTTTACATTATTGCATGGAACTCATGTTCTCCACCATAAAAAAAGATGGGAAAACTTACTACTAGAATTTAGATGATCTCATTCACCATATTATTGAAAAATATCATTCATTCATTAAACTTCAAACATGAACAAACAGGTTGTTCTGAGGATGACACAGACACATTTTATTGAAATCATTGCTCCCATCAATACGAAATTGTTACCAGAAGAACAGTGGGCAATTTGTTGCATGAGAAGAAATGAAAATGGAAAGAAAACACTAAAAGAGATGAGGTATTTCTGTCCTGATTGTGATGTGCTAGATTTTATACTACCCCATGTATCACACACACAAGAGTTCTTTACAGTTTGAAAAGTGCAAACATTACAAATTTCAATAAGTGTGAGAAATTTTTTTAAGATTTATGAAATGTTTTTCATTGCATGCAAAGTATACTTACAAAAAGCAAACATTTAGGAATTTTGTTTCATAAAATAAAAAATGATGAATAAAAAAAACAAAAACTGAAAATTAAATAAAATTTTCCCCTATAGTTTCCCATAGTATTTAATTATATGAAACAAAAAATATGTTTTTTTTAAAAAAACATTTGGGAAAAAAATTAATAGAATGTTAAATTATCTATTGAGTAATACACTCTGTCACAAAAAATATATGCACCCAGAAGAAACCAAGATACTAACAAGAAACTTGGCAGGAATGTAGTCTGGTAAGAGATATGCAAATGATTAAAATTTTAACACCAATGAGACAAGGGTAAGAGTGCTTTGTGCATGTGAGCATCATGCCATAAGGTTATTTAAACGCATCTGTTGACTTGGATGGACGGTATTGGAACTAGAGATGTCTCGAAGATGCAACATGCGACAGTACAAATTGTCTGACTTTGAGGGAAGGGGGAGGCGTATAATTGGCCTCAGAGAACCAGGTTGGTTGAACAGATGTATTGACCGCCATCTCGGTCGGATGATATGGTAGTTGTTCAGTGTTGTCAACAATGGATCACGAAAGGAACAATCTACCTTATGGAGGGTCAGGGCATTCCAGGAAATCAAATGAGCATGATGATCACACAATCATGAGCAGTAACATCTTTACAAACAATGTCCCTAGAATCGGATCAACGCTATTAGCCACCTTCAAGACATATGGTGGAATCAATGGATATCATATGGAGATTGATCAAAGCAGGTAAAAAAAATGACTATTAAGATGATTACCATTGATCCCACATCATAGACAGTGTTGATTGGAATTTTTCCGACCTCAGGCAAGCTGGAGAGTGATCGACAGGAGGCATGTGATCTGCAGCGATGAATCCTGCTTTAGTCTCAGTGTTGATGACCATCCCATGCGCGTGTGGAGACAGCCAGGTCACTGGTCCGATTCAGCATTTGTTGTCGAGAGGCATACAGCAACACAAGGTGTGGGAGTATGGGGAGCGATTTGTTGAGACATACCATCACATCTAGTCATCCTTCAATGCTCTTTGACGGCACACAGTTATGTGGACGAAGTTTTAGCACTAGTTGTACTGCCTATGCTATCAAGTCACCCTGGGGCCATTCAACAGAAATGCAATGCTTATCCACAAACTACTTGACTCTCCCAACAATGTCTTTGAGGATATGACATACACCTGTGGTCTGCTAGGTCACCAGATCTCTTACCAATAGAGAACGTCTGGGACATGCTTGGAAGACAACTGCAGCCATCCTGGAATACTGGTGAATAAACTGCCCAGTTGCAAAGATCAAGGCATCATCTTCCACAGGAGGTCTAGGTGACCTCATTAATTCAATGCCAAACTGTGTTTTGGCTTGTATAGCCGCCACACAGGTAGACATACCACATATAAATTTGTAACATTTTTTATGGCATATCTTCTTAATAAAGCAATCTTGTGAATTTTCAATCATTTGCTTATCTTCTCATACACTACATACATGTTAAGTTTTGTGATAGTAGCTCATTTCCTTCTGGGAGAATATATTTTTTTGTGACAGAGTGTACCTATGAAATAGGAGAAGAGCCTTTGTAACAAAATAAATGTATATTATTAAGATGAAGGAACAAAGTACTGTTCTTTATCCCTTCTGAGAAAAAAATATTTTGCAAATATGTCATTTTTTTATGACAACAAATATAATGCAAGGACTACAAACTTCAACAAATTTAAAGAGCACCAACCCCTGTACACGGTGGGCTAGGAGATAAAACATGCAACAAAAATATATTCATTCAACCAGAAATGAGAAATTATTTCAATAATGCTTAATAACATTGAAATTAATTCAGGAATATCAAGTGAATAATTAGGGGATAAGATATATACCTATTTTTAAACTGATCTTTTTACATAATTTTTCATGAATTATTTTATTAATTACCAACACTTAATATCAGCTAAAGTATATTGAATAACATAGAAATTTTTTTATTAAAGTTACTTAAAAATAAAATTTTAAACAAAATACAACATCAAAAGCATATCTTTGTTTTAAGCCCAAGGGAAAAAAATCATTATACCCAAATGTTACTTAAAGGAATGATAAATTTAATTAATTTAAAGCTTATATAACAGCATTTTCTAAGAAACAATCTACGAGAAATGTAAAGTTAATCAATTGACACAAATCTTTACCTTTCGTGGATGAATTACAAGAGTTACATGACACTTCCTACGGTTAGCAAATTCACGTAAATAACCAAATATTTGTTCCTGTCTACGAAACTGATCTAGTGTCGTATTATATTCTTCCATATTCATCATGTATTGAAGATTATCAACTATTAGATGTTGGATACGATAAGCACTAGCAGCATTTTCCAAAGCCTTAAATAAAAAATTTATGAATATCTAAGACAAAGCAAATTTATCTGAAAAATTTCAAAACATATCTAATATTCACATTTTAAGAAAAAAAATCTTTTTAATGGCAGAGATATAATATTTTAATAAATATTTCAGAGTATTTTATTTTTAGATAAAAACCTACTTTATTTTTCATATATATTCATACATATATACATTAAGAAATATATACAGTTTGATTGGTAATTCAAAGAATAAAGAAATGAGTTTATTATATTGAAGCATTAAATAGTCAGCAGCTATGGAAACCTCAGAAATAAATTTTTATTTAAAAATAATTCAGTTAAAAAAAAAGAGTTAGAAGTTCTTGAACTTGTCTATATAAGTCAAAATACTGGTGGAACCAAGAATAAAAAGAATATATTTATTTCTGAGGTCAGTTGGAGTACTGAATAAGTATGATTCATCACACATGACGATAAGTATGAAAATAAGATAAAAGTTATACTGTACAGTGGTATGATTTCAATAAGTCGTTATTGCACAAAAAAAGATATTCCTAATTAAATTTTGCTCTAAAAATTTTAATCAAAACTTTTGGAAACAAAAATTAAGGTGCAAACAATAATAATAAAGATACATACTTCTAATTAAATTTCAAAAGCACATAATGAATATATTTTTTTCATGATACATATGCATTAGAAAATTAAAATATTAATTAATTTAAAATTGAGGTTTAGAACAAGCAGATAGAAAAATGTAATATTAAACATTAAAGTGCACATTTTCTCAAACATGGTTTTACGGTTAAAAGCTGGTACATTATGGGGTATGGAATATAATTATTGAAAATTTCTTGTAATTAATTAAAAAGGAAACTCTTCCTCTTTATTAAAAAAAATATCATTTTACACACATGCATACACATACACTTGATTATAAGAATTGACAATAAAATTTCATACAATGTTGTGCACAGTGTCGCTTTTAAGCTAATGGAATTAAAAAATATGAGATTCATTAAACTGACTTAAAAACTTACGCAAATTGTATAGTTATATATATACCTGTAATATTCTTTCAAATAACCACCTTTTGCTGCCAAAGCTTATGAAATTCATTGGAATTTTTTTAAATTCTTCAGCCCAATAATTAAAAGCTTCGATATCACCAATTAAAGACTGCCTACAAAAATGTGTATAAAATATAAACCTAAATTGCTTTAATGAAAGTTTTAAAAATATTTTTATGGCAAAAAAAAAAAAGGAAAATTGCCTAAATTTTAAATGACATATTATAATATGTATCGTAAAATTCAAAGAAAACAAAATTTACATAATAAAATAATAATTGCAAAAAACAACAGAAATGACAAAACTAAGTAGCTCTCGGTTCCATAAAAAATATAATTTACAAACTATATTTGTAAGAGTTGAAAAACATATAAAGAGCAAGACAAATTTTCAAAAGATTTACTACAAAGTATAATAAACAATTTGTTTTAACTTACTTAGAAAACTGAAAAAGCATAGTTTTTATAAGTTTGACATTGGATATTTCAAAACTCGCCCATAATGTAGGAAGCTAGAATATATAACATAATGCATAAAAATATTGTAAAGCTTTATAAGCTCTTAGAAATATTTATTATAAATACACTCACCCCTTGAATGCATAAATCAAGACTATATTCACTCAAAAAAGTTGTTTTTCCAGTTCCAGTCTGACCAGAGAAAATAGTTAATTCACCAGGTCTATGGCCTTTCAAAAGATCATTTAGGACTGAAAACCTTTTCCACTAAATTTTTTAAAAAAAGCTTGATTTTTATAAAAATTTTTTTAGACAAATATCTAAAAAGTAATAAAATGATAAAATTGTTATTTTATTGAAAATTGCCTGCAAATGCCTTGAATAATTGGAAATACAAATGCATATAAATTTTGCATTAAATTGTATTTTTAGAACAAAAACATTAGTTTAAAAAAAATCTAAGCCATTTTTTCCAGCAATTTTTAGAAATTCTAGAATTTCATTAACCTATCATCTCCCAGAAATTTATTCTAATAGTATCACACATTAAAATATTATTCAATAGACCTTTTTAAAAAATGGAAATAAAAGTAAAACATTTATTTTTTATATTGAAACATTAAATAAACTCATTCAATATTTTAATTAATTATAATTGTATACAAAATAGAATGTAGCACTGGTAATTATATACAGTACAAAATTTTTACAATCTAATTGAAAATTTTAAAAATCCTAAAAATGTTACAATTTTTGAGTAATATTGGAATTTAAAAACTATAAAGAAAATTACTATGTCTTTTGCTTTATAATACATATGAAGATTTTTAGACAACACTTAAATAAGTGAGAAACAGAATAAAAAAACTATTTTACAAAATGAAAAAGAAAATATCATGTATTCAATGAAATACAAAACAAAGAATAGATCACAGAAAAGAAGCTAATAATAACAAGCACTTAACGAGTTTAGAATATTATTTAGTAATTGTGCAAATTTCTGATAATCTATTTTTATAATTAAAAATCTATATTAAATGAATGTAAATTAAATTTATAATGACTGTAACTAAATTATTTGTAACTGAAACTTGAAATTTTTTTTTCAAGCATCCAAGTGAAATAATAAACATATACAAGATTATTACGACAGTTCAATCAAAATATAAATACCTTGAGACCTGAAGTTTTTTCATAGCCCATTATTTCTTCGCGCACAGCATCTTCATAAGATTCAAATGTTACAATAAACTTATCATGTAGAGGGCATACATCTTTTAAAATATATTCTATGTTTGAGCCATTTTGTAAGCACGAAAGAGCACAAGGAAAGTCATCAGGACTGTAAAATAATAAAATAACAATTAATTAAAAAGATATACATGCCACAATTAAGCTGGAATTAAATACAACATAGGCTTATGTAATAGTATTAGTAGATATTTAGAATTCATAAAATATAAACACATTAGAACAAATGGTAACACTTTTTCATGTAAATTTTTTTTTTTTTGATGATGAGACAAAACACTAGCAGCAACATGGCAGGAAAATACAGAAATGAACACATATGACAAATAACAAGAAATAATTCACTGCTTCCTATAAAACTTCAGAAGGCACAGCCAATCCTTCCTTCAAATCTATGAACTTTGTATAAAAAAAATGATTCTACTACTTTCCATTTCTCTTGATTGTTTGAAAGTTGGTATAGTATTGTTATGAATTTTGTATAAAATAATGTAAATAATTTGTATTTGGATGTGCATTGCCTTTATATTACTCTATGCTATATTTATTTCATGATAAAATTGTAAAATTCACAAGCAATGCCGTCTCTTACGTTATAATAGCGATTCAATTGGAACTTGTGCGAAATATTGGCGATAGAGCCAAGTTGGCGACATTGGCGAGTTCGGGACCCTCTGGATTCTTCTAGAAATTAGTAGAGAAATCCACTAATTTCACGATCTGTGGCGCGAGCGCATCTTTCCAGAATTTTCGGCCTCTGCTATAAATAGAGAGAGACTCGCCGCAACGGTCAGTCTGATTTTAACCAGCGAGTAGTGAGCACTGTTTTGATTAGCGATTAGAAGACTTGCCTTGAATTTGATAAGCTCGGCTGTGCTTGTGAATAGTCATTTACATACGTGAATTTTAGACACTGCTTATTGTGTCTGAGTGCTGTTGAAGGTGTGAAATCCTTCTGTTAATTAATCTGCGAATTTTGCTGTTGAATCCTGTATTTTCAAGGATTGATTTACGCCAATAAATACTCATCGCTCTTAAGGAATTGCCTTGTTATTTACGACTGATTTTGCATAAAATCCTCGAACCCCGATCTACGTAACAGTATCATTCAGTTACATTACTCTGAGAAAAGTTCAAGCACATGTCAGTTACAATGACAGCAGAAAGAAATCAAAAGTAGGAAAAGTTGTGACGAAGTAGTTTAGCAACAAATACTTTCTACAAAAAAATGAAAAATTTACTGAATTCAAGAAAATTACCATGAAACTGCTCCTAATATTTCTAACCTTAAATAATATATTTAATACACAAAGTAAATAAAATAAAAACTTATTAAATAAAATGTAATTAATATAATAAAGTGAATAAAATAAAATATAAAGTAAATGAAATTTTGTTTTAAAATAAATGAAAAACTAACATTCTAGTGTTTTGCAAACATAAATAACAAAAATGAAGGGAGACAAAGTTTGATAAAAATAATTTACCTGATGAAAAATGCCTTTTCTTTTAAGTGGACTCCCAATGTTTTATGATTTTTCCAATTATGAAGGCTTGGATTCAGCCAAAAAATTATTTTTGAAAATGGGTTTAAGGCATTTAGCAACTGAAAAGAAAAAAAAAACCCACATTAGAAATATTAATTTATTATTTCTTCAAATAGAAAGTGTTATCTATATGTTCAGAAGTATAATATAGCACACAAATACTAAAAAGAATAATTGAAATTAGCATCAAATGTTCAATAAATATACCTCAGTTTGGAAAATACTTCCCTTAACATATTTTTCCAAAATTTAAAGTGAATAAAAAAAGTAAAATCATCATAAAACATAACAGATTAAATTGACTTAAATGTTTGAAGTATTGTGGGAATATCATTATAAAAATAAGAAAATCAAAGCTAAATGATAAGAAAAGTTCATTTTGATGATTAAAATACACTTAAAGGGTAAAATACAAAAGTAACAATCAGTATTTCAGAGCATATTAATATTAGTATATTAATAGTGTATACAATTATTAATAAAAGAGAACAAAAGCAGAATAGAATTAAAATTGAGAGAACAAGAAATTTTTTTTGCTATTAATAACAGCAAAAGAGAACATAATTTAAATTAAAAAATATAACTAAAACATATATTTTCTTCTCACCTCCATAGAAAAGTCACTGAAATGAGATGGTAAAGACACAGCAAGCATATGAGTTTCTTGATTAATTGTGATTGCATCTAAAGGATCTGATGTAATAATAATTTCTTTTTGATTTTGCTTGACTAATGACCATCCAAACAAGATCTCACTATGTGATCTAAAATTTATTTGAATTGGCTACAGAATATTTGTAAAAAGGTAGAACAATTTGATTTCAAACAGTATAAATTTTTAAAAAAATATTATAAGATGAATAAATATTTATTTAAGTAAAGAAAAAAAAATTAAACTAAGCAATATCAGACAAGTTTAATAAATTCTATATTACAAACTAAAAATGTTTGCAAATAACTATATTTATATATTGTTATAGGAAAATTTAATAATTTTGAAACTATTTTTAAGTGAAAAGGAAAATTATAATAAAACTAAAATGTGACATATTATACTGACATTTAGAAAATAATGTTCATGCAACAGAAAATATTTATGATTAAAACTTACTTAATTAAAGAATTAGCTACTGTTTTTTCTCCTTTCTTGTATGATACTAACTGAGTAGAAACAAATTCCCCATTCAGTGAATCAAATGGAAATATCAAAGTGTTTAGATCAGAAGAAACTTTGACACTGTACTTATTTAAGTACTGAATATTCAGACCCTGTCATGTCAAGAATTTCATTATAATACCACACAAAATTTTAAAAACATAAAAAGCTAATAAGATCAGAAATTTTTTTTAGTTATTAAAATAAGATACATATACAATTAGTATCTTAAAGAGTTTTCCTAAGGAAAATCATGCAAAAATTTTAATTAAATAATTTTAAAAAATTCCTTTAAAGGAAATCTCTTTCATAACTTATTAAATTCATTTAAAAACAAATTAAAGAATTCAGCATTAATTTTATAAAATTTACTATTTTACTCATATATATTCATGAGTTACAAATGTTTGTGTTGTGAGTTGTATACAGTCTGACCTCTATTTTACAAAGTTGCCAGATCCCCCAAAAAAGTTCGTTATGTGGCAAATTCATTAATTTGGGAGAGGGCGCACAGGGCACAGTCAACTCAGGCTCATGAAACTGTTAATTTGTTACCAATGACCTTGACAGTATCCTCCTATATGACAGTCTTCATGGGAACTAAAATATGTTTGTCATATATCTCCCTCTTTTTTGGGAGTGGCAAACATTTTTTTACAATCTTAAGGTACTTATTTTGACTGAGTTCCCTGTGTGACCACTTTTGTTCCAAAATATTTTCTATGAACATGCTACATTTTTTCCCTGTGAACAACTTAGTGGTTTTTATTGCTATGTTATATGATTCATTATGGTTTATAAATGTAAATGAGCAGAATATAAAAAAAGAAATAGGAATCTGTGATCTCTACTGAAGAAAGTTGAAACTGATCAAGAAAGGGAAGAACCTGCTGGAATAATGCATATTTATCATGATACCGAAAGTAAATTTGAGAAAAGAAATGAACATGAAACATTTGAGTTGAAAGGAAAATTTTCAAAAGCTACCTTAAAAACTTTATCAAGAAAAATATGAAGCCATAGGTGTACCACAAGACACTCTTTGCCCTGTCAAAAAGACAAAAGCAAGAAAAAGTTCAACATGCTATTTGTTGATCATCAAAGGACAGTAAAACTACAATAACTTGAACAAAATATGGCAGTTTTGCCTGCAGATAACATTATTGTAATGTTAGCGAAAAGTGCCTGTGATTTGTGTCCTTTATTGGAGTAATGCACATTTGAAAGTTCTTGGTTCAGTTTGATTGATATTTTTTTCTTTAATTATCAAAGAAAAATTGAAAAGTTAGTAAAAGTAGGAAAGTATGCTTTCTCTTAGTTAAATTATTCACTGGAATTACGATTTTTACAGTATACGATAGAAACAATTATAAAAAAAAGGATTGGGGTGACTCAGTCACCCTGCATGACCATTAACCTTAGTATTGAGTGTGCGCCTGCTCCCAAGTTAAATAGAGATTTTTCTTTCAATAAACTTTATATTCTAGGTTCTAGGAAAAAGTTCTTAAAATAGACGAATTCGCAAAATAAGAGTTTTGTAAAGTGGAAGTTCAGCTGTATATATGTGTGTGCGTGAGCTTGCATGTAGCAAGAATACACAGATTTCTATTCTATAATTAATTAGTATAATTTGAAAAAATACAATAGCTACAGAATTAGAAAATAAATTTAAAAGTAATAAAATGGTGCAACAGAGGTTATAATTGAAAGACCAGATTTATTTAATGCTCCCCCCTAAAAAAAGCAAAAATAAAAAAATGCATTATTTACTTTGTTAAAAAAAAATTAACATATAAAAGTGATTTTTCAAAAATCAGTTTTAGGGAACTTTCAAATAATCAATTAAAAAAAATAACAATATTAAAAATATATTGAAAACCAAATATTGTCAAAGTAATCATGCAACAATTCTAGCAGTATTTTTATGTATAAGATAATTAATAAGGATAATAAAAGTTTATACCAATAGTTGAAATCTCAGAACCCATGAATTCTATATAAAACAGAATATATTGTTCTGTTTATAATGAATACTATATATATATATTAAATGGTCTTATAAACATTAAGCAATTACAAAACAAGCTATTTAAGAATTTTTTCTAGTAAAAGTATATTAATATAAATAAATTTATTTGCATAGACATACTTTTAAATTAAATCTCTTTGTAACTACATTTAAATCAGCTGATTCTAAATCATCTAGTGCAATAGATTGACTGAAATAAGGACAAAAATTTTGATCCATATTCTTTTCTTCTAACAAATTATTTGCTATACTGGAACATAACCTGTAGATAAAAATGCCCATTATTAAGTTTTTTAAAAATATACCATCATACAAAATACAGAAATCCTAATATAGTCATAAAATTGAACATAATTTCTCAAAATAAAATAAACATTAAGTACTTACAAATAAGTTTTAATAAGCCTTCATCCATATCCAAAAGAAGCAAATTTTTTTTTTATTTCAACATATATACATACACATATGTATAATTTTTAAAAGTAGAAATGCAGACTTTTAATTACATACAGGATTAAAACAAATCTGAAACTAGTATTAAGTGAAAGCTGTTTTATTATTTCTCACAGTGACAGGGACCTGATTTTGTTGCTCTTAAAAATATTTATATTGCACTTAATTTGGAATATGGTTTCCAATATATTACTGCATTTCTATTTACAAAAACTTCAAATAATTCAAATAAGCATAGTTTATCTTATTATTGGTCTTTGCAAAAGTAGTTCTAACAACAAAGGACATTGAAAAGGGTTTGCAACTGCTCAATCTTAGAACAAACTTCAGCCTAGTAAAATACTTTAACTCTGCAGTTTTGAAGCTTGAAATCAAACTTTTGCCTTTTTTGTGGATTAATACAATAACCAAAGGGAAAAGAAAACTATCTATTCAATCAAGTAATTTTTAACAATATGATCTCTAGTTCTGTAAAACAGGCTCATTTGGTACTGAGTATAGATCCAAGTGAAGTTCTACTGAAGTGTACTTTGCACTGGAATCACTTCTATCTAACATGAAATATGATCATCCAAAATATATAAATTAAATAGTTGTTGAAAGTGATATCCTCATGGAATTTTATATAAATTCCATGAGTGGAATTTACATCATATCAAATAACGGTTCCTTACAGTTCCATAAAAGGCAACTCACCAGTTGCTTTATTTTTGTTGTGAATTAAGTGCTATAGATAAGAGCATCAAAATAAAGTTATATCACTTCTTAATAAGAACAAAATCTAGACTTTATCTGACACTCAAAGTTATTTGACATTTACTTACAGAGACAAAATGCAGGAACGTCTATTTTAAATAAGTTAAAGTGGCTGTCTTTGTCCCAAGAAATAAATCTACAGTGGATATCTCTTGACATGTAACATTGTAGGTAACAGGACTACAGACACATTGACTAAAAGGGATGTGTATGAGTCAAACCAGCTCCTCTGACTTCTATTGGAATATTCTTGTTTATAAGTTAGAATTTTAAAAAATACTAATTAATTTTAAAAAATACATTTTTTAATAAAAGAAAAAATGAATTTTAAAAATTAATGACTTTTAAAGAATTATATTTGTATTGTTTAAACAAGGCTTATAAAAACTACACAATTTACAAAAGTGTAATTGGAAAAAAGAACAATTTTGGATTCAACTTTAAATTAAAACCAAAACTTTATTTAATAATAAACTGAAACATTATAAATCACAAATTTTTTCTTTTCATTGAAAATTGACACAAATTACCTAATTAGATTTGAATTAAAATACAAAATTAAAGTATTTAGTCTTTTCTGAAAAATATCCAAAACAGCATTTTTTTCTTAATTATTATTTTAAGTGTATGTGTCACAAAGATTGTTTACATCTCACAAATGAAAGATTTATTTTTTTAAAATGAAAAAAGCAATTTTGTCTTTAAATTTATCTAAAAACAATTTTCAAAAATTTAAATTAAATAATTTTTTTTTATTTAAATCAAGTAAGCATATATGTTAAATAGTTATACAGTAATGAACAAAATCTATAATGTTGCAATTTCAAATAACTATATCTCTATTCTATTCTGTTCCTAAATAAACTTCTTTATACAGATGGGAAAAAAGTTAGGTTAAAAAAATTATATTACCTCACAGTATGTTCTTTTAAAACTATTTCAGCTATATTATTACTTGCAATTTTTAGCTCATATATAAACACACATACACATTGTTTGGAAAATACTAATGATTTAATTAATATACAAGAAATGAGTAGATGAATACAAACCTATTTTCTATATGTGATACACTAAGAAAGACATGCTTATAATATGCAGGATGCTGCTTTAAATATCCTGTAAAATATACAGATAGTTTTTAATTCTAAAAAATCAATATATAAACATTTATAAGCAAAACATCTGAAAGTAATAATACTTTAAAAGATAAATTTTTAGTACAATATTTTTTCAATCTTTACAAGAAAGACAATATGCCACACCTAAGATTTCAAACACTTGAGTTGGAAGCAACTGCTTCAACTAGTTGCTACATTTTGAATAAAATGAAAAAATGCATTTATAAGTAATGCATGAAACTTTGTTAGTTTTCCCTACTTTTTAAAAATTTTCTCCACATCCCCTCCAATACAAAATATTTCTTACAGTCAAATAGTTTTCTATTGCAACTACTTAGGTGGTCATGATAGCCTAGTGGCCACAAATTCACGGCTGGTGTGCAATGATTTCGTGCCTTAGTGCACCTGAAGACTCACTGTGTAGAGGAGTTGATGCATATTAAATTTGTTGAGGCTCAAAGTTCTCACATTGGCATGGTATGGTAGTTTAGAGAGGGAGGTGCCAGCACAGGTGTCATTCTTGTCATTTGATTGAGATTCAAACTATGAAGACCATCACCAATAGCCTTTGTGTTGTTTTAAAGCCTGACGTTAATAAACACTCACTCATTCATGCTGAACAGTTTTGAACATCCATAAGAAAAATGGAATTAATATCATCATCCATATTTATAGTTATTTTATCATTTTAGCAAATAAAGGAGAAGACAGATTCGCCAAAGTAGTAACAAAATCTGAAAATAAAGGACTAATCTTTTAAAAGCATTATTAAAAACTAAATTATTTTTCAAAATCACTCTTAAATGAAAGGGGATAAATTTCTCTACAGCCTCATTGACTAAATTATTTTTCTTGTCAAATTAATTGAGGACCTAGAAACAAACATTTGTTCCATTATTTTGAGATAAGAAAATTTTCAAATTCATGAGAATTATACTTTTGTACAACAGACATTGAAAATATACTTCTTCGTATTCCAAACTGCTTCAAGGAAAGAAAGAATAAATTTTTAATTTAAAATCAAACATTCATTCTCCAGCAGCATTTTATAAAACAGGAAACCAATGAGGTTTTTTAAAATATTATCTATAATATTTTTTTTATCAACATTAACTTTTAATGCGTTTTTTGTATGTTATTCATTACAATAAATTCATAAAAAAAAAAGAAAAAAAAATATCCCCCCCCCACTGGGGCTGTGAATTGGTATTTACCATTGCAGACCTAGCACATTCACTGGGAGTTGGCACCCCTTTAAGTGCAGCACCATATAGGTGGAATACCAATCAATGCAATGTAATTGCCCCAAGACAAACAAGTACTCTAGGGATCTTTGACATGCTGCATAATCATGTGACATGGACATTGTCGATTTTCTGCATCATGAAAATTCAGTGACAAACCAGCTACAAACCCTAATTGGCCAAAAAAAAACATCACTTATATATTTTTTACAATTTTTATCACAGCCAAACAAAACAGGTATTATTAACTTTACAGGAGTAAAAAAAGCCAAAACACACTTTATACCAGAAAAAAATGGATCAACTTAGATAAAAAGGAGTAATATGATAAAATAAAGCCTGACAGCCATCTGAGCCATTATCTCCATTTCACATCATCCAATTGGAAGACGCTCTCTCTTCCACCGGATTCCTGACCTGAAAATCCAAGATTATCGCCTCAAAGCCCCGCCTAACGGCCCACCACTGCTCGTCCAGTGGCAAAGCTCCTACACTCCAGCATGATATTCCTACTTCACAATGTCAACTAAAGAACTTTTCTAGCCAGATACAGGTCTGAGGGTTTCCTAAAACCCATGCAGTCGGAAAAATATTAGTAGAAATAAAGCCCAGTGGCTGAGAGGTAGTGCATCGCGCTTCCTCCCCACAAGCCCGAGGTTTAAACCTTGGGCTGGGCAAGGTCAACTCATTTCATCCCTTCAGTGGGTCGATAAATGAATACCAAGCTTGCTTGGGAACTTAGCACTGATGGTTTCGCATCAGACTGGCCACATGATCGAAACATCTGCTTATGCACCTCAGGGCCCAAGGTCACATATACTGATACGGCTATAGTAGGCCTTGGCCCTCATGGGCTGTTGTGCCACTGAGTTAAGTTAAAGTTATGATAAAATAAGCAGCTCCTTATGGGATAGCAAAATCAAAATACAATATTAATGTCAAAGTATTTTTATATCCGAAAATAAATATTCCAAATTTGTGTCCTATTCTTTAACATTACGCAAAGGCATTTTTACCATTAAACGAGCGTCTTACAGTTTATACTTCACAGCTTCCAAAGTTTTTTTTTACATCAAATAACAGATGATTTTTTTCCAATTATATTAATCATTAATTAGTTATCAAAAAGGGTTAAAAGCTACAAGGTAACAATGATCTGATTCCTCATGCTATGAAATCTCTAAATCCTAAATTTAATGCAGTCTTCTAAAAGTTCAGGATATGTATATTCAAAGCCATATCATACAATCAGAAATCTCAGAGTATAACACATTATATACAACTTTATGAATACAATTACTGGTTAAATTACCATGTAGTGTTAAGAAAACACATGCACGCGCGCACGCACGCACCACCACACACACACACACACACACACACACACCACACACACACACACACACACACACACACACACACACACACACACACACACACACACACAGCAGCAGCAGATGTATTAACAAGTGTAGACTGGTAATATCCCTGAAGTCTAGGCAGAAAAGTAGTCACCAGATAACCAATAAATACTGTTAAAACTACTACAATGAAAATCAGCATTTTTCTTTGATATATTTTCCAAGCTATGAATGATGATGCTATGAGATGTGCATATTAACCTTTTAAACACCACACTATGATTGAAAGGTAACATAAGCTAAATTTTGATAAAAATCGAATTAAAATTGAAACATAAGATCTACAAGAGAAAAAAAAATTTGAAAAAAAAAATGTTTTTTTAAAGATTTTTAGCATGTTCCAAAAATGGAACATTGGCGGCTACCATTAAGTTTTTTCACATGTTTTTTAAGAGTACGACCAATGACATTTAAATTCAAAAATCAGTTATTATATACATTTTTAAGAAGTAGTATCTTAACAAGAGGTGTCATTAAACATTTCCCAATGGAGTTTCATCATTCACCCCCTCCCCCTTTCCCACTTGTAGGGGGGGAGGGGCATGATACCCGCTAAACAATTGAAATGGGCCTAAAAAAATCTAAAATTAAAATGGGGGAAAAGAACTAAAAGTTTGCGTGTGAACGAGATAAATCTATAATTTTTACCCTGCAGGTTTTTTTTAAATGTACCCCGATGGGGGGCAAGTTCGCTGATGGGTGTCTCCTGTTTGCGCACATCTGAAGTAAACTTTTAAATATAATTCCAAAATAAAGCAGATTAAGTTGAAAATATAATTTATACACAGGAATTTATACATTTCAGAAAATTACAATCACTTATTAGAAACAATAAAGGAAAACATCAGTAGGACAAAGAAATAAACAAATAACCTTCATATCAAAATTCTCAAAGCTATAGTATAATAAAGCACACACAAAAAAAAAAAAAAAAAAAAAAAAAAAACTAGAAAAATACAGATTTACCAAAATTTTTTTAAATGAGAAATAAAGACAAAATATATTATTGCTTTTTCTTATATGTGTTTTTTATGTCCTAAACTATTTTTATTGTCCATGTATAGCTAGGAAAACATTTCTAACGCAATCTTTTTTCGCACTTGAGGCATTTTTTCGTTGTGCTTTTCTGACATACAGAAGGTATTTCATCATCATCTATGCTTGCAGAAATTTCGATTTTGCAACAAACATCTACTGATAGAACAGACTGAAAAGTATCTTCATCGATATCTTCCTCGTCAGTAAATCACCCACTTTCTTCTAGGCGAAACTGATAAATATTAATAGGTTCTTCTCATCTGATTGTGTATAAAAATATTCAAAAGCCTCTTCTACAGTCTGGAATGGCTATGAATGCGTCATCTTATCAGCGTAATGGATATTCACTAACTGACGTAACACAAAATAATATAAAACCTTATTATGTTACGTTCTTCTCCAAATAAGACATACGCTACATCTAACTATCAACAAACGCACGTGGTAATTACTTTTGCTGCAGCTGAGAAATTCACTTGAGATTGTCCAGAAACAGTTGAAGGGGGGGGGGGGGGGGGGTTGAGAGAGGGAGCCGAAACGAAAGTCAAGTCATAAATATTTTCTTCCTACACATACTACAAGTTTTTGGCATTCAGAAACCTTTTCCCACTCTTATGTGAACTGTTAACAGAATAACTGCATTGTGTGAAAAAGTATACCTTTACACGCCAATGTTCCATTTTTGGAACATTGAAATTTCAAAACCGATAGTAAAAAAATAACAATATTTTTTATGATATCTTGAAGTCTATAGTTAAATGATCATTTTTAGTTACTTTTACCAAATAATAAAAATATTTTTTAAATTTTGAATTTTATATGAATTTTTGAATTTTGCCCGATCAAAAGTAGAAAAAAATGCATTATTTAGAATTTTTTCTCAGAGAGACTATTTAATTTAGCAATAATACTTCAATTTTAAAAAATTAATCCATACTTTTTGTCTTCAAAATAATTTTTATGAAACAATATGAATAAAATTGAATTTTTCAGAAAATTTCAAATTTGATGTTCCAATATTGGAACATTGGCGTGTAAAAGGTTTATATGAGAAACAATTTTTAAAGACAAATTTCACAAGAATTATTAATTCTAAAGCTAAAAATCTTAATATATATAAACAGTAGCAAATGTAGAAGGATCCATGATATTTGAAGCCCATCCCCAATAATTACTAAAAATATTCAAGCACAATGAATATTTTCCTGTTTTCCCATCTTTGCAATTGAACAAGCAAGAATATGAATTCTCCACAACCCTAAGAAAAATTTTCAGTGTGTAGTATCACTATTTTATATATATATTTCAAAAACATATTAGTTTATAACTATATAAATGTTTTCTCTACAAATGTTGCTAATCAATAACTAAATTTTTAACTAAACTAAATGTTTTCTTTTAATTTTAAAATAAAAAAAAAAACATTTTTTTTCATATTTGACAAAAAAAAAAAAAAAAAAAATTCAGAAATTATAAAAAAATAAATTTTACTTACTTTCCAACTTACATAACTGTTGTAAATAAACATTTCTGAATTGGCAATGTTGTTTCAGAAGTAATGAAGTTAAAATCATTCTTTTAATGTAGAATTTCTGGAACTGCAACATTATAAAATCTAAAACTTGAAATCTGAAATATCAATAAAAATAAAAATTTAGAAGTAAAAACACAATTTAAACTAAGAATGTTTACTTTGAGATATTGGATATAAAATATTCACAATTTATATATATATATATATAATTTGAAAGAGAATTTTTTTTACTGATAACAATATTTTTATACCTAATAGTAAATTTAGAAGAAAAAAAAATATGTTACAAATAATAAAATCTATTTCCTACACTCATAATGTGTATAGAATAAATTCTTTTTAAGTAAAATATTATATTCTAGAATAGTCCTAAAATTAAATGTGTGCAATAGATTTTAACATTAACCAGTCTCCAAAAATGCAGCAGTTACAATTTTTTTTTGGAAATTCCAAAGCATTTATAAATTTTTATAACTTAATTTCAAACTATAGCTTCAAATATTTAGGTTCTGAAATTAACACATTGAATAACACATGAGGCTCTCAAAAGAGTCACATCTGCTAATGGATGTTTTTCTTTTTGGACCACAAATATATTTAAAATATAATTTTATCAGCTGAAAAATCAATTATTCATTTACAAAACTTTGACTTTAATGTTTTTTCACATATGCTGCTAAAATATGGACAATGGCTGTGATAAAGATACGAAGCATATTTGGTGGAAACAATTGGAGAACACCAATTTAGAACTTTGCAAACTATTTAAAGATTTTTTTAAAATTTCTAAAGGGGCTGTGGATTGGTATTTTTACTATTGCAGGCCTAGTACGTTCCCCAGGAGCTGGTATCACTTTTGAGTGTGGCACCAAATAAGAGGATACTAATTGTTGCAAAATAACTTTGACACTTAGTTTCCTCCCCAGAGGGAAGCCCATGAGCTCTGACAATGCAAAATTGTATTAGAAATTTAATTTTGCCGAGAGCACCCAAGCCAAAAAAGCATTCTAAGGATCTTTAACATGTTGCATAATCATATGACATAGACACTGTTGATTTTCTGCATCATGAAAATCCACCGACTTGGGCCAGGGTCATACCGGCAACCTTGAGTGTACAAGGCCAGTGCCAAACCAGTAATGCCACCCAGCAGATACTATTTTGTATAAAACATTAAATTTATAGCAATACAGAGGATTAAGTTGGCAGGACACTCAATAAAATTGGATAACAATCAAGTCGCAAAAAAAGATTTTGGCTAAACCATTTGGTATTCACAAAAGTGAAGACCAAAACTTAAGTGGATTGACTGCCTGGAAAAAAGTTATTAAGATGATAAATTGGAAAATCTTAGTCAAGAACAGGATGGCATGGAATGGAATACTAAGGAAGGACAGGGCTTCTCTATGGCTTCAGAGAAGAAAGATTTTTTCAAATTATCAGCCATGAAATAGTATGGCATTGAAATAGTTTACATTAGATGAAAATGCACATGCTACTATTATGTATAAAATGTGAAAACAATCACATGATGAAACTGATTTCTTCCAATTGTATAAAAATATTTAGTGGTAAGGAAGTTTATATGTGCAGATCTAGTAACTAGAAAATACAGTTAACAGATGTAGATCCCATCTGAGCTCCAACAAGGACAATTATTCTGTTTAATGATTCTAAGAAAATCAAAACAAACCACATAATTGTGATTGATCATTAGAATAATTGCATTCAATTACATGTATTTTATGCATTTTAAAGGAGAAATATCTAATAATCATTAAACTGATATAATATTTTTTTAAGTTGAGGAATATGCTGTGTGAATTCTAAAATAAATTTATCTTATAAAGTTTCAATCTATAATAGTTAATTTTTTAAAAAAAAATTAATTATACAGTTTTTGACAATTATCATATAAAGAAATTTTGATATTACGTTTTGATTAGTTTATACCACAGCAAAATTTGTGCCATGATATAAAAACAACAAAAAGTTTCCAACATGTTTCATTTGGGAGGGAAGAGAAGATTTTGGAGGAAAATAGTACAAATTTAGCTGGAGTGACACTAATTCGTATGAACCTTCAATACAAATAAATAATTTTAAAGGTTTTTTTAAAAAAAAGTATTAGCTCTTTAAAGGTTATATTTTATTAAAAATTAAAATACTTATATAATACCATCACTGCTGCAAAATTTACCACGCAAATTGCCCCATGATATCAAACAACAAAAAGATTCTTAATTATTTTATTTGAAAAATCCCAATCAGTCAGATTTGGGTGGGAAATGGCATAATTTGCATGGTGCCAATTTGGCAGTAGTGATATTAATATGTAAGTAACACAATTTCTAATATTTTCGGGCCCTTTCCCCAAGCTTGTCCTTATATAGAAAATTTCTTTTAGAAGAGATATATTTATTTCTGAACTTTTACTCACTTTCATTATTATAGAATATAAATAATGACAAAATTAACAGAAAAAAACTTTGTACTAAATGAGGAAATGAAATTGTAGTGTTTTAACTTCTTAAATTTGATTTTCAAAAAAATATTTAGCTTCAACCATAAAATGTAACATTTCTACAAAATAATATAATAGTAGAATGCTAATTTATTTTGAAAAACCAAAATAAAAAAATACAGAAACACACCTTTTAAGTATGCATTTATTTTTATGTCATTTGCAACCACTCTTTATTTCTTTCTCTTAATAATTCTCAAACAGAAAAAAATGCACAACTCAAAGCAGAGGTATATATATATATGTATGCTTGGTACAATAAAGATTGTACAAGACTGTACAAAGATATTTGTAGATCTATACATTAATTTGACAGCAATACTTTAAGAGAATAAAAGAAAAACAGGACATCTTAAAAAAGCTTTGGTTCCTTATGAAACCAACGTCTTAAATTTTAATGAAAGTGATTCATTTCAAATTCCTGTGAACTTTATTTATATTCAATAAATGTTTATTTGTAAATAAAAATAATAGATCCAACTGTTCGTAATACAATAGCTTTTTTTTTTACAAAATGATAACGTTTATTTTAAAAACTCAATTTAATATCCATACAGATAACAGTAAGAAAAACACAGTAGATATTTACTGAAAATAAAAAGAGCAGACACAAATTATACTAACATAGCCCTTTTTTCTTATATTAACGGTTTATTTTAATTTCTTAAAAGAAAATTTTATTTTTTGGGCAATATTGGATGAAAAATTAAATTATGTAATGAGAAAAACAGAAAATTTTGAAGGCTCATTATACAAAAACATATCTTGTATAAAATAAATTTCTCAAAAACACGCGCTCAACTCGTTTGTTTTTGTTTACATATCGCTAAATCCGCTGGGTTTATGCCTCTATACGCGTATTTTATCAGCGTTTTACAAACAAACGGCGCCAAGTCAAAATCACGTGATGAGGTTATTAACATTAACTCTGCATGGAGTATTTCAAATTCTTATATCTATTCTGTGAACACTTTACGCTTTAGTTTTATCTCCTTATGCACATTTAAAAAAAAATTTACACATTATTCTAGAATACCTAATAGGTAGCAATTGGTCATAGTAATGATTTTACATAACTTTTGTTTGATTCAAGTCAGTGGCGTAACGGAAAATAATTGGGCCCCCCGCAAGGTCAAGTCTTGGGACCCAAGCCGGATCTTATATATATGTATATAAAAACGACAAAAAAAATTTTGAAAACCGAAATTGAAAATTTTTTGAAATTATATTTTATTTAGTTTTTTCCAAGTATTGAGAATGACAAAAGTAATCTTGGTTTGCTTTCATAGCTTTGAAACCAAACCATAACATAATGTAGCTTTATACATCACGTAAAAATATTTAATATTAAACTTTTAACTGAATAAAAAATCAACCGGAGTCTGAGAAAACGAAGTAAATCATTTTTTACATTAGAGAGTATTTATAATATTTATTAAAACTGGAAATCTCTAACGATAAATAACCTGGCAACTTGAATAAAAACAAACACTAAGAAAGACACCAACACTGTAATAATTTTAGATTTAAAATTCTTACGGAAGAAAAAAGGTATCACTTACCTGATTCTTCATTTCTGAATCCCGGGAAGAACTTGACCTAAGTTCGTTTACATTCTAGCGTAAATACTGCAACTTTTAATAGAGTTCTTTGAATGAAGCAAAAATGATTCCATGAAAATGAAATAAAAAACTGATACATTCCATTACGCTTTCTTCACATTATGCTCCAGTTGATTGAATACTCATAAATCTATCATCAAATGCTCTTATTTAAAATGCTCTCAAAGCTTTTCCAAGTATCATAATACTATTTTACGTGAAAAAAGTATAACAGATGTACGTTATTTACGACTTGACTAAATGAAGTTGAAACACATAGAAGGGGGAGGGGGAATAAAGACGCCAATAATTTTTTCTGCTGCTTCTTAAAAAGTAAATCATGCCTTCCCCCCTCCCTACTGCTAATGTAATGTATACCGTGATAATAAGAGTTGAATTTTTGTATCTTCCTAGCATTTTATCTGATTCTCAGTCTGACTTATGTTTTATTTGTCAGTAATTTAGGTTTAAAAAGAAAACTCACTTCAGAAAAGTATCTCTAGTCACCTGGATTACAGCAAAAGAAAAAAAAGGTTTTTTCATTTGGCTATAGGATTAAAGATATCTAATGAGAGTATGAAAGTTTTGACTATCAATGACATTTGATCGCTGATTGGAAAATCGCTTAAAAATTCGATTTTAAAAAATGTGAAGCGAATTTTGAGAAAATCTACGTTTTTGGAGTCAGTGAGGCTTTGGGCCCCCCTGCAGTGCGGGGGTGCACGTTACGCCACTGATTCAAGTTAATTTGTGTTTTTATGTATGCCGAGCTATTTTTAGTAATTACTCGTCGTGTTTGTTAGTGTACTTATATTTCTGATTCTTAGTTATTTTTAGTATACTTTTCAACTGATAGTACATTATTTGATAAGTGTACTTTAGTTTACTTATTAGTATTATTACAACTGCTGAGGTGAATTATAAATTATTTTCTGTTTTAATCAAGATACATTCTGTTACACTATTAGAACTACATATATAGTTATTTTTCGTTTATATCTTGCTTTGACACATTATTATAAAATTCAAGTAATAGATTCTTAAATATATTAATATTGTTATCATTAAATCAAAAGTTGATTGTAAAGATTAAAAGTGAAAATAGCGGTTTATTTAAATTCAATAACTTTCTTATACATCTAGAAAAACTGGACAAATTATTATTTTGTATTTCCGGATAATATTGTTAACATTGATATAAGTTCTGGATAAGTGTGTGGCCGTGGTAGCCAAGTGGTCTAGGCATCGGATCATGGCTAGCGTGTCATGAGTTTGATCCCAGTACCACTAAAGACCCGCCGTGTAGGGAAGCGATGCACGTTAAATCTGTCGAGAGCTCAAACGTCCTACCATTGGTGTGGTAGTTAAGAGAGGGGGTTCCAGCTCAGGTGTCATCCGCGTCACTGGACCATGGTTTAAAATTACGCGGACCGTCGCCAAAAGCCCTCGTGTTGCTAAAACAGTGCAACGTTAATATTCACTCACTCACTCACTCTGGACAAGTGAACAAAATTTCGAATTAATTTGACCTTGTGTGTAAAAATTGAATTCAATGATTCTGTTACATGCAAGTGAAGCTAATAAAAGGGTGTTAAAAAATAATGGCGTTCCGAAAGTTTGAAGATTTTTTCTTGTGAAAATAAGCTTTAATTGGTATCTTTTATGAACATATCCTAAAAATAATATTCTTAATAACATACAATTTATACATGACATTTAAAAAATACTTAATTAGTGTAAACACTTAAATCAATGATTTAAAGAGTTTTCAATGAGCAAAAGTAATTTTATTTAATTATTGAAATTTAAGAAAATTACCCAAATTTTGTTTTATGTTATGGTAATATGAAAATTTTAAGATAAGGCATTACATTATACTTTTTCTCTAATGGATGCATATTGGCAACTAAGCCTTTTCAGACACGGTAAGTCCCCAAATATCAGAGCCATATCATGGTGGCCTCTAGTGGTAGCTCTAGCTACCAAATTTTGACGATAGAATTTATTCAATTCAGGATCTCTTCGGATGCTGAATTTTGCCGAGAGTATCAGAGCCAAATTGATAGTCAAGGGTTCTTTAACGTGCCACATAATCATATGACGCGCTCCTACGATTTTCGCACCCAGAAAATCTATTGACAACAGACAGGATCGAACCCGCAACCTTTGGCTTAAGAAGCGGTCACGCTACTCCTAAACTACCGAATCAAGGCAATATAAATTGTAACTTTTTTAAAGTAGGGAGAATTTATTCGTCCTCCGTCTTCGTGAGGTTAAGACTTGACCTTACTGTCAACATTTCTGTGTTAAAATGACACAGGGTCTAGTTGCCTGTTAGCAAGTTGCTTTATCGGAATGTGAAGGATACCACACTTGAAAGTGGCTATTCATGTTCCTCGCCACAGATTCATAAGACTCAAATCTTATGAATCTTATATTCTCAAGAATATAATTTAATCTTCGAGCCTTCATACCATACCGTGGGAGCACAATACGATCGAACTGAACTTAACTTGTAGTAAACTCCATCTTTATGCATGGCGTTATTTTAACTCGAATTTTACTCCAGTATCCTCTTGGGGGTCACCAATTCATTTTGATTTCTCTCAAGGCAGCTATGCGGTAATCGAAAATTGAGCAGAAATCTTCCCACAAAAGCAAATACCGTTTTTTCCGACGTATAACGAGTACTTATACTTAACACAAACAGGTAATACGAAAAAAAAATTTTTTTTAAGTCAATTCCTACTTAGGCAACAAAGAAAATTTTTTATTTACTCTTTAATAAAAAAGTTACAATATGACAGAATCACAATATTAAGAGACAAAATAGAAAGTGATTTTCCTTGCCGTTTTCCATTTTCCTTACAATATATATTGATTGGACTATTTTTTTGTTTGTTTTACAATTTATTCATTTATTAAATTTAATTATTCTAATTATAGTGAAAAAAAGAAATCACATTCTCAGAAATTAGGCCCCCTCCCAGGTGGGATTCGAACCCATGACCTTTGGATTAGAAGTTCAACGTGCTATCCATTAAGCTACAAAGACCCAACGAACAACTTTCCTATCAAAATATGCTGTTGGACTATTATTTTTGTGTTTGTTACTATTTATTAATTTTTAAATTTAATTAATAAGTTAATATTTGAAAAAATTGTATTAACATCAAGTGTCATCCACTACAGGTTTAAAAAATGTATTTGAACTTGAATGAATGAATAGAAAGCATTTTACTAACGATTAAAAATTTGAACAAGTATATATATATATATATATATATATATATATATATATATAGAGAGAGAGAGAGAGAGAGAGAGAGAGAGAACGAATAGTAGGAATAGAAAAATAATATCGAAATTTACGGGTGCTCGTTATACGGCACGTATAAAAACGATAGCTTTAAAATAAGAAATCTTAAATAATGAGTGCTTTAAGGTGTGTCATGCAGTTCACATCATTAAAGGCATTAATAATTTTTTAGTTAATAAATTCAATATAAATATTGATAAATTTAATAAACCTACTACAGAATACTGCATTTTATTATTCATGAATAATACATTTGATAAAGTTAATTTTTCTAGTTTAATTAATAGACATTTGTCACTTTTTCCTGTTAGGAATGTAATTGTTAAAAAAGCTTTTAAATATAATAAAACGATGGGCAGATTTATCAAAAATTACAATAATAGCTCACCTTCTCTTGACATAGATGACTGTAAATTTAAGAACTATCATGAATTTATTGATAGCTATCATAAACATGTAGTAACAGGCAATTTAAATATAATCAAGGACAGAATTTTAAAAGATATCATGAGTAAAGGCACTAGTTTTAGATTAACAATTTCTAATAACAATAATACCGTTAAAAAACAAATTAATAATTATATAAATAATTTTATTAATAAATCTGCAGTTAAATATGGTTTGCCTTTAGAGGGGCATTTGATGAATTTAAGTACAATATTTTAAAAGACTTGATGAAAAATTTAACTATCGTTCTAAATCAGTACTTACTTATAAAGTTGTAAAACAGAAGATTTATGATTTACAAAAGAATTTTATCATTGTTTACATAGATAAAGTGCCTGGTAATTATGCTATAATTAGTAAAGATTTTTTATAATAATATGATTAATTAACACTTTTTAAACAATGAATCTTTTAAAAGATTGGACTCGTCAGATAAAGAAATTAATAATCGAATTACTGCTATATGTAGAAAATTGGGTGTTTCCATTCATAAGATTAAGTTTCCAAAAAATTTTTAACACCTAAATTTCATAACAATCCTGTTAAATTTAGAACAGTAACAAATGGTTTTAAAACTTATATCACTGCTTCAGGTAAAATGCTGCATAATATTATACAAGAATTCATCAATAAGCAATGCATTAAAGCTATAATTAAAAATAGTAAAGAAATTATAGATTTTTTTTAAAAACAAAAATATTTATTCAGTTCATAGTTATGACTTTGAAGATCTTTTTAATTCCATTAATATCAATGATATAATTCGGGTTATTTTAGATAATCATAGAATTATAACCTAAATATTAATTTACAAAAATTTAGAACTCTAATAAATTTAGTCTTAAAAGAAAACTACATTAATTTTAATGGTTTTCTGTACAAACAAACAAAAGGTTTGCCTCAAGGTGGCCCTGCTAGCAATAGTTTGGCTAATTCATATTTACACTTTTACGAAAATAATTATATTATCAATAATGATTATTACATATTTAGGTACATAGATGACCTAATTATTTTTGGTAAAAATAATAATTTTAACCGCAATATTAATTTTTATCCGGAATATTTAAAGCTAATTAAAATTAATAGTAATCCAGTTAAAACTAATTACTTGGATGCATCATTATGTATTAAGGACTATAAATTACATAGAAATATTTATGATAAAAGAGATGATTTTAATTTTAACATTCTTAAAGTGCCTTACTGGAATTCCTACATCTATATCAATTTATAGAAATATTATTTTCAATTATATTTATCGTAATAACGTATTAGTTAGTGATAAATTTAATATATATTTAAATCTTAATAACTTTAATAAACATTGTATGGAACACAGATACCCTCCTAAATTTATAAAAAGTTACCTAACAGTTAAATAAAAAAAGTTATTAGTTGTACAGTTTATAGATAGATGGCGCCTCTAGCTAAGTAAATTAACAATATTATATTTTCTTAAAAATTAATTGTATATGTCTGGGTGGTACTTTTATTTTCTATAAATTTTAAAATAAAATACAGAGTTTTTAAATGTGTATATAAAGTATTAATGCTATTTTATCAAAACTTAATAATTTTATGTGCTACTGTTATTGTCCATAGATGGGGAATATGAATTGCTCACCTGGTAAGTCTTTATCTAATAGTTTAACTTTGATTTTAAATATTTTAGTAATTATTACAGGCATTATATTATCGTTTTACATTAATAGATTATGCTTTTATATATAATGATAGTTAAACTTCTTTAGAAATTTCTTGTTTTCCCTATGGCCCAGAGTATTGGCAAATTCAGGTGAAGGTTGGCTGGCCGAAAAACATTGTTTGAACCTGCATTCCTGGTTCCTAAGGCTAGGAGTTTGCTCTTGTATTTCTGTGGCTAAATCTATTCTAACATGACTATAGTTATCTTAGGTATATAACTATTTTCTGTATATTTTTGTAATGTATATATATATATATATATATATGAACATTCATTAATATATAAAATGAAAAGTTCGTCACATAAGTCTTCCATTATATCTTCAGGCACATCATAGAATTCTGTTTTATTCCCCCCCTCCCCCGATCTTATCACTATTACTCTGATCCGTAAATAAAAAATCATCTTCCATTCCCTCTAGATTATTTGGTATACTACATTTTTCTTTTGATTGACATTTGAATTGAGTCGGCTTTAATTTCATTCCATGTTTTTATTATTCACTCATGCACTATATTTAGACTTCGAAAGATATGAGTTCTGCATATGCATATATATATTTCAGATTTCTTCGTAACTTGAAGTGCGCGTTATAAGGTGAAATGGTAAAATTACAATGGTGTCCAAAAGTTAAGCCTAAATCGTAAAATGCGAAAAACATGGAGTAAATATTCGTAAAATTATTCCCAATTTCTTGCGGATATTAATTGGGTGAAGAAGAAACATTAAGTTTATGCAAAACTTTTCAGTCGACTACGTCCTGCGCGAAACACCGGCGCATGTAGAACGCAGATAAACCGATTCACGCAGCATAGGCAGTTCAGACAAGTTTCGTGCCACTGATGTGCGAAGGAACGTTGTTAACCATCAATCAAGGTGAATGATGGCACAAAGACGCTAATTGGACATGTTTACGAAAGGAAGAATCGTTGGAATGTTGGAATCCTCACGATCACAAACCGAAGTGTCACGAATTCTGAATGTGGACCAGTCTGTGATCTCAAGACTGTGGCAGAGGTTTCAAAGAACGGGAGATGTTACCCGAGAACCAGTATTAGGTCGACCAAGAGTCACAACCCCCCGCCAAGACCGATATCTGGTAATAAGTGCCCGATGTCAGAGGAGCAGTACTGCCAGAGCACTGGGTTCGGCGCTCACAGTCGCCACAGGAATACGAATTTCGAGATAAACTGTTTACAGGAGACTCAATCATGCTGGCCTGTATGCCAGAAGACCAGCAGTTTGCATTCCCCTCACGTCTGCGCATAAACGCGCTCGTTTGAACTGGAGTTTGAAATATCAACAATGAAGTGTGGGAGAGTGGGTCTATGTGATGTTCAGTGATGAGTCCCGGTTTAGTCTGAGTAGTGATTCTCGGCGGGTAACGATATGGAGAGAACGTGGAACACGTTTTGAACCAAGAAACATAACGGAAAGACATCATTTTCCATCAAGGGGAGTAATGGTATGGGCAGGCATCATGATGGACGGCCGCACAGACCTCCATTTCTTTGACACGGGGTCTGTGACTGCTCAAAGATACAGAGACGAAGTTCTTGAGCCTTATGTTCGCTTGTTTCGAGGTGCTGTCGGTCCTGACTTCATATTCATGGATGATAATGAGCCATGTCACCGAGCGGTGCTGATTGATGAAACGGAACATCCAGCTCATGTCGTGGCCTGCGAGCTCCCCTGATTTAAATCCTATCGAGCATGTATGGGATATGCTCGGGAGACAAATTTCAGCCCTTTCGCACCCACCAAGCTCCGTTACAGAACTGAAGAGAGCTCTCCAAGAAGCATGGAACCGTTTGAGCCCACAACTCATTCATCATCTCATAGCAAGTATGGTAAATCGCTGTGCAACGTGACTGGCTGTCAGAAGTGACCACACGTCTTATTTAACTGCAGCATCAGTATTTTAATTAATGTTTTCTTTCACTTTTTCTTTAAAGTGTGAATCCTTGCTATGCTCAATTTTCTTTCAAACTGCTACTGTGGATAATAAAATTAATTATTATCATTCTTTTGATTTGCTTCCTTATTTTATAACCATTTTACACTCGCATATCACGTTTCCCACCATTCTGATTTAAAGTTCCTTCTTTATTGACATAATTATCAATTATGCTTAACTTTTGGAGACTAGTGTATTTCTTTTGTTTTAATTAATTAAATAAACCTTTTTGGTAACGAGGGCTTATTGAAAGATTTTTTTTTTGCTGCTCGAGTGGCTATTGGCGACGGATTTCCTAATTCTGAACCACGGTCAAGTAATGAGAATGAGGTACCTTCTCTTTAAACTTCCCCACCATGTCAGCATGATGGATTTACCCTCGACGGATTTAGCACACTTCAGCTTATTTAATAAGATACTGCTTCCTGTTGGGAGAACCTAAGCAGCAGTAGTTGGTTCTAATTTCCTGTTTATGGAAGATAATGTCGGTCGACATTGAGACAACAATGAGTACTTGGAGAATGAGGCTCAAAATCCTGATGTCTGTCGCCAGTAGATCTCGTGTTAATTTAGAGTGCAACGTTAATAACATGATCGCACTCACTGTTATACTTTATCAAAGTAATAGTAGTGGGTTTTATATACAGGAATTCTGGTATTCTTTATTTCCTAGTGTCACGGGTCTATTGGGATTTTTCCAACTAACAATCCTCTTGGGGAAAAAGTGGTCTTTAAAATTTAATTTATAGAAAACATTCCTTTGAAGAAGAAGATGTGAGTATGTAAATTGAGTAATGTATATAAAGATTAAACTTTTTGGAGTTAGAGAGATTTGAGAGAGAGGTTAGACTGCTACGGCTAGCAGAGATTAATTAAACGTGAAGTGAGGTGCGGATACTTAGTAGCTGAATATTGTAATATTAAAGTTGACGGTTTGTCAAATAGAAATCTAATTAGATTAAGTCGCTAAGAATTAGAAGGTATTACTTAGACGTAAGTGATCCGTTTACTTATTGTCTTCTCGTATCTCGTCTGCCTTGCTATTGTTATTCATATTTAGGGTACATCTCTTAACTTTGGTTGATAAAATTTGTCTTGTTGTTCGTATCGAAAAATAAATTGAAGTTATGTTGACTATGGCTAATCTTCCTTCCGACTCCCCCCTCCTCATTGATGGAAGAGATATCTCTTCTCTGACACCAGAAATACTTTAAAAGAGTTTTGAAACCGTATGTTTTCCTCTTAACTGTATGTTTCCTTCCCGATTTACCGAAATTTTCTCTTTTCCCGAGTAAAATGAAGACATTTAACGAACTAACCCTATTTAACGAATAATAAATTCCACATCAACGAGTTATTTCAGCAGCTGAATTTTTTTTATTCGTTTGAATTAGAAAAATTTGGAAATTTCTTAAATGAAATATCTGTTTTGTCCGGAATAGAAAAAGACTTTTCTTGTTAGCAGTAAATTTCAGCGGGAAATGGGGAAGACAATTATTAGACTTTACAGATGCAGATGAGGTCATAAGTGTAACCTATTGTGTGAGTCTTGTGTAGGACAGGAAATTCCTTGCTTATCTCATCCCAATCCACAGCGTAAGGGATGTTTTAAGATTTCAACAATTATTCTAGGTTTGATGACGCACAGCATATCTGTGCACCTGAAGTTGAGGAAATAGTTGATTTGTCGGAGTCACACTGGATAGCGATTCTAACGCAGAAATCAATAAAAAGACTCCAATCAAAACTATTACATTTTCTAATATTTTACATTGTTTGGAAACTGTGAAAACATACCTCTCTCTTAAGCAACAGGATGTAAATGAATCAGTATTTTCTTCTCCGCATATAGTCGAAAAAAAAAACTTTTTTGGGTCAGGAATCAAAAAGATTTTCAAACATCTATAAATCAGTAGATTAAAATCAAGCAGTATTTTTAGATATTGAATAAAAAGTGTTTAATTTCGGATTCTGGATAGTAATCATAAAATTTCCAAAAGATAGATGCAAAAAATTTGTATTTTGCTTTGACTCCTGATATAACGAATAATCCCGAATTAACGAACAAAATGTTTGGTCCCGGTGAATTCGTTAAATCAGAGTCCGACTGTATATACAGTGGTGGATTTGTCAAGGAAATCGGCTTTCAGAAATATTCGCCCAAAATCGTTCCGGCCCTAACCACCCCTGTGTATATATTTGTACAAAAAATTATAAAATGATGGTTCTATAACTTATTTGTTCTAACATTTCACTTGGTTATAACCTTAAGTCTGATGTGCAAGTTGAAAAGCCAAAATATTTCAGAATGGTGATTCTCTAACACCATTTGTTAGACTTGAAATGTGACTTCCTCATATAACTCACGAAAATAAAATGTTCCTTTTTTCATTCATGTACATAATTCTTGTTTCCCCCCTTTAATACGTCAGCATATTTAGTGCATGTGCAATTATGTGTAAATAAAAGTTTTATGTTAAGACTTTTGTTGATTTTAACGTTGTTTCATTAACGTTTGTTACTTCTTAAATATTTTGTTACTTGCTACGATTTTTAGAGAATTATTGTTATTTTATCTTTAACGTCATGTAAATAAGGATATAAATTTTACATGAAATTTTTAATTAATTATCTCTTTAATAAAACTTTAAATGAAAGAATGAATACGTATCGAAGAATTTTTTCTGTGAAAAAAAGCAAAGTATAAAGTTCGTCAAAGTGTATTAAATGGTTATTTATTAAGCCGAATATTGTTCTGTCAAAGATTGAGAAGAAAGAAAAACTACTAAACAAAAACGAAATATTAAGAAGGGTAGTAATTATTTTTTGAAAATAATAATATAGCTTGAGAATGATAAATATATAAAAAATATTAATGATAAAAAATGAATGGGTGTATGCAATCATATAAATAATTTTGAGTGAAAATTAATTCACGCGATTGAAATAAAATGCATTCAAATGACTAAATTCATGTGACGTCATAATCACATGATAATTTAAACCACGTGTTTTTAGCCAATCAAGTTCAAAAACACACGTGACGTCATAGTCACGATAAATGCAATTATCTATTTTCAGCAAATCAGTTCATGCACTTCGTTGTTGCCAAATTACGCTTTTTACAGAAACTTTTTTTTTTAAAAATTAATATTTGTCACTTTATTTAAAAGTACATGTATAAAACAAGACTTTTTTTTCTTTAATTTTAAAATCTTTTTGCAAAAATTTCTTTTTATAACTCTTGAGCAACTTTACCCAACTATGCAATTTGAAATTTTACCTAAGTTTTACAAATAGAATAAAAAGTACGAGCTAGTTTATTGTCCGTTTTGAATTCAATGTAGAACACAAGTTTATATTATCATGTGACCGTCATGAATTTAGTCCATTGCTTTTAGAGATGCAATACTCATTGTGGCTTGATAATTTCAATTGTTTGCTCCACAGTTATTTGATATGAGTAAACATTGGAACTATTACATTTCATCTCAGAACCTAAATTCCTGATTTTCACTAAAGAAGGAAATAGAGAGAGAGAGAGAGAGAGAGAGAGAGAGAAAGGCTGTTAATGTCATTGCAAGAATTCGGAGGTAATATTTTAATTTTATACAAACGAAGTAAATTACTTGAAAAAAAAACCACAAAGCGTAAATCGCGGCATTTGAAATCCATAGAATTCCAGACTCCTTTTCAGTAGAAAGTTTATTTAAAGCAAAACTTAAAAAAGTCATAGGGAAATGTTTTATGTCATATACAAACTCAATAATAGAGAGCATTAAAAAGTACTAATGTGTTTAAAATTAGATGGAAAATATTGTTTTTAAGTAACGTTTAAAAAGTCTCGTTTGAGAAATTTTATATACTTTGTGGTTTCGTTTCAAGTAAACAAAATGAGACGTAATTGCATATTATTTATTTAAAAACCGCGTGCTTATTTAAGTAATGCATTTTTATTCTTTGGAATTATCGTATTATTCACTCTTCTTACGGTCTAACTATTTTATTGCTTTCACCCTTGGCAAACAGATTTAGAAATAAAGGTATGGCCGAACAGCTGGCACTTAGTGCTTAATCTATATGAATAAAAATGAATGTTTGTGTGTGTGTGTCTGTATGTTCTCATGCCTTCCTAAACCGTTCATCCGATGGCTATGAAACTTTGGGAAATGGTTGGACGCATGCCCGTGATGGTCTCTGAGTTAATAAAATTGGCCCAGCCCTAAGGAGAGCTGCTGGGGCTTAAGGGGCGTTAGAGATAAATATTATCGTTTTTGAACTACTAGACCTACAAACCTGAAATATGGTGGGCATGTTCCTGTCAAGGATTAGAGGTCAGCTACAAAAAGGGGTTTAGCGAAAAATGAATCCTAAGAGGCATGGCGGGGGCTTAAGCGTTGATATAGATAAATATTCCCATTTTTGAACTATTGAACCTACAAACTTGAAATTTGGCCTGTTCCGTTTAAGGGGTGTTACAAAAATTGAGCCTCAAGGGGTATCGCGAGGACTTAAGGGGGGATTCCCGTTTTAGAACTATTAGACCTACATGCTAGAAATTTGGTTGGCCCGTTCCATTCATGGAACAAAGCTCCGCTACAAAAAGTGTTTTGAGAATCGTCCCGAAAGGTCGTTGCGAAGGCTAAACGGGCGTTAGAGATAAACATTACTGTTTTTGTGAACTTTAAACGTACAGACTTGAAATTTTGTTGGCATGTTTGATTGTTTTGCTGAATATAGATCCACTAAGAAAGAATTTTACGGAAATTTATTCTTATTGGGGGGGGGGGATGAAGCGTTGATGGGTCTTTTGATTCCTTTGGAGAAGCAGGAATCTTTTGCTGCGTATTGATAAAACAAATGTCCAATTTTGATCTACTACACCAACAGTAATGAAATTTGTTATATATGTCTATGTTGTTGAATTGAACGGGTTTGTTGAAAGAGTCTCACAGAAATCGACTCTCAAAGGTGGTTGCTGGAGCTTAATGATAAGAAAAATTCCATTTTTGATCTATTAGATTTATACTTGAAATTCGGCAAGCATGTTTATTTTATTGATCCACAAAAAACGAGCTTTGTGAAAATCCCCTTAGGAGGGGGTTACAAGAGAGTAAAAGATAACTCTACTTCAATTTTAGAAGTTATTACTTGGAAGTTATGTCTTTTTAAATCAAGAATTATAAGAATATTTTTCAATACTACTGAATTCTTAATGTTAAGATATCAATAATTTTTATATACATATAAACAGTATATATTCATGTACCATCATGAAATACCTGGCGAAGCGGGCGGGTAACGGCTAGTTTCTGTATAAAACAATTGAACAAAGTACATTATATTTGCTAATTTACTTTTTACTGTTAATATTTTTTCACTTGATTATAATAAAATGGATAATTAAAATTTTTTTCTAAATTTTACTGTTTGATCTCTAAACTTATTATTTCTGTGCGTTCAGTTGATGCACACGTATTTGCATGTCTTCTCTCGAGCGGAAAATAATTAATTAAAATTTCATCCATATTTTTTGCAATTTCAAAAATATATCGCTTTTGTAAAGAATTCTAAAATAATACGTCGAGAAACGAAATAAAAAGGTTTATTTTTGGATGAATTATTTCAGCTTTCTGACATTAATTATTTTTATCTAGCAACTTTTTTGTTATTCTTTTACCACAATGGAATTTTTACACTATTACATAATGACTTCACTTCCATGCATCGTCTAAAATAATTTTTTAAAACGTACTCAGCAAAGTAGGAAACATTTCCTTTTATTTTTAACCATTTTTTACAACAATTCTTTTGTAAGAATGTCACGTCCGTAGTTCGATTACAATCATCCAGAACCAAACAATCGCTTATCCCGGTTAGTGAACGTTGGACGAAACAAAAACAAGAACCATTCATTACCATCCAATTCGTGAACGAGTAAAAACGTACAATAAGCAACTGGAAACGTGCCAAGTACACAACATTCTGACCGAGGTGGGTTTTTCATTGCATCTTCCCTGAAATTTGTTAGAGCAAATGCTGGGGATTTTCCATAATGGAATTTCAATTACCCGGGTGATTCTCTGCTATATGTTCGAGAGCTCACAACAGGTTGCTTAGTTTCGAAGTGGCCTTGACACAGGTAAAGTGCGATCCAAGCTTTCGATGACAAAACAGTAGGAAGTTGTAACTGCACCCAGGTTATTCTTTTTTAATTTTGTTTTCATATCGAACATTATTCTATTTAAATATTTCCTTAAAATTTTCTTTCTTTTATTATTTAAGAAATTTGCATCTGTTTTTGAGCGAGAGACATTAAATTGCATTTCAAAAGCATGTCTTAGATAATTATTTTGGTTTTGATATTTTTGTTGCTCATATTGTTCAGCTATTTGTAGTAATTTATATTGGTTTAGATCTTTTTAAAAGGCACTGAACGTCAAATGGATTCATGTGTAATTTTACGTGTTCATGTCCTTACCAACATTTCTAATTCTAAACATATTTTATAGGAAAGGTATACAAATTTAAATGCTACAATATTTTTATGTATTTATTTTAAAAGGATATAAAACTAAAAATTTGGCAAGTTTTTACCATATTTACAAGTGCTAAAATAATTCCACAACAGTTAATTCCTTTAAAAGAAAATTGTATTTATAATGTTATAGAACTAATTTTTATTGTAGCCTTAAAAACATTTTGTTAGAAAAAAATAATCGCCAATTAATGAATGATTATCAGAGTGAGATGCAAAAAATGTAAACTTATAATTGTAAGCAATAGAATAATTTGCAATACAGTTCAATTGTAGCACAATTTTTTCTCTATATGTGCTTGAAATTTAGAGATTAGTAATAAATTATTTTTTGAATTTAATATCAGTTTTAATTACTCCATGATATTTTTTCTTTCTTTCACAAGCATAGAACGACTTAATTTTTTAAATAAAATGCATGTTTGGCTTTCTGCATGTTATTTTCTGTGGCATTGTCCAAACAACATATTCTTTAATTTTGAAAATTTTTTCTTTATTTGTTTCATTCACACATCACAATTTATTTACTTTATATTAAAAAATAAATTTTAACTTTTTTCTTAAAAAGTTTTTATGTTATATTTAAAAAAAATAAGGCCTTCTATTTTGTTATGTCTGTTGTTTCATTTAAGTATTTGGGTATACAGTTATTTTTAAAAATATTTATGATTTCTCAAATTAATTCTGAAAGAAGTAAAGGGAATTAAAAGAGGAAGATATTCTTTTAAATCTTTTTCGAGACACAATGCATTTCCAAGAAATTAATTAAACTGAATTATTGTGAAAAAATAAAAATTCTCTCTCTCTCACTATTTTATTACTGGTATTTTTGAAAAACTGCTCGGAAAAGATTACATTATCGGATAGAAAAATATTTATATTAATACATTAAAAATACTGAGAAAACTGAATTTACTTTTTGAGAATTGTTCCATTGCTTAGAAAATATAGAATAAATTCCCGTGGAGAAAAATAATTTCCTTACGCAAGTTGTATTTCTTCCTAGAGGATGCAATAAATTTCAAAGAAAATGACGGAGATAAATCCGCCTAGAAGTAAAAGCTAATACTTCCCTTTGTCTCTTCCAATGACTGTTTGGAAAGGAAATTAATTGTGTAAAGCACTTTTTTGCACGTTAACATAGAAAAAAACAACAACATGAAAATTTTATTTTGCGGAATTTCAGAAAACTTCCATGCATTTATAATCTTTTTTTAGAAATAAAGTTTAACATGCGAGACAAAGGTTAGAGGAATTTTTTATGTGTAAGTGAGACACAATGAATTACTTAAGATTTAATAAAAATAATTCCTTTTTTGGATATTTTAGGTATGGTTTTGAATTTTAGAGTACACTTTTTAAATTGATTTCTATATGTTAGTACTTTCATTTATAAATAATATAATTTTCAAAACTTATCATATTTATCTATTTACATACTGCTAGAAAACATGTGTAAATTAAGGCTTAACTATCCTTCGATATTTTTGGCTTTTGCTCATTCATTTGTTTCTTACGCTGTTATGTATAAATTTTCTGCTGAAATGGAAGGTTGGATCCAATAAAAAACGCTCAACCATACATCTCAGTGGTTTTGCCTTTTGGTTTATAGACTTTTCCTTATTAACTTTTAATAAATCTCTTGTTCTAAGTTCAAATCTTCAGAGTTTATCTCTCTCTGATTTGATGGATTTATTTATTTCTATATCATCATTTTTTTGCTTCATATATATATATAAAATTTATACTATAAGAAGGTAGTTTAGAAAGTAAAGAACATTTCGGCGTAACTAAACAAAGACAAAGTATATCAACATAAAATTTTATTCACAAAATTAAAATACCTTTCTATGTTTTTGAATATAGTCGCCATAGCTATAGTCTTTTACAGCCTTGACATGGTAGCAAGAGAGGGCTGTAAAAAAAGATATGCCAAAAATTTCTCCTCCCACTCCGGTAATTATCATACACATTGGTTCTTCCGTGATCAAACATTAAACATCATTTCCTCATGAAACCTACTCATTGCACTCTATCATCCTAAAAACATTTTTTCTTACCAGAAAATTTCGAGAGGCTGATTATTTTGTACATTCAAAAAACAAATGACACTACGCATTCGACATTTCACAGAATTTTCAATGTACGTAGCCATTTTGAAATATTTCAGAGCAAAGACGCACTACAGTTCAGCTGTAGAACTCTTCTCAAAATGAAGTGAGTGAAGGAGCTAACTGGCGTGGGTGTTCGTGGTGTTAGGGGATCGACCCTGGTCATGGGGTGCAATCGTTCTTTATTTTCCAGATGAACCTAAAATCAATAATCAATAATAATCAAAACCTTTGGTGTACCAAAATCAATAATGTACTAAATTACTATAATATTATAATTACTAAAATTCTAATTTGATGCCAATCAATAAGCGAGAAAATAGCAAGAGAGTGCAGGACCAAGTAGTATAGCCACAGTAATACAATAACTAATTCTTAGACTTAGACTAAGATCGCAAGGTTAAACATAGTTTCAAGCCATCAGCCTTTCTCATTATTTATCTATATCACTGGGGGAAAAAGTAAGAGAAAACCAGTTTAATTTTCTTACAATAAAACTGATTTGTAAAAGTCTGTATTGTCCTAGCTTATCAAAAAGCAATCTACTTATTTAGCCATATGTAATTGATTAAAAAGTACAAAGTTTCTTTTGTAAAAAGTTAAATCTCTAGCAATTTAAAGTAAGAAAAAGTAGTAAACGCGCATAAAACACTCTTAAAGATCAAAATGATGTAGAGAACATGATTGTGTTTAAGGAAATAATTGCCAATAAATATTCTCCAATGATGAGAAAAACATGTTGTGCATAGAAAATATAGAAACTTTATTTAGAATTTAAATATTTATTTTTTGAAAATAGGGAAAGCATAAAACTAAAATTTAAGCACTATAAAAGTTCGAATAAATGCCAGTCAAGTTAGATGGCAGCTGCATCCATTATAAAATGAAATAATGTGTAGATATTAACTTGCAACATTAAAAGAACCCATTACAATTATATTACCTTGAACCTATATGAGTGTATTTGTGGTAAGCTGGTTACTTTTAAATTGTAGCAAATATACACACAGAGAGAAGAAAGATATTGTCGTACACACTTTATACTGTTGTTTGAAAAAAAATAAAAAAAGAGAGAATAATTTAAAATATCCAGAAATATTTGATGAGGGAGAAAAAAAAAATCGAATCCACACAATAGAAAAAGTTCGTTAAATAGAAAATGCACTTCGCCATTTGGAGGTTAATTTACGACGAAAATAGTAAAATGCTCTTGATTTCTGGAAAAAGATCGCACAAAATGGAAAAATTCATTAAATAGAGGTTCGTAATAGGGAGACTTGACTGTATATGTAAACAAATGAAAAAAAAAACACTAGTGACTTATGTCAATGAACAATAATATCAGAAACAACAAATAGGATGTTTACAAATTTGTACCGTAATTGTTTTATTTCGCTTATTTTTAACGTAGTTCTTCCTTCCTATTCTGCAGTAACGTGATCTAAAACGTCATTTTTTTCCTTTTTCAGGTCGAAAAAGATGGAAATCATATCAAATTCTTGCTTCATTAAATTAGTAGTGGCATTTTTAGTTATTGCTTTTAATTGTTCTGTTGGTACTGCCTCAGATAAGCAAGATACAGATCTGAAAAAAGTAGCCTCTGCTAACAATGAATTTGCATTAAATTTGTATCAAAACTTAGCCTCTAGTAACACCAAAAATCTATTCTTCTCACCCATAAGTATCTTCATAGCCTTAGGAATGCTGTATGATGGAGCAAGTGGAGAAACAGCTTCAGTAAGTTTCTGCTTATATTCAATAAATATTTAATCCCCATATAAAAGTAATGTAGAGTTAGTTATTTCCATATTACTATATCTGAATTGAAAGTGGAATCTTTTTAATGCAATGGTAAAATATTGAGACATTTTGTTTGAAAAAAATCAAGTCACATCAAACTGCTTGAACAAGATTTAAACTAAATCTTAATAAATGCCAAACAAACAATTGCTGTTGTTTTAGAGAATTGTGTTATATAATGTGTTCCTTTGAAAATACATTCTGCCTCGATGAATGGAATGTCACTGAATCAGATATATTTATTACAGTTAACAAACACATTTAAATGTATTTGGTACAATAAGAAATAATTATTCAGTGTCGATAAAAATAATATTTTAAGTCTTGTTCTAATTTTAAAAAAAAGATGTTAAAATCTTCTTTTGGTGTGAAATATATCTTCATTGTGACCTTCGACGTATATTAACATATAGGTTTTTAAAACTTTTTCTTATAAGTAAAGTCGTGTTTTTAGGTTTCAGAAAATAATTAAATAGCTCTATACAGTGTTGTCAAAGATTCATTTCCAAAACTTTTTATTTCTTCTTTACCAATCATATTACAGAAAGAAGTTAATAAATAAAATCTGCCGGGCTTCATTTTTTATTAAGAGAAAAAGGAAATGTTCATGTGTATTTAATATATAAAGTTATGAATATTTAACACATATAAACACACACAAAGAAGATTATTGGGCGTATTTCCTTATTGTTGGCTTTCTAGGAGAAATGACTTAAACTATCACAGAAACATTTGTGCTCTTTACATAAAATTTTATTGTTGTCATGTAACCTTTATGGATTTTTAAAATCAATTATGAAAAAAATTAATTCATCAAGTTACATAGCATATATTACTGAGAGTTTTCACAATGCACAAAATTATAAGAAACCACTGCCGAAAAATATACGTTTGAATGCAGTTTTAGTGTAGTATTTTCAAGTATTGATTTATTTATAAATATATTTTATGCTAAAATTATTATATTACAATCAAAATTTAATCACAAAATGTTTGCTAAGCTACGTATTATAGTATGTTGTAGGGCAAGATTTATTTCAAAATTTTTTAAGCTAACATTTCATGTAATAGATATGGAAGCTAAGTTATCACGATCGTGAATGAATAATCAGCATATTTTAATAAAATACTTTTTGTATTGCTCATAATTTTTTGGCTTGTTTAAAGTATATGACATATATCTAGAAGGAGGGGGGGGGATATTTATAATTCCCCAATTAAATTTTTTATACCTTTACTCTCTGTTTGTGTTGACTAAGATGATTTGAAATTGCTTCATAATTAATATTTGGAACATAGAAATTCAAAATCGCTCAAGTAAGAGGTAATGAAATCATATAATTTACTAGCCACTTTTTTGTCATGCATGGTAAGATTTATTTATGGTTATTTATAAGTTCTCGACTCAGCCTTTCATCCCTGCAGTGGGTTAATAAATGAGTACCAAGAGCTTTCTTGGGAACTGAGGCTATCGCGTCAGACTGACCACTTGACCGAAACATCTGCACATGCACTCCAGCGCCTAGGATCACGTAAACTGAGAAAGGCATTGTAGGCCTTGTCCCTCATGGGCTGTTGTGTCACTGAGTTCACTTCAGTACTTTATAAGTTCACATATTATAGCAAATATCTTATTACTTATAAATGCAGAAAAAATAATAGAAACAACTACTGATAAAAAAAAAAAACTCAAAAGAAGCTCTTGTGCTAATTTTTAGTCGGATGTAGGCACATTGCTGTCGGTTATATATATGATTAAGACATAGTTAAATATCTATTCTATAAAAGTATGTTAGAATACATATTTAATATTTGTGTTTTTAAATGCCAGTTTAAGCAAATTTTAGAAAGGCATGGTTATTGGTATTCCTCTAGTAATTGACTCCAGTATCAAAACATCGAAATTTTGGGTGTGGAATAATGAACTGGTCTGAAATATATGGCCAAGTATATAAAAGGGCCAATGTATTACTTTTAACAATGGAAATTATTTACGAAAAAAAGTAGCAGTCACATAGGGACCAGCAAACAATTGCACGAACTATTCCCCCCAAAAATGCAGATCTATAGCTGAGTAAATAATAACAGAAATAAATAGTGGTCGCTATCTCATTTGAAGCAAAATAGTTTGTAAGGAATTTCATGGATTCAATTTTATGGTCGTGTTGCAAAGATCAAATCCTTCATTACTGACACCAATGTCAAAAAACACATTAAAGTAGATAACATCAAAAGAAAATAAAGTAGATAACAGCTTATATTTGGCCGTGTTTTGCAGAAATACTCCATCCTCATTAGTTATTTTCTAACTGTAAAATATAAAGGGGGGGGGAGTTTATGGTGCTGATATATTTCTTGATATTCTTTAAGACCAATAGTCCCTTTGAAGAGACCACAAAACTCTGGAAAATACTCCAGGTCCATATTTATCTAATGGTGAAGACGATTTTCACTGCTAATTCTTATTTCCAGAGGATAATGCTTCCATCCATACAGCAAAGAGGGACGTAATTTGCTGAATGATGAAGTAAAAAAATTGTATTGATACCCTCAGTCATCAGATCTTAACATTACTGAAATACTTTGAGTGGCAAGTGTGAAAAAGTTTTTTCCACCTACATCATCAGTAGAAATGGAAATGCTTTGCATCTTGTTGAAAAGTTCTATATACAACTTCTGACAATAAAGTTCGGCGAATGAAGTCAGAACGGTCGATCTAGCAACATTGACAAAACAAAACGCTGTACATGCGTAGGGGCAGTGTTGACTATCTGCCTCCTCCGTTGTTCAGTTGGGCGTCGTTTGTGTTCCGTGTAAGACTTGTTTTACAAAGTGCTTGTTAAGTGCGTTGGTTCTTAACTAGGAATAGGAAAATGAAAGAACAAAAGATCAATTTAAAGTTTTTTTTTAAGCTTGGCAAGTCACCGACAGAAACTTATTCGATGCTGGTACGTGTTTATGAAAATTAAGCTCTGTCTATGAAGTGTGTGCACGAGTGGTTCGCAGTTTTCGAGAAGACCGGGAAAGTGTTTCTGATAACCCCCGTAGTGAAAGACCGGTGACCTCCGCCAGTGACGAAAGCATTGAGAAAGTGAGTAAATTAATCACGAAAAATCGTCGATTAACAGTGTGCATGATAGCTGGACGATGAATGCTGCAAGGTACGTTGAAATTTTGACCCGTTTCATGAAACGTCTACGCAGGGTACGATCCCAGTAAGCACGACAAGGTTCATGGGTTTTTGTTCAATGACAATGCTCGCCCTCACGCAGCCAATATCGTCCAACAGTTCCTGACAAAAAAAAAAGGGTGCAAATTGAACATCCACCATTCTCATCAAATCTCAATCCTCCAGACTTTTTCCTATTCCCACGAATCAAACTCGATTTGAAAGGAAAGATATTTGACGATGTTTCTGGCATTTAATGAAACGAGACGAGGCTTTTGAACTTTATCTCAAAAGAAGACTTCTTGCAAAGTTTTCAGGACATATATAGCAGATCTCAGTGGTGCATAGTTATGGGAGGCGACTATTTCGAAGGACAGTAAGGTAACTTTCGGTAATATTTCATCTGTGTTAATGTTACAGTACTATTCACTGAACTTTATTCACTGGTTGTACATCTATTCTACAACGGACTGCTGTCATCCATAATTATCCAAAAGGACCAACAACACAATAATAAAAATAACTATTCAGATTCCGAATGTTTACATATATATTATTTTGTCTATCATTTATAATTATACAGAAACTAAATAAAATAAATATTTGTAGAAAAATGAAACATAACTTAGTATTTAATTATTATATATTTTAATTACAGGAATTGCGAAAAGCTTTGGGTTTTGAAAAGATAGGATTTTCCGATGAAGATATTGATTCAACATTTAACTACCTCCTAACCAAAGTATTCACTTCGACAAAAGATTACACTTTGACAAACGCAAATGCTATTTTGATTGACAAACGACTGAATATGCGTACAGAATACAAGAACAAAATGCAAAATTATTTCAATGCGCAAATTGAAGACGTTGATTTTCGAGAAGAAAGTTCTAAAGTAAAACAGATCATTAATAATTGGGTAAATTCCAAAACAAATGGTAAAATACCACGCCTTGTTGAAAACTTGAGCCGTGATACTATTATCGCTCTCTTAAATGCAGTTTACTTCAAAGGAACATGGGTAACTCCATTTAAAAGATCAAGCACCAAACCAGCTGAATTTTACAATTATGGTCAGAAATCAGATGCCAAGTTAGTTTATAATTTCATTTATTATTATTTTATTATTATAAAATAAGTATTATTTACATACTAAATGTATGCATTACATTATTCGAGTTTTTAACCTTAATTATTACATTGATATTTAGTGAGTAGCTTTGTAAAACATCTTTAAGAGTTAGGTACCGTACATTTCCGAAAATAAGCCGATCCATGTATAAGCAGAGAGTGCATTTTTTCTTCAAAATTTCCTCCGAATTCAAAACCTTTACATAGGACGAATTGGAAAAAAATTGTGAGTTTGAAAGGGAAGAGAAATTCGTATACTGCACGTGATCGTCAACCTATGTTTCAGGCCTTGGAGGAAAAACTCTCAACATGATGATCATATGCACTCAGACATCCCAATGAGTGGATGCAAAGTTTATGAACTATTCGGAAACTAGGATTCATACACTTACTTTGAAGGATTTATGATACTTTCTTTCCTATTACAAGGAAAATTACATTAAAACCATGCAAAAAAGTTAAAAATCACTTGTGCATGACGAGTGGTTGAAATTAAAAACATGTTTTTTCTAACTCACGAGATAAGTGGATCCATATATAAGCCGACCCCTTACTTTAAAAAAAGTTCCAAAAATTCTCTGCTTATACATGGGAATATACGGTAATTAAATTATAGATTAAAATTACTTTATTAGATAATAAGAATTTCAAAATGTTTTTCATATATTTAATTTTTAGACCATATATAAATCTGGATTCTTTCTTGCAAAGTAATCATTATTTAATAGAATGCCATTTAATTTTCTCAATGTATCATAGGTCTGTTCATTATGAGACATATGTAGATTGTTTAGAATGCAAATATAGAGTATGTAAAAAATTTACAAGTAAAGTGTTATTAATTGTTAAAAGTTTTTAAGAACTCGAACTTTTTATCTCTGTCACAAGAAAATCGATTTTATAAGCAAACACATAAGGCTTTTGGTATTTGTGGTAGCGTTAAAAATAGTTATATAGTATTCAAAGCTAAGATTCTTTTAATTATTTTGAAAATTTGCTTTCAACAAAATATATGTAACGATCTCTAACTTTCTTGTGCTTTTTAATTCATTAAAAATGACTGATTTTCTCTTTATTACTTTTAACAGAATGGTGCCTACAATGCATATGAAATCGCGAATTTTATTCGCTTCTTCTCCAGACTGGGAAATTGTGGAGCTACCATACGTCGGTGACAACCTTAGCATGATGATTATACTACCAGATGAAAAAAAGAACCTTCAAGATCTTGAAAGTAATTTGAGTTTCCAACAGATTTTTGAAATCAGAAGAAAACTCAGACGCACGACTGTTACACTCTCTCTGCCTAAATTAAGAATGGAATCTTCCTTCGACCTTACGAAACCTTTAACATCTATGGGGTTTCAGAATATCTTCAAAGAAGCTGATTTCTCTGGTATGGTAGAGGAATTAAAAGCGCGAGTTAGTAAAGTGGAACACAAAGCTTTAGTTGAAGTTACAGAAAAAGGCACAGAGGCTGCTGCAGTTACTGGTGTCTTTATTGTTCCTATGAGGGCTTCTTGGCCGAAGACTTTCAAAGTCAATCGTCCTTTTCTGTTCACAATCATAGACACAAAAAGCAACTCAATATTGTTTATTGGTCGAGTAATGAGTCTATAAAATGAAAACCAAGACAATATTTGTTTGCAGAGAAGAAGAAAAAAAACAACAGATCCTTCAATAATTTTGGTATTGAAATTTTAGATTCATTTGTAAGTTTTTCAGACATAAAAAATTATCTGATTAACTTTCCAACTTTGTTTTGAGAGACTTATATAAATGACTAATTTAAAACTTGGAGAAATTTAATAGTTCCATAAAAAAGCAAAAGAAAATGAAAGTTAAAGACATTTGTTCACATGTTTTAAAACGGTTCGAAAGCTTTATTCAAGAGAACTTTCCATGCTAATGTTGTTACAGTATTGTGATAAAGAGTACAAAACAGTTCTCGATAGTACTGTATTTGAATATATTGGATTATAAAATTTTATACACAGAATTATAATATGAAAAAAACTTTGTGAAAACTGTTTATTCTTGTGAGTTTAATACTGCAATATATATTCGAGAGGGAGTCGAAAAATAAGTTTACCCTGTCGTCTGTGGTCAGAGTTGTGTATGAAAGTCAAAACGTACATAGAATGAGACATCAAAGATAAGAAATTATTTTTCCATATAAATACTAAGTACATTGACACATTTGGCATACCGCTTGATAAGCTTCAAAAAGCAATTCAGGAAAAACTCAGGGCTTTGCATACGGAAGAAGTGTTTAACGGCTTGTTTGACTTCAGCATTGCTTCCAAAGCGCCTTCAGGCGAGATTCTTTTTGAAAGCCAAAAACAGAGGAAGTCACTTGATGACTTGATGCGAGATCAGGACTGTATGGCAGATGGTGTAGGCACTCCCAACCAAGAGGTTTTGCGTTACCGTCGCCGAGTGGGGTCTCGCATTGTCATCCAACAAAAGAACGCCAGATTTGAGAAGTCCAGGTCGCTTTTTCTGAATTGCCTCTTTCAATTTCGACAGTACCGCGTAGAATTGATGGTTTCAACCTCGAAAAAGTCATAGCAAAAGTAAACGATCCTCCCGTATGCAAAGCCTTGAGTTTTCCTGCAGGGTTTCTTGAAGCTTATTGAGCGGTATGACAAATGTCTCAATGTACCTGGTACTTATGTGGAAAAATAAAGTTACGTTTTATCTTTAATCTCTCATTCTATGCTTTGACTTTCATACTCAACACTGACCACAGTCGACAGGGGAAACTTATTTCCCGACTCACCCTCGTATATATATAATAAATTTTAAACTCCAAAATGCATTTTTTTGTGTAATTAAAAACATTATATTATTAACAATAATTTATTTAAATCGAGAAAATGTATTATTTTTTTTCTCATAGGATTAAGAATATTTTTGATTAATGCTCTGTGAAATGAAAGTGTAGTTAAGTTTTTTTTTGTCAGAATTTTGAAATACACTTTTAAGTAAAGCGAAATATACAACAAACCTCATGTTAAGTATTGTATCTTGTGCAAATTATTTATTAATGAAAGAAAAGTGTAATATAAATTTTTTTACACACTTAAAAATTGAAATAAAAATATTGATTTTATCTTGATTTTCTTGTAAGAGTACATTTTCGTCAGTTTTACTGAAATTACTTTTTTTCTACAAGAATACTATCACATAATATAATCAATAAAAACTCTTTTATGGCGTTATTTATATATATAAACAAACATTTAGGAATTTTAAAATAAGTTTAAAAAGTTCAAATTTATTTTTAAGAAAATTTAAGTGTTAAAAATATGTATTATAGAGCACTATTATGCCACGCAGAGTTAAAGGGAAAAGAAAATGCAATACGTAATATTGTATTATGATACGTTGTGATTCTGTGATTATATTCTCAGAAGAAGAAAAGAAAAACAAACATATAGATACATAAATCTGTTTAAGCATCAAGAGAATTATCCAATGAGATAATATTGTTAATGTGAAAATTCATTAATACTATTAGCATTGGCATGTTTAGCAAAGTACAACTCTCATAATATTATGTAGCTGCATTGTTATTTTCTGAAATATTAAAAGAATATTCTAGATATTCTCAGATAATTTTTCTTTTTGCCATTTGAAAATATGTTGATTGGATTATGAACTTCAAAATTAACTTTAATTCAATTTTTAAAAAATCAGTAGCATTTTAGAATATCTTAAAGATTATTTTGGTTTATTGTACTTCAAAAGATATTTGATGGTTTAACTTAAAACTGTTATGTGTAATTAAAAAAATGATAACATGTAGAATTTTTAGGCATTTTTAAAACATTTTTATTGTTAATGAAAATTTCAAAGCATTTGATATAGATTTTTTAGATTTTATTCAGATTATTATTAATATTTGCTTATTATGTACAAAAATATAGGCGTCTCAGTATAATAACGCTAAATTAATTGTATAAAGGGAACAATTTTTGAAAGAAGGATATATTTAAAAGAAAAAAAACATAGCAGATTTTTTGTTACAAAAATATGTTTAAATGAAGTGAGAATACAACATAATAAGAAAATAGTTGAACTAATATTAATACCACCTGAAACAATTGTAAAAATTAAAAAGGAGCAGTTACATTTTTAAAAAAAAAATATCTCATAATTTGATTTTATTCTAACATTTATTGTGTGTGTATATACTTGGATAATTTTTCTGCATAAGAAATATCAGCTAGAAAAGTTGAATCACATCTTACATCTATTGTCTAAACTCTATGATAATTGACCGATGTTTTACTATTATCTGGTAACTGCATTTTTAATATATCAGTCCACTGGGTACATTTTCTTGGAGATTATGCTAAATATCATTACCAAAACACTAATCGGGCTTATTACAGCGATTTTCAAACTTTCAATATTTGCGACCCAATATTCAATCTCACTTTTCATTACGCCCCCCCCCCTCCATACAACAACACAATGTATTGAGTTCAATTATTCTTTTCTTTGACGCTAAATATGACTTTAACCTCTTAAGTACAATCGGCGTATATAAACGTCTCGCTCAGTCCAAGCGTTAATTTCTCGAACGTAAATATACGCCTTTCCGAAGTACGATCTTTTCTGTGCACTGTTAATCATGAATTTATTCCGAAGGCTTTGGAATGCAATAAAAAGACATTGACAGTTTTTGCGAAGGATTTACTTTTTCGGAGGATTTGCTTATTTATTTTTTCTCCCCCCCCCCCTCCAAATACATCACATACGCACGCCTTCATGGAAAACGGGGGCATTGGAGAGCGAATCATTTATCTTTTAATTGGCAGTTAAGGGATTGATTGTAAACCATACAAATTATCAAGCTAAGTGTTAATTTTGTATATAATTTTATATATGATAAGCCCATGGGGTCAGTGGCAATTATTAAACATGTTCTTAATTTAATAAAATAGATTGTGCAGTACTGATACATTTATAAGTGTTTTTATCAGTTTACATATGTATTTATATCTTTTTATGTCAAAATGTATTTTGTTTGTTCACTTTCAGTAAATTAATAATTTTTTCGTTTTCGAATTTTTCTATATGTTTGCGCCCCACTTCGTAGAGTTATCACACCCCCTAGGGGGAGCGCCCCACAGTTTGAGAAATGCTGACTTATTGGGATTCCTAAGGTTCTTTTATTAAATTCAAAATTCGGAAAATATTTGATAACACTTGTGAGGGAATTGAAAACTATTGTGTTATAGTGGTTTTATGATTCTTTTTAAAACTTTTTATTTCATAATAAATATTATGATAGGTACGATACATTATTTATAAGCTCCCTATACTTTTTAAAACCATTCTCATAATACAAGCTATTTCACTAATTTTTTGTGTGATTTAATTTGTTTTCAAAACATTATTTATAAAATGTTGCATATGCTTAGTTCTATTATGGGTTATATTTTTAAATTCTCAAAATTCGTTTCGGACATAAAAATAGAAGGTAAGCTAGTAATAGTAACCTTGAATAATTGTAATAATAGTAACCTCAAATCAATCAGTTATTTAAATAAATCCAATATGTTTTAAATATTTTTTTGGCAATTGTGATTAAATAATCCCATTCACTTGTACATTAGAAGAAAAAGAATACATATAAGTTATCAAAAATTAGTTTCTTGTGAGAATTATAAGCGCAATATACTGTATTTGCAAATAATCTGAAATATATTTATTTTTCGATTAAGTACAGTATGTAACGGGTCTATCCGTGAACCCCCTATTAATTCTCTTGGTGCAAAAGTATTTCTTTTAAATACTGTTCTATTGAAAACTTTCTCCCGAAGAAGAAAGCACGGTTTATGCAAATGAAGGATGATATTTAAGCATTAACTTTTAGGTGCGAGGAGTTAGTGGTTAGGAGTTAGAAGTTAGCGATTAGTGGAAAGTAGCTGTGAGCTAGTCGAGGTTTAGACGATTAATTGTTGAATAATTAAAGATTGTTAATTGACGATTTAGTCATTAAGTTGGATTAGATTAATATCGACTAGAAATCGAATACCTGAGAACGGAATTACGATAATTCAGAACGTATAGTACCAAAATGTTCTAAGAGTAAGTTATTTGAATCATAATTAAATATTAAACATCTTTTCTACCGGGCTTTTGCTTCTAGACTTAATTAAAGGTGCATTTCATACCCTAGGTTGTTAGAATTAATTGATAGAATAATAAAACAGAATGGTTCCGATTATGGCTGATCTTTTTTCTAACCCTCATACATTGATGGACGTGAGAGGACGTCCATCATAAGTATACGAAAGGTTAATTCTGATTTTGTAACTTTCTTCAATAATTTAATTCCATTCCGTCACCTTTTAGGGGGGGGGGTCAAGGATAACAGAAAATACTTATATTTCCGGAGCTTTTTAAAATTAAAATTTCAATTCGAAATTTGAAAATTTCGATATCATTAAATATAAAAAAAAATGTGGAGTTTAAGAAACTGTCGATTAAAGATGACTTACTTTCTTAAAAATGTAATACAATGTCAACAGGCAAATCTCAGATGCCACACCCTAGCACTTCACTGTGGAGTTAAATTCAATATGCTTGGAGCACCTATTGATAACGAAAAGAGAGAGAGAGAAGAGAGAAAGAGAAATAACGTTCTTAATGGCTCCGCATGACGATAATTAGTCTTTAATCTATGGTTTTCTGAGAATATAAAGAATTTAAACATTTATTAGAATGATTTCACGTTTAAAAATTAGAATTCCATTGAGAAATAAATCAGCACATCGCAATGTTAATGTATTCCAGGAAAAAAAATTTAGGTTGAGTTCTTAAAACAGAGTTTAAAGCATTTTAATAAGCTACTTTTACCGTTAAATACATATTTTGAACTTTTTCGAATGAACATTATTGTTAGAATACTTTTAACCAAATGGCTCACACTTTTAGACGAAAACGGAATAAGTAAAGTATTCTACCTTCAATTTTTTAACAGTCCATTATATCATATAGGAATTAAACATTCTTATTTTTGGAATTATTTCAATGCGTAAGTACTAATTTTGTTATTGTAGTCTGACGTAAAATAGAAGGTTATTCATTGCGAAACATTACAAAAAGGTCATTCAATTTTCCTTATATTTCAAAAGTTTGAGGCTTTCCACCATTTTTACATAAAAGAGGATTGGTTATTGTTCTATATTTAAAATGGTTTTAACTAAAAATTTCTAAAAATATTATTCAAAATTCTTTCGAAGAATGATGGGAATATCTAGAAGGAAATTAATGCATTTTATCAATTCAAGAATTAACAAATTATTTCGTTAACAATAATATAAAAAAAATTAAGTCAATTCCTACTTAGGTCAACAAAGAAAAATTTAATTTTTTAGTTACTTTTTATTAAATAGTTACAATTAATATAAATATGCACATACACATATGACAGAATCACAATATTGGGACAAAATACATAGAGATTTTCCTTGCAATTTTCCATTTTCCTTTCTATACATATGGTGTTGGACTATTTTTTGCTTGTTATCATTTATTCATTAATTAAATTTAATTATTATAATAATAGAAAAGAAAAAAAGAAATCACATTCTCAGAAATTAGGCCATCCCAGGTGGGACTCGAATCCACGACCTTTGGATTTGAAGACTATCCATTTCGCTACAGGGACACAATGAACGATTTTCTTTTCTATATATGCTGTTGGACTATTATTTTTGTTTGTTACTTTTTTCACTTTTTAAAATTTAATTAATGAACTAATATTTGAAAAAACTGTATTAGCATCCAGGGCCATCCACAACAAGTTTAAAAAATGTATTTGAACTTGAATGGAAGAATATAAAGTATTTTATTGATTGAAAATTTGAACAAGATATATAAATAAACACATATATATATAGGAGGAGGCCAGGAGTTTGCTCCAATACTACTGTGGCTAAGATTTTATTCTATATTAGGACTATAGTTATCTTAGGATTATAACTATTTTTTGTATATTTTTGTAATTTATATATATATATGGCCTAGAGTATTGGCAAATTCAGGTGAAGGTTGGCTGGCCGAAAAACATTGTTTAAACCTGCATTCCTGGTTCCTAAGGCCAGGAGTTTGCTCTAGTATTTCTGTGGCTAAATTTATTCTATCATGACTATAGCTATCTTAGGTAAATAACTATTTTTTGTATATTTTTGTAATATATATATAGGGAGAGAGTGAACTAATAGTAGGAATTGAAAAAGAGCCTATGAATAATGACAAATAATTGTTATTTAAAAAAAATTTACTCTGAATATTTTTTTATAGTTTAATTTCATGCACTGAAACAAAGCATGACTTCATCCTTTAAGCTATATCTCGATTTTGTTTTTTCCTGGAATTTAATTTGTACTTTTGATTTAAGACTACGGTAGAAATTGAATGAGCAATATCTACTAGAAGCAGAGTTAGTCCCCTCCACCCCTCCTAAAACACTGAACGAAAAAAAGTAAACATCTGTACCATATACTCGGTGCATATGATCTAACATATATTAATGAATTTGAGATATCTCTATATTAATTCAGAAATTTATTTCAGCAATAGGTAATTTAAAGTCTAAGGACTTTAAATTGCAAATTTTTCAATTTTTTGAAAAAATATATGTTAAAGCCTCAACATTTCTGAGCATTTGATACTAAAATGTTGTTGATACTGTAAAAAGTTCCGAAGTTATGAGAAATAACTAGAGAAATTTAAACAAAATCCTATCTCTTTCGTATCTTTAACTTCATTTTCTCAAAACAACAAATTTTAGCTTGCGCGCAGAAATTCTCAGAAACTATTTATGAGATCGATTTGAAATTTCATACACGTGTTCAAATAGGGCTCTTCATAACTTATACTTAATTTTCAAAAAAAAATTAATAATTTTTTTATTTGAATTTGAATTTATTTTTTTCTTTAAATTTAAAATTTTCGTTGTAATTGTATTTAAAAAATATATTTTTTTCTCTTAATTTTTAAAAAGTTAATATAACTTTGAAAGTGAACATTTTTATACCAAGTAAAGTTAATTTTGTAAATTTTGATCAATTTTGTACTTTAGAATTTTGCGCGCTGTAAAATACTAATCTTCAAATTTTTGAAAAATTGTCCAATTTTATTTCTTTATAAATTTCAAAAAATTTTCTCAAATTCTCCGGAAATTTGAGAACGAATGTAAATATATGTGATTATCATGTGATAAAAATTTCAAATGATTATTTTGCTTTATTGTTAAGTTACATTGTTTCAAGAAGGATATTTTTTTCGAGTGCACAGATATATGTTAAGGTCCTGAGACTTCTTAAGTGCTCAAATTTCTTTCGCTTTTGGAGTCGATCATTTATCCTATTGTATTATTAAAAGGTGAGATAAGTAATTGATTTATCTTTTTTTGCTTTGTTTAATCTTTATTTGTAAGTAAATACTTTTCCCGATGTTTGGTTTCAAAATAGGATTATTTTTGCTTACAAAAAGTGTAATGTAAAAAGCTTTCCCATCAAGTTAAATTTAGTCTCTCTGACAATGGATTCATGTCAAAGCGTTTGACGATTACTTATTTATTTTACTTGACGAATAAAATTATTTCTGTTTTGTCAATGGCTGTTTCTCAAGCCTTTGATTCAATTGATTTTTGTATTCTTTTTAAAATTAAAAACTATTGGCTTTGATATAAATCTTATTGATTGGCCATTTTTTAAAAAATTAAGTAATCTAGTGTTTTATGTCTATTTCAATATTGATGTTTCTGATTGGCTTATAAATTTGTCAAATGTTTCCCAATGCTTCAATTTTGGTCCCTTGTTTTTTATTTTATTCATCAATAACGTTTGTTGTATTTTAAAATTCTCAGAGTATTTGTTATTTCCTGATGACTTACAATTATTAAAGTTGGTACAACCTAATGTTGATACCGTTCTTTTAAAAATAACTCAGATAATTGGTTTGCACAGATAACAGGTTAGTTTTAAATATTGAGAAATGTAGTATCCTTATCCATATTAAACATTACAGACTGTATTTTACTGCCATATAATCATAACATCTCATTTCACCCATACTTTAAACTCAGTTACAAGTTTACAAGTTCGCATCGTCAGAGCTCAGGTGCCTCCCTCTAGGGAGGAATCTGGGCACCAAAATTACCTGCAGTGATTGGTATCCGCCTATACGGTGCCGCACTAAAAAGAGATACCAGATTCTGGGGAATGAACTAGGTCTGCAATGGAAAAAATCCAATCCGCTTAGAAATAATTATAACTTCTCACTTCGCACAAACTAAGTTACTGATATTAGCATTACATTTAACACACAATTCTATTTTACATATCATGTTAATAGTAATGTCTAAGAGCTGGTAAGAATTTGGGCTGTTTTGAAAATTCCATATTTCAGTGTGTAACGGGTTCTATTTGTAGTTCTTCAACTAATCCTCTTGGGGAAAACCTTTCTCTAACTGTGATTTAGTTTAAAAACCGTTGTCCAGGGAGATTACTTGATTTTACGCAAATGTAAATATTATTTAAACACTGACGTTTGGGTATGTGAGGTTAATCGTGAAATTTAGGAATAATGGAAAGTGAATTGCGCCTAGGAAGTCACGCGGCCTGAAATTAATATTCCTCTTAGAATTGTAGAAGAAAATAGCATTGGAGTTTGTAATGCTTGTCGGTTCCTGCTTCCCTCTGATCCCCCTTGTCTACCCTCGGACCCGGCTAGAGGTGTGGGAAGAACTGAATAATCAGTCGACATGATTCACTCTAATTATTTTATTGACATAAAATATCAAGCAAGCACAATAATAATCCAATTAAGAAATTTGATCAGTATGTAGAGCGCAAAGGTGAGACCCATTAGCCTGGGGATAATATTACGGACCCTCAACTGATTCCACGATAACTTATACAAGCTCAATATAAACTACGTCACGCACTAATAAGCTAAATTCTATTTAAATAAGGATCACGATACCTGTACTTTTATGAAGTCGAGTCCTACAACAGAGGCTTTGAATGCAATTCTTATCCGGATTTAATCACCGTCGAGTGATCCTCTGCTAGAATTCTTCAATTGACAAACTCAGATTTACACTTAATAAATTTACGATCCTCCACTCACCAACTACCTTTCAAAACTCGCGAATACAGAATTTATATAATATACTTAGTTTGCATAATCACGTTTCCTTTCTTCGGTGAAAGTTGGTTGGTAAAACTGTTTTCCCAGAAGAGTCCCCAAGGGGTTAGTCATAGACGCGTATAAATCCGGCACAAGTTGTACCGAGCTATCGTGGTTCGAGAAGGATTGTTATAAGGCAGTGTTTCTCAAACTGTGGGGTGTGCCCCCCTCGGGGGTGTGATAATTCCACGAGGGGGCACGAGCGTATTGAAAAGTCGAAAACAAAAAAAAATTACTAATTTACTGAAAGTAATCAAAAAAATTCATCCTGACATAATAAAAAATAAATTCATATTTGTACTGATATAATACACTTATATAAATGTATTATACTGCATATAGTGTATTGTATAATTAATTTAATAATACTAAGAACAAGTTTAATAATTATCAGTGACCCCCCCCCCTGGTCTTGTCATATATAAAATTATATACAAAAACTAACACTTGTCTGGACAATTTTTACGTTTTATAATTAATCCTTTAACTACCGATTAAAAGTTATGTGATTCGCTCCTTAATGCCTCCGTTTTCTCCGAAGGTGAGTAAATGTGATGTACTGGGAGGGGGGGGGATAAATGGAATAACTAAGCAAATCCTCTGAAATAATTAAATCCTTCGCCAAACACATATCAAGTCCATTCATTGCATTAAAACGCTGGAATAATTTTATGGATAGCAGTGCAGAAAGATCACCACTTCAGAAGGCGTATATACGTCAGGGAAAATAACGCGCTGACTGAGTAAGATGGTACATATGCCGGTAGTACTTAAGAGTTTGAGTCGTATTGGGTTATAGATCAAAGTACAGTATTGACAGATTCTAATACATTATGTTTGAGTGGTGTGAGTGATCGACGGGTTTATGGCGCAAAGCCAGACCTGGTTATACGCACCGTTCATTAAAATATTAGTAATGTCATGAAACAATATTGTATGGGTGGGGGTGCAGGAAAATATGATTGAATATTGGGTCGCAAATATTGAAAATTTGAAACACACTGGTGTGAAGCTGGTTTTTAAATAGATTTTCTGAACCCTTGATATATTTTTTATGTCTTTCAATATATTTAAAAGTAAATGTTTACCGCTTTTGTATTCTTAATATAACTTTCCACCATGTGGTGTTTTTAACGTCATTTAATGCTGCTTTTTGTGTTCTGTTTTCTTAACGTTCTTCTTTATTCTTAATGTGTGTATTTGGACTGACAGTTATTTTTCTTTTCACATTTGTCTCATTTACAAAAATTCTTTTGTAGGGTAATTCTTAACACTTAAATGGTTGTTAAGAACAATAATTGACTTTGATAGTTACTTAATATAGTTATTGAATTAAGAATAATTGTAGCCGAAAATTTTAAAAGAACCTCAAATAAGTCTCGCCAGATTTGATAATAATCAAATAGAATATGTTTTCACATTAATTTTAGGACTACGCAAGAATTTAATTATTTTTCATTTGTTCTGATTGTTCTCTAAGACAATGAAATAAATTACTGTTCTTTCAGTCAATCCCCTTGAAGTTGTATATAATGAGTTTTAAACAATCCATTCAAGTTTCCTTCGAAATATCAATTCTAAATCGAAGAATCGAGGTCTTCATGATAAGAGCAAAAATGCTCTTTTCTTTTTTCAAGGGGTTCAAATGTGCATGAACTTCGTTTTGTAAAAATCAGCTTTTGAACTATAATACTTAGTAAAGCAAAAAAATTTCTTAGCTTTATTAGCCATTGTATTTCTGGTGTTATTGAGTAACTAGTGAACTCAAATATTTACTGCAAACAATGCCATGTGCAATATTTACATCTCAAGATTCTTCTCAAAAGGCCGAGGAGCAATTTTGCTTGTGTTTTCCTCTTTCTCTGTAATAATAACTATAAAATAATACTCAACACCAAGTCATGTACTTCATTTCTGGAAGGTTTATTTTGAGGTGACAGAAATAATAATATCCGAATAAGAGGAGAAAATGTTTGGTATGATGTAATAAACGAAAGATAGTTAAAAATATTTTAAATGGTCATGCTCTCATTTAGAAATATATTTAGCTTATATTATACTTATATTTTTGATTAAGTTATGCGCATAAATATTTAAAAAAAAAGATAGTTGATGAATTAAATATCACTGTGCATTATTTTTATTTCTGTAACCATCTAAAGATGACTGAAAGTGATGAATGGGTTATGATGATACTTAAGTATGCATTATTTAAAAATAGTTTTGAATACATAAAATTTTTGATTGAAGGCTTGATTACTTGAAGAGCTATATATACCATCACTATTAGAACATTCCAATATATTAGCACATATTCTCCAAAAATGTAGAATAATTGAATATCTTTACTCGTCATTAATTCATTTTCTTAATTTGTATCGTGGTTTAAATTTACCTGTGTGCTTTTAAACATAATTTTAAAAAATAGTGCCACGGCCTGCAAAGTGTGTTGCTCAGGTATTTTAATTAAAAATGCTAGAAAACTATTTATTTTAAAAATGGCTAGTTTAAAGTAGAACAAATATAATTAATAAAAATTCTGAACCAAAAATCTAAATAATTAAAAACTTGTCTATGAAAAATATTTACATATTTGCATACTTTGTATAATAAGCAGTTGATTAAATAAGAAAATTATTTTCCTATATTGTGGAAGAAATTCTGAATACTACGATCAAAGAAGCTTGCCATTCCGTTTCTAATATGAGAGATATCTTCTTGATAGCATTTACAAGCTTTAAATTATCTAGTGTGTGTGCGTTAAGCTATTAGTTTTTTAAAAAGAGACGAGCAAAACTTTTTGAAACATTTGCTTGCTTATAATATTTCATTTCATTTAAAAATAATACACTTCTGTTCCAATTTAAGATTGCAAAAACTTTGATTTGTTTGATTTTAAAATTTTGAGTTTCCACAAACTTGAAAATTTCTGAAGTCAAAATAATCCAAATCTTTCTAATAATGTTTTGCAACAATAATGATATCACTTTAAAAGAAATATGTACACATGAAGTTCCGATAAATGCTGAGAGACTTTATTCAATATGAATATATTTTTAAATAAAAACCTGCTACCATGAAACATTTTAGATGATCATTAAATTACTCGATGAATTGTTTATTTGAATGAAATTCTCTAATAAGATTTCAGATCTTTCTAAAATTTAAGCACTTTTTCACTCCTGAAGAATAAAATAATGAAATTAAACTCTTTCAGTTCTACTATTGGTTACGCCCCTATATATATATTCATAATAGCCGTTACCGCCCGCTTCATAGATATTTCATGATGTTTATAGAATTTTACTGCCTATATAATAAATTATTGATATATTCTAACACATTAAAATTCGATTGTGATGGAAAATATACTTATACCTGTAACTGTCAGCCTGTTGATAAAAAGTGGAACTCATCTAATTTGTATTTCTAAAATCTCTAAATTGAATTATAGAATGATGTTTGCTCTCATCTTAAAACCAAGTAGTTCCACAAAACCAATTTTCGGTGGATCTACTCAGCGTAAATTGAACATACAAATAATGTCAAGTCTAAATCTAACAGAAAAATAAAGTTTATCAACAATATCCCCGTAATCCCATTGAGCCGTTTTCTATAACCGCTCTTAGCGGATTTCGTCAACTAAGTAAATGCAAACCAAATTTCATTATTATATAGTCACGTAGCTCGAAAAAGGAAAGTTTTGTCAATACGTCAGTAACCTCTTCACCTCCAGAGCGATTTGTAAAATATATATTCTTGATGGATCCTATTAACAAAAACATGCTTAACAATTCAGTATATGGTCTAACAATTAAAAACAGAATTTTTATTAACTCCTCTTGACCTCTCACAACCATCGCCAAGGGGTCAATTTTGTTTACTCTTTGTTAGAGAATTCTTCACGAAAGGAACATGCCTATACCAATTTTCAAACCGGATAATCAAATAGTTTAAAAATGAAATATTTATCGATTACGCCTCTGTCTTCGAAATTAAACGACTGGTTGATATTGAAACCCATTTTGTAGCGGTTCTCTACTTTACGAAAGGAGATCTGCTTATCAAATTTCAGACTACGTCTAATACATTAAATAGGGATAATTATCTATAACGCCATGAACCTCCGCAACACCCTTCTACAGGTCTGTTTTCCTGAAAAACCCATTTTGGCAAAATTGCACACTCTATGAAAGGAATCATAGCAAATTTGAGAACTGTGCGTATGGTTCAAATAAATCGTGGCCCCATATGTACATACTTACAACACCTTAGGAACTGAATTTTCCCCAAACCGTTTTGTAGCGGATATTCTCATGAAAACATTTCTACCAATTTTCAAACAGGTAGGTCAAGTAATTTAAAAATGAAAATATTTATCTATTACACCATAATTTCCGCAACGCCACTTAGAGTCTGTTTCACAAAACCTTCTTATAGCTGATCTCTATATGAAGAAATCTATTTATCAAATATAAGAACTGTACGTCTATGGTTAAAAATGGAAATAATTATCTATAACGCCCCTTAAGTCCACCAACGCCACTTGAAATTTTCAAAAACAAACAGCGTATCTCACCTATGAAGTCTAACCCCACTAAGTTTGAAACTGTACGTCTAATAACAAAATCATATTATAACGCCCATAAACCCCATCCCACCGCGCACCTTGTTGGTCAATTTTCCCAAACCCATTTTGTGGCAGATATTTACTCACCTTGAAAACTTACCTACCAATTTTCAGCAGGTAGGTGAAATGGAAACAGATATATTTATCTATTACGCCCTTAATCCCCACAACGCCATAAGTCTGTTTCTAAAACCCGCGTTTTGTAACTGATCGTATTATTCTGAAGAATCTATTTATATATATATCAAATTTAAAGAGGTGCGTCAAATAGTTTAAAAGTGGAAATAATTATCTATAACGCCCTTCGCCCCTGAAACGCCACTTGGGGTCGATTTTCCTGGCTTTGTAGCGTATTTCTACTGTGAATAATAACACCAATTCAAAATTGTACATTGGTAGTTTAAACATGGAAACAATTATTGCTGCGCCCATAACCTATAACGCCCCTTGGTTTCAATTCCGGAAAATTCGTTCTTGGCAATGTCTACTCATGAAAGAACATCTGCAAATTTCAAGTCTGTGAATAGACCAGGGTCCAGATATCGTGATTCAGTCAGTTGATATACTTCCTATATAGATATATTTGTTCTCAAATTTTCAATCGTTAGTTAATCACTGACCTTCATCCTCAAGTTCTATACAGCTTTTAAAACTTTGTGGATAACATTTGATATTAATATAGTTTTCAAATATTAATTAATTAATGAAATATATGCAATAACAAACAAAAATAAGTCCAACACCATACATAAAGAAAAATGGTGTGTCCTGGCGTGGATGCGCTGGTTCATATCAAAGGTCGTGGGTTAGTCACACCTGGCATGGCCTAATTTCGATATGGTTCTTGTTTATACTTTTATCGATAATTAAGTTAATTAATACGATAAAAATGGCCAGCAAGCAAAAATAATGGTTAACCTGCATATAAACCGGAAAAATGCTTTCTCACGACATGTATTATGATTCTGTCGCATGCATACCATATTTATATTAATTGTATTCTTAATATAAAAGTAGCTAAAACAAATTTTCTTCTTTGTTGACCAGAAATTCACCAATTTTTATATCTATTTGTTTTGCTGTGTTTGTTTCACTTCTATGATGTACAAATATTTTTAATTGATTCCTTTGTTGTTGTACCCCGGTTTGGACACGCCACCCAACGAGTGTGTGTAATTCAATTCGATGCGAGAAAAAGTCGAATTTATGAACGCGATCTCAGATATCAAGTTCACTATAATAAACACGACGTTGGGAGCACGGCAAGCAAATAAAACAGAACAATATATAACAGATATTAGCTTCTGGTGTTGATATTAAATACCTCTCATATTATTTTACTGCACTGAACTAATAATTGGTACATGGTTTCTTTCAGTAATAATTTGCTAATGATTCATATATTACTTTATTAAATAAAATGTTCAAAGTCTACAACACAAGCTTCGCGGTTTATTATAATATTTTTGGTAATTAACTAGAACTGGAATGAATCTTCAGCAATATGCAAATAAGCACATTGACTTAGCAGATTCAGGTTAAACAGTATTTTCATTTTGGCGTGATTCATCTCCCCCACCCCCATCTATTAAAACTGGGCAGGAACTATTTCCTGAATTTGATAAATTAGTAATTGATTGAAAGTTGTCGATCTTAATAATAAATAATTTAGAAGTGTGGATAGTAATGACATTTAGAACACTGGTTGTCATCCAGAACCAGGAGCTGGCGCTGATGAACTATAAATTCGCAAATATTATTGAAGAACTTGAGTTTGTAGACCCACTTCAATTGGGAAGGATCAGATGTTGACAGTTTACATTCATTGTGGCTACCCCAATTTATTGAAAAAGGTTACTAATTTTGTAAATACGGACTCTAACAGAAAGTGTATTTTCATAAAACAAAGGGTAAAGTCGCCATCAATATACTGGTGGTTGTGACTTCATATGAACCTGGGTTTCTGAATCCCGGAGAAGACATAGATGATTTAAAATTTATCTGTAACTTTTAAAAACGGAAAGAATTTTACAAATAATTAGCGTGAAGTTAACTAGTTTATAACCTTTCAATGGTTTTCACCGAGTATCATCAGAATTAATAATTATATTCCAGCGAATTTTGGCCTTAAAAATATGAATTTCATACATGAAAAAATAAAATTCATAACGGAAAGATTTTGTCTTATCTATATAATCAAATTAATTACTCTATTATTATTCTGAGAGTGAAATTTCCTTTGATCTATTAACGTTGATGTAAATGTCTTCAATTGATATTGCGAGAATGAGATTTACGGGATTAATACGTAGTATAATTAAATTAGTTCTTCCTTGTTTTATAGGTTCAATTTAAATTTCGCATCTCCATTTTAAGAATCGAATTATGGAGAAAAATCTGAAGGAATGAAGAAAAAAGTAGAAAAATGCATTGAAAATGCAAGAAATCAAACGTCTATGAAATTGGCAATTTCAATTTCCAGAAAAGAATTTGGAATATTGTGTTTAGTTGCCATAAATCATATTAACATCAGATTTTTGTTAACTTTGTAACTGAATCTTGGTAACATTTAAGACTCTGTAAGGGATAAACAATGTCATCCCTTAGTGTAGGAGGGTCGGAAGGAAGATAAGCCATATTCAAAAATAGCTTCAATTTATTTTCAGTAACAAATAACAACACAAATTCTATAAACCAAAGTCAAGAGATGCACCCAAACACCAAATATGGAAAGCAATAGCGAGTCAGTCGAGATACGAGAAGACTTTAAATAATTAAATCCCTTACGTCTAGGCAATACCATCTAATTCTTAGCTACTAATTTTATTCCTAATTGACAAATCGTCAACTTTAATATAACAATAATCAGCTACGAAGTATCCATGCCTCACTTCACGTTTAATCAATCACTGCTAGCCGTATTAGTCTAACCTCTCTCTCATTAAGTTAAAAGTTTAAACTTTAAATAAAGTCTTAATTTACATACTCACATCTTCGTCGAAGGAAGGCTTTCAATAGATTAAATTTTAAAGACCCATATTTTACCCCAAGAGGATTGTTAGTAAGAAGAACCCGAATAGACCCGTGACAACTCTTCGTGTAGATGAGTACTCTACATCTGTTGAAGCTTGAAGTCCTCATTTTGGCATGGTGTGACAGTTTGTACAGTAATGAACCAGATTAGAAATCTCATCCTTGTGATGACATTTTAGCTGAGATGTATGTCGCCTGTTGCCCTTCCGCTGCTTCAGAGTGTGGTGTTAACAAGTATTCAAGCAATTTTTACCAATTCAGTTGCGGTAAACCTGTAACAATACATGATATTAAAACAAATTCTCCTATTAATGTATATGTTTACTTACCAGACCACAAATCTAAATAAGGTAAATTCCTATTATAGCCCACCCCTTGGCGAAGATTTTTTTCAAGTCGCGCCAACATGGCGCCAAGCGCGTTTTTCAAAGTCGAGTTCAGGCTAACTGGTAAAAACATGGCGTTTTGTCCGAAGGAGCAAAAATGGAAAACATTAGAGCTTTAAGAAAATATCCGAGCTTCTGAATATTAGCTTCTGAAAATAATAGGTATTTTTTAAACTTTTCAAAAGTAGGAAAGGGAAAACATTCCGGAAAAAAAAGGAATCGAAAGAGAAATTTTACAGACGTTAAAAAAGCAAATTCAGCAAAATCTCGGCTTCTAAAAATCGGAAATGAAGAGCATTCTAATAAGTAAAAATTTAAATCTAAAGATCAAAAACGAAAAATTCTTTTTTTAACTTTTGAAAAGTATGGATTTAAGAACATTACGAAAAGAAGGAATCGAAGTTCCATTGAGGAAAAAAATTTGTTAGACGTTCAGAACAAATTAATGAAAGATTCAGCTTCTAAAAGCAGAGAATTAAGGACATCCTAAAAAAAAAAGACGGATATCCGAACAAAAAGGGAAATTTCTTTTCAACTGTTGAAAAATAGAAAATTAAGAACATTCTAAGAATAAATCGATGTTTGAAGGAGAATAATTTAAACTTTTAAAACTTCATGAACAAAATACTGAATGATTTAGCTTCTTAAAAAGACAAACATATTCTAAAATTACTGTAACGGCTTTTGCCAAACCACGTACCTTTCTTTACATCATGCGGATTCTTTCCTCCTTTCGAACGGCATCTTCATAATTTTAACAATTTTTGCCGAAAGCTCCATCCAATAATTAACCTTTTTTACAAAAAATTGAAAAAATTAATAAATAAATAAATTTTGCTTTCGTTTAGAAACAATAACCGGTAATCGCACGTACTAGCCGAATAACAGCAAAGCATCAAATAGTAACGGTCCTTACTACTCGTGCATAGTTAGTAGGGTTGCCAAAACCAACGTAATTAACGGAAATTACTAGTTGCAGACTCCTAACGGTCACTAAAAATGGTCTTTAATTTTAAAGAAATAAAAAGAGAAGGGTTGCAAGCTTGGCAAACTTATCGCTCAACTTGGCGACCAAAAAAAGCACAAAATCTAGGGGTGGGCTATAATAGGACTCAACCCTAAATAAAAACGATATTAAAATCATCACATATTTATAACGTTTCTGCCATACATTATAATAAAAATAATACGTATAATATTTCTAAATTTGTTTGTAGATTATTTGATGCCATGATGCTTTAAATTTTTTTGTTTATAATTGTTTCAAACGCTCGAATTTAAATAATTTGTTGTGCTTCTCTTTCTGTGTTATTTTGCTTAGGAATTTTATACCGGGATGAATAAAAACGTTACTTGTCTACTTTGCACATTGTTAACTTTTGGAGTTTCATTTGTTTCTATGGAAGGCGCTGCTAATTTGGAAAATCTACGAAAGCTGGCCTCGGCTAACAACGAATTTGCTTTCAATATGCACAGAAGACTAACTGAAGGTACATCAGATAATGTATTCTTCTCTCCTTTGAGCGTTTTTTCAGTTTTCAGCATGCTCTATTATGGTTCAGTTGGAGAGACGTCAGAGGTAAGAACGTATTACATATTTTATTATATATTCAGAAATATTTTCATATGTAAAATACCATGTTGTAAAAATATAATGTTTATTTAGCTTGGAATTGGTATAGTTACGAAACTGAAATGAAAAATATACTGAAAAGCAAAAATTTATTGCAAATTATTTAAATAACACTTCTATCAAGTTCTATCATTTTGTTTTAATTCTATTTGTTACAAAGTGAGCATAAAGGAGATCGCTTTGATACTGAAGTCATTTATTGTTTGAAATCTCGCTATTCCTTTTTAAGAAACTTCTTCGCAATAGTGTTTGCACATATACCTCTTTCATACTCTCAGACTTTAGGGTTAGAGATCCCTTCTTACATCGAATATATTTATTTGCTCGTTTATCGCTTAACGTTTGGAAGGCAATGCATTTAATCCACCAATCTATTTCTCAAGATTTTTTCCTCAATATTAATTTTTGTCTTTAAGGTATCCGACTATGTTCGAAACTGTTGTTTTGCAAAAGCGTATAAATGGATAATTTTTATATTTATTGTCACTTAGATTAGAATACATGTATAAAATTGTTTTAAGAATATTATTATAGCAAAAAATTATTTAAATGCAATATTCTGGCTGAAAATGAACATAGAATTATCTATTTCCAAAACATTCTCCTTTTATGGAAAATGCTTCTATAATAATAATATTTTGCTTATATATAGATCAGATCTCTGTACAGAGTCTGAACTAGGATTTTTGAAATATATAATTTAGAAGTGGATTCATCCATATTTCAATATACTTCTATTATTTAAAAGTGGATTTATCCATATTTCAATATAGCAGAGTGGAGAAATTTTAAGAAAAAAATCACCAATAATTATTTCAACTGCAGTAACTCTGAAAATAATGTGAATTTTTCAAAATCCTAGTTCAGGATCTCTAGAGAAATCTTTGCTTTATATAAGCAAAATATTATTATCAAGGAAGCATCTTTCATCAAAAGAGAATGTTTTGAAAATAGGAAATTCTGAGTTCATTTTTTTCCAAAATATTGCAATTAAATAGTTTTTTATTCTTTTTATATTTTTAAAACAATTTGATACATAAATTTTAATCCAAATAACACTAATTATCATGAAAATTATCCATTCATACGCTTTTTTAAGCCATGGTTCCGATCGTAGTCGGATAGCTTAAACGAAAATTTTCAAGAAATATAATTCCAGTTCTCAAAATAATTTTTTTAAAAAAATCAATTCGAAAAAAAAATGAATGGTTTACAACAAAATTTTTGAACATATATTTGATACTCACTTTAGCTAAATTTTAATATAATAAAATAAATGGAATTTTTCTTAATTTTTTAAAATATACCGACCGTTGACACGTTTTATGTAAGATTTGAAGTTTGTTATTATAAAAAAAATGGTATCAATATGCCTGTTTATAGAAATTTGAATTATCTCGTTTGTGCAGCTCTAATTTAAATTTCTTTCTTCTAAACACACTAATGTACTCTTGGTTTTGGCTGGACAGTGAAAAAACACAACTTTAATCTGACTTAATTTCCATATTTTTTACATGAATTATAATTACTTATTAAAGGAAAGATCATTCACTATAGGTCAGCGTTTTTCAAACTGTGGGGCGCGCCCCCCCTAGGGGGGCGTGAGCATATTGAAAAGTCGTAAGCAAATAATTATTTAAAAAAATTATTAATTTTTTGAAAGTATACAATCAAAATACATTCTGAAATAATAAAAAATAAAATACACATTTACACTGAAATAATAAACTTGCAAATATATCAGTACTGTAAAGTGTATTTCGTACTTAATTTAAACAATACTATAAGAGCAAGTTTATTAATTACCAGTGACACCATGGGCTTGTCACATATAAAATTATATACAAAAATTAACATTTATCTTAGTAATTTGTATGGTATATAATTAATCCCTTAACTGTAGATAAAAAGTTACGCGATTTGCTTCCGAATGTCACCATTTTCCACGCAAGCAGGCGTATGTGATGTATGAGGGGGGGGGGAGGAATAAATAAGCAAATCCTCTGAAATAAGTAAGTCCTACGCTAACACTGTCAAGGTCCTTTTATGCATTCCAAAGTCTTCGGAAAAATTTTATGGTTAGCAGTGCACAGAAAAGATCTCATTTTGGAAAGACGTATATATACGTCCAGGGCAATTAGCGCTTTTGTGAGCGAGACGTTTATATACGCCAGTGGGACTTGAGAGGTTAAAGTCGTATTGTTCCTTCAGCGTCAAGTATAGTATTGTTATAGTATTGTATTGTTATAGTATAGTATTGTAAAGTATAGTATTGTTATTGAAAAGAGGGAGGGGGGCGATGAAAATTATGATTGAATAATGGGTAGCAAATATTGAAAGTTTGAGAAGCACTGCTATAGGTTGATGTCTTCACTAAATTGTGTGAATTGTTTCTTCCTACTGGGCTGCATTTTAGCAACTAAGCCTTTGCAGACAAGGCAAGTCCTCAAACGTGAGGGCCATTTCATGGTGGAATCTTCTAGTGGTGGCTCGTTACCAAATTTTGACGTTTGTATTAATTTTTTAAATTTAATAACTGCCACATAGACATGCGTGCCTACACTTTTCGCATCCAGACAATCTATTGATTCCAGCCGGGGCCGTACCCGCAACCTTGAGCTTACGAAGCGGGCACGCTACCTCTAAGGCACCGTTGGTGTGGTGTGGTAGTTAGGAGAGGTGGGTACCAGTTCAGGTGTCTTCCGCGTCACTTGACCATGGTTCAAAATTACGCGGACCGTCCCCAAAAGCCTTCGTGTAGCTGAATAGTGGGACGTCAATATTCACTCACTCACCTCTAAGCCATCGGAGCCAACTGGGTGAATTGTTGCTCAAAGCATTAATTAAACAATTAATTTAACCATTGTTATTTGACCAGCCGAGTTTATTTTAGATTTATTCTTGCTCTTGAGTAAAGAGAAGATTAATATGTACGGAGAGTAGAGTTTGTTCTTTTATAATATTTCCTGATTTGTTACAAATACGCTATTTTTGTGCAATAGAACTAACTGTATTAGAGAGTTTAACGCTTCATTTATCTGGATAAAAACTTTCCATCATTAACATTTTGAATTGCAGATATGACTTATTCTGTACTAAAAATTCAAATTACGTTAAAACTTTTTGTATCTGACGATATAACTGAAGGCATTTATTGTCAGAAAGATGCCCACAGCAATGATGAGTGAAATAGTCATAAATAAGATTATTTTTTACGATTTTCTAATTAGAATATAAGTGAAGAAAAACTATATATTGAGATTCATTCTTTACAACTTATTTTTTTTTCAGAATTAATAGTTAAGCTGCAAAATTTTTTGTTTGTATTTTAACAGAATTTATTGTAACTTCCTCTTTACATTTCATGTACTTTTAAAACGTTCTAGAGAGTAAAGTGGGTATATTATTAAATTTAACAGAATCATTTATGTATGTTGACTAATGGTCTAAATTTATGTAATGTCACTCCAATTATCTGTTTCCAGCCAATTAGTTCATAAATTCATGTGACGCCTGGGTCACGTGATACCCACAATCACGTGTTTCGAGCTAATCAGTCAATGAGCTTCGCTGTTGCCAACTTTTGCTTTTTACAGAAATTTTCTTTTAAAAAGTAAGAATTTGTCCAAAATTCCAACGCATGTAAGTAAACAAAATGCTCTGGATTAAAAAATACAAGTATAATAGGAGATTTTTTCTTAACATTAGGAAAAACTCTTTGAAGAATCTTAATATTTGAACATCTTTACCGAATTATCAAATTTGAAATTTTATTTAAATTTTACGAGTAGAAAAATACGAAGCCTAAAATCAGTTTTGAATTCAAAGGGAAAACAAGCGATTGCATTTATCACATGACAATTATAAATTTAGCTTAGGGATCTTTGAGCTCTTTAGAAGTAAATAGAGTTTTTACCTTGCATAATAAGCAATTTCATAGGTATCGATATTCAATAAAAACAAGTAGTATAAAAAAATTTTTAAAGTCATTTCCTACTTCGTTAGAAAAAGTTACTGGCGCCATCTGTTGCAGATAAATCTAACTTCGTCCGAAATAACGCAGACTAATTTTAAAAACAAAAAAATTATATTTTATTAATGAATTAATATTTGAAAAAACTATATTAACAAGTGTATATTTAATACAAAACTGTGCATACTTACATACTTAATTAAAAACAAAAAAAAGTTATATTTTATTAATGAATTAATATTTGAAAAAACTGTATTAACAAGTGAAAACTTAATACAAAACTGTATTAAGTGTCAGCCACTACAAGCTTAAAAAATGTATTTGAACTTGAATGGATGAATAAAAAGTATTTTATTTTCGATTGAAATTTCGAACAAGATATATATATATGTATAAACAAGTAATATAAAAAAATGATAAATTTAATTCCTATTTAGTTCAACAAAATTTTTTTTTCCAGTTACTTTTTCATCCAATAATTACAATTGATACAAATATGTATATACATATGACAGAATCACAATATTAAGCTGCATTTAATTTTTGTTAATTATCATTGAAGTATCGTATTGTCACCCAAAACAATCGTGTATAAAAAATTTCAGCTCACACGAGTGCTTTAAAATATGAGTGAGTGAATATTAACGTCGCACGGTTCAGCTGCACGAGGGTTTTTGGCGACGGACCTCGTACTTTTGAACCATGGTTAAGTGACGAGGACGACACCTGAGCTGGCAACCCCTCTCCTAACTACCACACGTTGCCAACGGGAGGACGTTTGAGCTCTTGATAGATTTAACGTGCATCGATCCCCTACAAGGTGGGTCTTCATTGGTACTGGACTCGAACTCATGACACGCCAGCCATTATCGATACCTTGACCACTTCGCTACCGCGGCCACTTTAAGAGTGAAAAAAAAAACAACCTCTTAAAGTTTTGACACTAGTCGCCAAAATGGTCACTAAGTCGCCAAAAATGATACCAATGGGGTTGTATCCGTAGTTCTTTGAATAATTAGATTTAAGCAATTAATTTTTATTAATAAAAAAACTACTGTATTGTCATCCAAAATAACGTGTAAATGAAATTTCACTTCATTTGAGCGCTTTAAAGTGTTTTTTTATTAGCGATTGAAAATTTGAACAAGATATAAGGAGATTGGGAACTAATAGTAGAAATTGAATATATATATATATATAGGACGAGAGTGAACTAATAGCAGGAATTGAATAAAATTCATATAAAATAGAAATTAAATTTTTATTGAGTTATCAAATGCATGAGTTTTTAATACTGGAATTTCAGAAACTACTAGATTTAATTTAACATTATCTTGTAAATTTTTTATAGGAATTGAGGAAAGCATTGGGTTACGATAAAGCTGATATAAAAGATGAAGTTCTCCACCAAACATTTAGTGACTTCCTCAAGAACCTTTTGCGGATGGATCGGTTTACAAATGATACCATAATTCATTCTGCCAACGCTGTATTTGTAAACAGGAGTATGAATATCATTCCTGAGTTCAGAAGGAACATTAAAGAATGGTATGGAGCATCTTTCCAGGAAGTGGATTTTTCAAAAGATTCCGAAAAAGTTATCAGAAGTATCAATGACTGGGCTAAGGATCAAACACATCAGAAACTCAAACACCTTATAGGAGAATTGAACCCAGCCACTCTCATGGTTTTGTTGAATGCTTTATATTTCAAGGCAGCATGGAGAACTCCATTCCATCAAAACAACTCAGAAAAACAGGATTTCTTCAACAATGGACAAGAGTCAGAGAAAAAGTAAGGAAAATGTTATCTTTATATTGCTACATCAATGTTTCTATATAAAATTGTATATTCGACGATAAAACTAAAATAACTAAACTTGTCCACTCCCCCTGGGAAGTGTAAAAAGGAGATTTTAAAGGTTGCCTATTATTCCTAACACTTAATTCTTAAAAAGGAACAATAAAATTGCACAAAATGAGGTTATGTCAGTAGAATGAGTTAAAAGTTTATATGAGAATTTGATTGAAATTTTTTATATAGTATTTAATAAATGCAATAAAACTCTATGAATGAAAGATTTCTCTAGATTACGTCAAGATTGACATCCTCATTAGGAAATCTAGTACTTTTCCGTTTCTTCGGCGCAGGCGATAAAGTCGTCAAAAATGATACAACCGACGACAAACGGAATATTCCCGTTGATAATATTTTACCATCACATTTTCAAAATAAGTCAAAGTTTTTTCTTATCAGTAATGTCTTTTTCATTATATATATATGTATAAAAAAAGAGGAAAAATCAATGAGAACTAGCATTTATTAACATTTTTTTATGTGTTTCCTGTGTGTTGTTGCTAATGAAGCCAGCTTGGCGATATTTGCGCTTGCGAAAGAGAAAAGTACCGGAATTTTCTTTCCATTGATCAAAGCATCATTTAGTTTTGAGGATACTTTTACTAAAAAAGAACGAATTAGGTTCTTAAAAGATAAGCTGATTAGACTAATATTCTCCATGTTTATTTACAGAAAACAGTTAAATTTATATGTCTTTCCTTCAGTGCATATATATATATATATATATATATATATATATATAATTTTTTTATGTGGGAAGTACGCTAATAAAGTTTACGCTGGATGGTATTCCCGTACAAAAATAATAAGTAAATAATAGTAAATATATAAGTAAAGCTATACAAAAAAAATCTATTACATTTGTACATACAAGCACTTTGTTCTAAATTTTGCTCATTTAGTTTCATTCATAATTTAAATCTGACCAAACCAGTGATTATTGTTTAGAATTAAAATATAAAGCGCATTTTTAAATGTGCAATGAATTTATTAAGGCTCTACCATTGGCTATTGTAGAATTTTTATTTCTTTAATCAGAGTTATGTGATTAAAAAAGATATATGAAATGGACAAAACATCTCAATCAAAATAAAATATGAACTACTGAACTTTTTATTTAACTTCTCATACTATACGCTTAGTATGCAGAATATTTTAAATTCGAAAATAGAAATTTTTAAGCATTTAAGATATTGTAGAAGCAATAACAACCTTCTAAACGTTTCTGAAATTAATTTGAATTTAAAACAAGAATGTTTTAAATTCTAGCTTCTGCATATGTTCAAATGAGAAATTTTTTTATACCTTGGAAATCCAATCCAAGTTATATATCACAGCTTCGTTTAATTCTCTGTGCTGTTGTAAAAATGGTTAAATATGCTATATTATTTCTAAGCAGTAAAACTCTCTAACATTTGCACTTAGATAGAAATCGACAATTTTTAGATAAAAATCTAATTATTTTCCATTAGTTAGTAAAAAATAACGATTGGCTACATTTATCTCAAGTTTTTATTTAAGGCGATATGGTACCATCTTCACAGTTTTTTTTTATTTTAATATTTGATATTTGGTTTTAATTGTATTTCATAAAGAGGTTAATATTTAATAATAATTCCATACAAAAATTTTTTAATTTGTTGCAAAATGTTTGTAAAATTTAAATATTTTTAGCTTTTTTAAGCATTTTTTAAAACCCTAAGGCTTTTTTAAATATGCCTCTTTTCTTTCAAATTTTTTTTCCAAGTAGCTTATAATATACTACATAAAACAGTGCATGGGGTTTTTTCTGTTGCTGCTCTTTAATTTTTTTTATAGTTAAACTTCCAAAAATTCCCAAAAAAACATTAATTTTGATTTTGAAATTTTTTAGAAAAAGTACTAAACATGCTAGAGCTAATTACATACACAGTTTTACAAAACATACATTTCAGAACATGTATAAAAAAAAAGAAACGAGTCTTATAGTAGTCGCATATGATGTGTAACATCTGACTTGTTATCATGGTAAATACGTACTAGTGACTTTAATCCTGAAAGAAATGAATCGGTTATGACTGGAAATAATTTTTTATCGAATAATTATATCTTTAATGAAAATTTTATTTAATTAACACAAGGAGTAATGCAATTTTTTATCAAAAATATTTATTATTGTTCAATTTGGAGAAGAGCGGGGACAATAGACACATATACTTGTGATTTCAAAGTATTTAAAAATCGTTGAAAAACGGCGTCAATAACAGTACCACTGTTAGTTGTCGAAACATTTCGATTAGTGTTCATTTCGAGCTTGAGTTCATCTTTCAGAAAAGCTATGAGCGTCTCAGCTTCTGGCAAACTGAAGTTAACGTTAAAATCACCACTCAAAATCATTGGAAGCGAATGATAGTTTTTTTTTAAAGACCAGAACCACCTTCGGTATACGGTAAAAGTACAAAATGCAGCAAATCTTTAATTTTTTTTAACTGTTTGATTCGGTGAAATGTATGCTACCACCAAAATGACAAGACTTGCTGGTATGTGCGGTAGGCGGGCGTCTTAATTGCTACTACAGTTGGACCCCCAGACGAGGCTAGCGAAGAGACACCGTCAAGCGCATGCTTAAAAATTAGAAATATTAGAGAAAAACAAAAATACCCGTTTACTTGATTAGTTAGTTTTTTTAAATCGAGAAATCTTTTTTAATCACAATTAAAAATATTATATTGACCGTGACAGGAATTAACCAAAAAGTATGAAAATGATAAGCACTTAAATATTTATTCGAATAATTCCATATTACTTACTCCTATTTTTTTAAAGAATGATGAGCTTTGTCAGACGCTTACCAGGAAATATAATTATTAATATATAGTTTATACATGTATAAATATGTCCCCAGATTTCACACACAACGAGCCATGAGACTTTGATAATTGAGCGTAAGAATCACAAGTTTATTCTGAATGAAGTCTAATAAGACTTGCTGGTATGTGCGGTAGGCGGGCGTCTTAATTGCTACTACAGTTGGACCCCCAGACGAGGCTAGCGAAGAGACACCCGAAGGCGCTGAATTGGTCAAATCAAAAAGGGCGCGCTTCCCCCGATTTCCTGTTACGCATTTCCGTCCCTTTCCACGAAATCTCTCCAACAAATATCCAGCAACCGAGAGTAAAGATGTTACAAATCAAAAATTTCAAACCCATACTTCAAATATCAAAAAAGCCTTAGGGTTTTGTATAACAGTATATGTACAAAAATTCAACATGGAGAAATATGAGTTTGAAGTTTTCATTCCATGATTAGTATGATATAATATTCATCGAATAGTCTGAAACTTTTATGAAATGTTAATTAGCTTATTTAAAACTATTTACCATAAAAAATTGTAGAAATGTAGAACAATTAAACAGTATACTGCCATTATGAATATATAGAAAAAAAAACGAATGAAAGATCAATATTTCATAAAACTTCATCTTAATAATTATAAACAAAATAAGTACACAGAGAGCATACACTTCAGAGCTAATTCCATGCTCAGAGCTAATGCACAATATGTACAAAAGATTTTTATGCCTTTATTTTTTATTTCCATGATTTTAAAAGCCTTCGCATGTTAAATATTTCCCACGAATGAAAGCAAAATCAAATAACAATTTATAAGTAAAATATATCAAAATCTTAAAACTGTATGTGTGCACTTGTTTAAATAAATATCTTCAAATATTTTAATAATGAAAGTGTTGAATTTCACACACATGGGATATATATATATATATATCACTAAAAACAACTATATAAAAATGGGAGAGTTTTTCTATTATTGTGAATTAAATTTTTAATTATCTGATATATGAAAATGAGATTTAGTATTTGTGCTTTGGGAGAATCCGTTTTAAAGTTTTAATTTCATTCATAATAATATCATAAAAAGCACGCACAACTTTTAAATCTTAACCAAATCCATTTGATCTTCAGTAAATAATTCACAAACTAGAAATTTTGCATGAATGGCATAATTTTTTCTTAACATGATTTATTACTGCATAAATAATGTCAATCTCATTGATACGCATTAGAAAAATAATTAATTCATTTTTTATTAAGCTCTTTTCTAGCAGATAATCTGAAATGTAGGCGTGGTAGTTGCTGTTTAGCATCAAACATTGTTCCATTATTTAATGAAAAATGCAGGTAAAGCTTTGAAATTTTGCAGGCATATTTATAAAGGTTCGGAGTATCAAATAAGCCAATAAAATGTTTTTTGACAGTTTAATAATTTTTAGGGTACTATATCGCCTTAAATCCTAATGTTAAGACAAGTCCAAAAAAGCTCATGAGGCTGTGTACACACGGGGATTAGAATTATATGGGAAGGAAAGGGGAAAAAAGAGAAATATTTACTTTATTTTAATCACTCAAAAATTATGTTCTTATTTTAAGATGCTTAAAGTTTTGCTGTGCTTTGTATGTGGGATCCTCAACATGATTCATTGAATTACCACTCATCTGATATTTGTTCCTTTTTAACGGGTTCTATTTCGGATTATGACTATTCCTCAGGGGGAAATACTTTTCCTGATGTTATATGATTATAAAACCTTTTTCTGCAAGGGAACCGAGATTTATGGTAATGAAGGTTACTATTTAAAGTCAAGTTAAGAGGGAAGTTGGCTATGGTGATATTTGTCATTGTTGAGATAAAAATGTTAGATAGTTCAAGGTGAAAGAGTTATATGTTTAAGGATTTATAATATTGCTGAGGATCGGCTATATTAATGATAAGTATAATATTTTATTTTAGATATTTAAATTAGTATCAAAACTGACTCTCATATATTGTGAATAATAAAGTATATCTTTTAGGTATCCGCGCGAACACGTTCAGAGTACTTTTTAACAAGATGACATATTTAAACATTATAAATGCTGTTTTAAGACTCAACAGCAATAAATACTTATATTTAACTAACAATATATTTAAAATAAATTGTCTAAATTTTACAAAAATCATAATTATAAGTGAAATTTTAGCAATATTTCTGAAAAACTTCAAAGCGATTAGAGAAAAAAGTAATAAACTTATATTAGTAAAAGTATTGTAAAAAAAAATTAGAAGCATACCTAGAAAATGTACTAAAATTTTAATGTTTTATTAAAATTTGAAAGTTTTAGAGCTGATTGAGTAAATATTATAAGAAATGTGGCATTCTTTATGAAACGATTTAAATAACAAGCCATAACTCAAAAAGTATTCATACAATAAAAAAATTTTTAGTACATTCTCTAGAAAATAACATAAATAATAGGTTCAAAATTTTTTATAGAAATACATTTGTAACATTTTGAGTTATCAGACTCGCCGTGATAGATTTTGAGCAATTTAAATTGTGACTTCTGGTAGATAAAAGACCCACTTCCGGATTTTCTAACTTCATAAAATCGATTGTAACTTGGCCTCTAGATAGCGTAGAAACAATACAAAGCATGTTTTTCAAAGCTAAAAGGTAGCTCTATTGAATAAAATAAAAAACAAAAACATCGGTCTTGACCTAATTTGGTCATTTTCAACGCGCGCGCGCGTATTCGGATTCCTTAAAAAAAATCTCATTCTTTGGTGAACAATGACACTTCAGCGAGAGAGAGTCCACGAGATCTTTTCAAATAGAAAGGAAATTGAATTCAAAAGGGGTTAGACAGTTGAGCAGCATAGACAGTAAAAGTGAAGAATAACTTGAAAGATTTATTACTTTCCTTTTTTTTTACTCAAGCAGTTTTATACGGCATTAACCTAATCATTTACTATTAAGAGGACACATCCATTATAATGATAACGCATGGAACTAAAAAACTGCATTATCCAGTTCTACAATTATTTAAAATTGTTTTAAAGTAATCTTTACTTTAATTCTTATTCACAGACATTTCGTAGTCAAGAAACAGTAAGCTAATCAAAGTTGTACGCTATCTTTCTAATTCTCGGCTACGGACGAGACTGTTATATTGTCTCTTAGTATAAATTGGGACAAACTACGTTTTCAGATTACAATACAACAGCATATAAAATACGAATCTTTTGTAATAAATATAAAATAAGAAAAAAAAAAAGAATACATAGTGATAGAGAGCATTTTTAGCTTGACTAAAAGGAAGCTAACCTCATACTAAAACATACCAATCAAGTGGCACCAAATATCAGCATATTTTCACATATTCTTCTACTTTTAACCCTTTAACAGGTTTGCCCGTACAGCGTACGGGCTACTAAAAGCTGGCCACAACCGGTTTGCCCGTATGCTGTCCGGGCATTGATATTTTCTTCTTTCTATATTTGAATTGCGCTTATTTTTTAATTCTTATAGTGATATTACTTTGCTAGTGTTTTTAAGAGATGCAGTTTGTCCATGGTACTGAAATACTTCTCATCCGGGATTTTCTTTGTGGTGAAGGCGGGAAGTTTTCATTAAGAGCAGGAATTTTGATCTTGAAAATATTCGATAAAGAACAAGGAGTTTTAAGACAACGTTAAATTTGTTTCTTGAGAAGAAATGAAAATGGAAAGATAATCCAAAAAAAAGTCGATATTATCTCTGTCCCCATTGCAACGTAAGATTTAGTATTACAACATGCTTCAATCGTGTGTGCATGTATATATATATAATATATATATATGCACACATAAACACAATCCTCAACAGTTTGAAAAAGTGGTACGAACATGAAACTTTTTTGTAGGTGTGAGAGAAATTCTTTTAAGATATATGAAACATTCTTCACGACATGCAGAGTGTACTTATGAAAAACCAACTCTTAGGGTTTTTTGTGTTCCAAAATTATAAAATAAAAAAAATAGTATGAACACTTTAAAACTGAAAATAAAAATAAAATGCTTCTATTTTCGTACTTTGTTACGTATTCTGCTTAGTTATATGAAACAAAAAATAAGTTTTTTTTTAAAAAAAAAAAAGACTGCTTAAAAGTAATGTTTAATTGAAATGAATTTCCAAAGTTGTGATTGCTAGGCAACGACTAATTCTACTTTTTAATATTTTATTTTCCTTTTTTTTGGAAGCCGTTATAAGTCTTTGGCATCATAAAATCGCTTGATATTTTTCGACCTCAATATCAAATTTATGATTTTAAATTGACTGGTTAATTAAAATATTGAAAGTAATCAAACAAAAAGTAATAAAAAAAAGTATAGCTGATTTCGCGTTTACTTATTTTCTAACACATTTTATAATCTTCTGTACCTCATTTAACTGTTCGATATTCTTTAGGGATATGTCTTTCATGACCACGACAGGCGAATTCAGATATTCGGAAAACGACGATTTTAAGGCCTTGGAGTTACCTTTCAAGGGAGATGATGTCATCATGTTTATCTTATCACCAAAAAAAAGAAATGGGCTCAAATCGCTTGAAAAAAATGTCACGCCGAATCAATTTCTGACTATTCATCGAGAACTGGATGAAAAAATAATTAATTTCTCTGTTCCGAAGTTTAAGTTAAAGTCTGAAAAGGATCTTTCTTCAGTTTTAAAGACACTTGGAGTGAAAAGGATGTTTGATCCAAAAGCAGCTGATTTTTCCGATATAAATTTCGAAGGCAACTCATATGTAAGTCAAGTTTTGCACAAAGTCGAAATCATTATCAACGAAAAAGGCAGCGAAGCTTCTGCAGCTACAGGAGTTATTTCTTGCAAAGAAACTTCTCCCGAATTCGCAATAAACCATCCTTTTCTTTTTGCTATCATAGAGAAAGGCAGTGGAAGCGAATGGATTTTGTTGTTAGGTCGCATTAATAATTTGTGAAAATATGTAAAACGTAATATTCATAAAAATTTGTAATTTCTACGTTAAAGACATTAATGCTTAAAATTTTGATAATAAAATGTTGTGTTACGCATATATTTGTCTTTATTTTAATCCCTAACAAAATACAACTAATTAAGTATTAACTCTAACATTTTTAAAGAATAGTTTTCGTAAATATGATTTATTAATGGCAATAACGGAACCATAGATCAAATGACTATTTGATAATATTTTTCTGATCTGGGATGGATTCTAGCTTCTTATTTATTAAAGAAAATCACGCAGAATCGAAAAGAAAGGATTTTTCAAGAATTTGATGCATGATGATGTGTTCATATAGCACTCTTATACGTAGGGGTTTCAAAAAGTAAGGTAACAAGAGCTCTGATGGGTATGCAAATTAAACGTATAAATAAAAATCTCTCTGAAGATAACGAAGACGGTCTCAGCATTCAAACGTTGCCGGTAGATGGAGCTGGTTCTCCAGTAACATAACTAAATCTCAGTTAGAAGATGACTGCGTCGACGGAAACATGGTCCGAGATTGAAATAAGTGCGACACGGTTTTTACGTTCAAAGAAAAAATTTTCTGCTGAAATTCATCGACAATTGGTAGAAGTGTATGGTACAAGTGTTATATCAGGAAGGCAGATGTGATTTCGGTGTAAGTAATTTAGCAAAATCAGAACAGATGTGTGAGAGGAAGAAAGAGCATTTTCTGTCGGAGGTATTGGACTACCCTTCTTAAATTCCTGATTTCGCACCAAGTAATTTCCATCTCTTCGAACCTTTAAAGGAACACTTAAGGTATTCGACTACCTTAAAATTGTAAATTTGGTCAAAAATAGACAAAATTTTATGATTTTATTTTGTAGCCCATCTTATTAGCTTTACAAAGGTACCAAGTTTATTATTTTCCGTTCACTGGAACAAAAACTACCAAGTGTTTTAGTAAAAGCGGATGCCATTACTTTAAGCAAGATGTCATACGTTAAAAAGCGTTTTACTCGAAATGCGTTTATTCAAATGCTCAAATGGGAAAAGCGATTGCTCAAAACGCTTTGAAAGTAATTCAGTGAAATTTTTTTGTGTATGCTCTGCATAATATAGTAGAAGTGTTTTAACCTTCAGATTTATCAATAACTGTTTTATTGCAAAATTTACAGTCCCTTATGTTAACATAATCACTGTTATTTTAAACAATTTCATATAATAACTAAGATAAAATGCTCTAGTTTTTGTAAAAATTAAAATATCTCTTATCGTCTAGGCCATTTCAAAAATGAATAACATAGCAACACATCAGAATTGAAAAATTAAAAATTTGTTCATAATTTTTTGGTACAGATTGGGCCCCTTTATGTTATTTTTTGTGAATCTTTATCAATTTTTTCTCATTTTTGTAATAATAATTTCTTTTTCTCTTCTTAATTTTAGCATAAAATGTACTAAAGAAACAAATCTATAAACCACAGACAAAAAACAAATGCCCACATCTCCATTTTTTTTTTAAAGTTGTCGCAAGTAATCTGATATCTTAAAAGGTCAGAATTTTAGAACCAATGCTGAGGTCCAACAAGCCGTTTTGAAGTGGTTCTCTACAACCTTGACACTGATTTCTACGATGCTGGTTTCAATTGTTTGGTGTAGCAATGAAAGGAATACCTCGATAAGTATGGCGACTGCATAGAGAAGTAATATATACCTGTGCTTTCCTACATCGAATATATTTTTTTATTTCCTAAATAGACGTTTACTCTGAATGGGCTTGTACCCTTATTTTTTGAAACCCCTACGTATTAGGAAGGATGCCATTGGTCAATGAATTCGTCGAAATATAAATTAATTTAATGATTCCATATTCAGAAAAAAAGGTAAGAAAATCACTTTTACTAAGAAAATAAACTATATGACTCTTCTATTTCTGAAATCTGATGCAATCTACTCTGAAATTAAGAAAAGTACTTAGAGAAAGATATTAGTTTACATAAAAAGTTCTTAGTATTATACCGTCGACTAAATTCGCAAAATAAAAAGACGTCGCCAATTTAAAGTATTCGTCAAACGCTGCCTGTGTTACAATGGGCTAAATTCAAGTGACATCACAATCACATGAAAACTGCAATCACATGTTTTTAGCCAATCATTTCATAAATTCAGGTGACATCATAGTCACTTGATAAATTTTATCGCGGTTTCCAGTTATCACCTAATGCGCTTCACTGTTGCCAGCTTTTGCTTTTTACAGAAACTTTCTCTTAAAAAGCACATATTTGTCAATTATAATAATGCACATAAGTAAACAAACTGCACTTGATTTAAAAATATACGTATAAGAGTATTCTTTTAATTTTATGACATTTTTGGAGAATATTAATATATATTTGTACATCTTTTACCCGATTATAAAATTTGAAATGGTGTTTAGATTTTACAAGTAGAACAACACGTACAAGTCTAGTTTCAATTTTGAATTCAGTGGAGAACATGCTATTAGATTTATCATGTGACCGTTATGAATTTAGTCCATTATTTTCGAACATGTGAGGGAACGGTTTTCCATTATTGGCTGCCTATCGCAGCATTTGGCGGCGTCTTTTGATTTGAAAAAATTGGTCGATGGTATAATACGAAAAAAATACCTACAAAAATTATTGTCTTAAATGAGATTTCATGATAAAGTTGACTCTCGCTAATTCGAATTTTCGATAATACGAACCTCTCGCTAATTCGAAGTATATACTCAGCCCCTAGAAAAACTCTTGATATTTCCAACTAAAACAATACGTTTTAGCACCCTCAATATTTCGAAGCAAAATCTGTAGTTGGCCAGACTACAACACGCAATAATTCGAAGTGATCTTATAAAACTCTCTACAATTCGAACACTTACTATCTAGAGTCCTATTCTAAACAGGTTGGAGCCTACATATTTTGTGCTGTATTGTCTCTGCGTGTTTCTCCTGTAACGTAGCATCTTTGATGACTATCTGTATGCTTTCCTTCTTTGTGTTTCCCGATTCCTCAGGCAAAAAGATATTTTTATTGCTTTCCTTCTTCAAGGGGACAGTTCTGACCCCACTTGTTGTCAGCCGCCCATATCTTTTGTTTAACACGTGGCCTTGCTACACAAAAAGGATGGTCCGCTATTGTGATACGTAGGATAGTGTTTTTTGCGTTGGACTGACATAACTATTTATGACTCATCTATGTAACTTATAGCATGTAGCACCAAATGGGACATGGGTGGCACTGGACCCTGCCTTGAAGAACCAATGGTGTTGTAGACAATGTCTGAGGGAACCGGGTGCGAAATGATTTCATTTCCAATGAAAAATGGAAGAGATTTGGTGGGGCGTGAAAGATTAATTGCTATATAAATGTATTACTTTAATACACAACATTGAACTTCTGTATAGCATTTATACTGTATAATATGTACTTTTTAAAAATATTTAAAAGTAATTTTATACATATGTATAATTGTTGTTTTATTACATAGTGTAAAATTTAAATGTGTTAGAAAAAAGTTTAGAAGTTTTTTCTTATCCTCTTGATTACTCGAACTCTTGATAATTCGAAGTTTTCAATTGGTCTCTTCAACTTCAAATTATCGAGAGTCGACTGCATATATAATAATTATAAGATCCGAATAATGAGTGTATGTGTGTATTTGAAGAGTATTTTCTTTGGCGATTTTACGATGTTTCCCACATCCTTACTTATGTAATATAATTGTCTCTTATAAACCTTAATATGAAAGCTTTTGCAATAAATTTAATTCGAAGATATCTTTTTAGGACCGTACCCTTTATGAAGGCAACTGACGAATTCCGCCATGCTATGTTTGATGACTTTCAAGCTTTTGAATTACCTTGTAATGAAGAAAACATCAGCATGCTTTTCGTATTGCCGAATAAACGAGACGGACTCAAAGACATTGAAGACAGCCTTAATCACGATAAACTATTAAATATATTTCAAAAATCGAACGATTCTATCTTCAGCTTCTCTTTGCCGAAATTCAGGATGAGACTTGAGATGGCACTGAACAGAGAAATTCGTGCTCTAGGTCTTAAGAAGAGTTTAGATGAGGAAGTTAAGGTTTCTGGAATGGACGCTGAGATCGCATTCATATATAAAGTTATTCATAAAAGATTCGTTGAAATAAATGAAAATGGAACAGAAGCCAGTGGTGGAACATACTAGATATTGAAAATAAAATGAACGCATGAATCTTTTTTGTGCCAGATAGCTGTATTAAGAACACATAGAAGATAGTTCTTCGTTTTCCATTATTGTTGAAGCTACTAGCAACTATGTTTTTGGCCACGCTTAGCTAAATATAAAAATTATTTTTTAAAAAAATTATAGATATTTTCAATAATTACTGGAAAATGTATAACTCATATGTATATCCTGGACTGAGGAATTGAAAACGACTGCAAGGAAACCAAAATTAAACAGTTAGAACGAAAACACTTCAATGAAAATTACATAAAATAAACAATGAATTCCTAAATACTCTTGCGTGTGATACAGGTTGATTCATAAGGAAGTACACACTTTACAAATGTTGTAAAACAGTAACAATCAAAGACAAGCACTACCTCAGTGAACCGTAAGGTAGATGTACTCTTAAAGTTTGTGTCTCACCCCTGACGAAAGCGATGTAGGCAATAACATGAGTGTCATGTGACTAGACAGCCAAAATGGCGGTGTTTGCAGTAGAAAAGGCTTTTTGTGTTCTTGAATATAGCAAAATGTCAATGAAGCTACTTTTTTGTATATGTTAACTATTTGGTTTTTGCCGCAATCGCAGGATGACATTGACAATTTCATTCTCCACTTGGTGGATGTTGCACCTCCATTCTGGTCAGCCAACGTGCGAGATTGCCTCGATGAATTTCTTCCTCAGCGATAGATTGAACAAGTCACGAACTACAACATTCCACTTACCCAATGGCTACCCAGAAGTCCTGACTTAACACTTTATGATTTCTTCTTCAGTGAGGGTATGTAAAGGACAAGACATTTCTTTTGCCTTCCTGTTCATCAAGCTGAGATGTAACAGCATATCACAACCGCTATCAATAGATTTGATTCGGGACGAAAATGGGATTACCACCTCAATGTGTGTTATGTGACTAAGGGTTTATATATAGAGCATCTGTGACTGTCTCTAACAAAACTTTAAATAATCCCATACAATTCTGTTACAGGTGACATGTAAAATCTTACATTGTTCTTGATTTAACGTGCATTGAAACTTTATACTTGTTTTTGAATCACCCTGTATTTAGAAAAAAAAATTCCTTTTAGACTTGCTCCAATAGACTGAACATCTCTCAGGCCATGTTTTCAAAGGAAAATGAATTAGCGGTTGTAAAACTTAGAGTCCTGACACTTGCTTGCAGTAAGATTACATTACTTCATTTGAAAGGTTAGAGTTCCCTGTAAATTCTTCTGGTGATTGATCTTAGTTGCGTCTGTGTGTAGAAAATTTTTCACGATTAACTGCACATGCCAAATACGTGAAAAGTGTCACGTTTAATGACACTGTTTCCTGTGTTTTGTAATATTTTAATTCGCGCGTGATTTCCATTTCAAGCGAAATAACAATTTAAACAAAAAATAAAACATATGAATACAAACAAAAAGGATTTCGATATTCTTTGAGAAATTGAAATTGTTTTTAATTAGCACCTATATTTTGTCATATTAAAATAATCAGATATTATCAATCAAGTTTTCGAAACAGCAAAAGTGTGGTAAAAGTAGATTTTTGTACTGTGATTTCAGGCGTAAAATAACAATAGAATCTGCTGAAACTTTTAAGAATAATTAACATAAAAATTGGAATTGTCTTGCGAAAATTTCAGGAGTATTTTTAACTCATTTTTACTAGAATTATGGAATAAATTTAAATGTCAATAATTTTCTAAATATAATAAACTTAGTGATTAACTTCTTACAAATGATTTCAACACATAAAGAAATTTGATTGTGGGTATTTATACTTATTTTCCACATTGAAATGTCCACATTGACAGCATTTTGAGTACATCCTGTATTTGTGTTTTGATTTGTTCTAATAAAAAGGATCGAAGAAATTCTTTATTTTTATCAAATTTCTAGAAGATAATGAAAAAATGAAAAAGATAATGAAAAATAAAATAAAATAGAGAATTTTTATAACACATAAAAATCCCAGCCTCTTTTTTTTAACAATATTGATTCGTGTTAAAATTAATTTTAATATTGATCCCTTACAATCAATTTTATGCAGTGGTTGAATCCCGTTTTAGATTACAACTTGGCAACAAAAATTTTTTTGTTACATAAACTGGGGATAAGTGTGCCAAACTAGAAATTGTTGATTATATATAAGAGTAGGAATTAGCTATTTTTTATCTATGAATTTAGTTACTAATTGATTGCCATTAACATATATGCACCAGCATCTGATGGTTGTTGAAAATCGCATGCAGGACTAATGATTTTTTTCCATATACGTATAATGGAAGAACGATTTGTTTGAAAAAAAGTTTAAATGTTCCCAAATGTGAATTTCTATATTTAAATGCAGCTCCCGTTAGGGAAAGTCTACATTATGTAAGCAAGAGAGTGAAAAAAGGTATGTGGTCAGCACAGAAAATATTTTAAAAATATGTTTAAATAAGGTGAGTCTTATTTCTTTTGTTTATTTCTGCTGCATTTAATTATATCAGTATTCTTAATTATTAATTTAAATTTAATCGTTTACGAAATGCTATTTTATGCGGGCCTCATAAGTAAAATTGCAACAACATGAAAGAAATCGCTTAACCATGAGAACGAAAACAAAATGTGCACTGCAAAGCTGCTTTTTAAGTATTTAATGTTCTCCCTCCACCTCAGGCAGCTTTATAGGCCCATAAACAGCCAAAAATACAGTCAAAGAGGCAATTAGTGTTATCCTAAGTTATTCTTTGATAAGGCAATTCCATTGAAAATCTCAATTTCTCTAAGATATGCATCTGTGGTGCCCGGTGCATCGCAAGTCCCATAAGCATACGTTCGACAAGAGATAAATGGAGTAAGATTGCAGGGAAAGATGTCAGGGTTCCATTGTCTATAAAGAATTCCTTGTTTGATATGAGGTAAGACAATGTCCTGGTAGAAGAACGTGTCGTGGATGGTTTGCACATATGATCGAATCACAGGCAAAACACCCTGCGTATCGTACTAGCCTGATGTCAAATTGTCGGTTATGTGCCGTTGTTAGAACATGGTCCCAAATGAGAAAATCTGGCGTGGGATTGGTGGAACGCTCGACGATATGGACTGGAAGGCGGCGTTCTTTGGGATTCCACCATACCCTCCATGACTGTCATTCCTCCAAAACAGAAATTACGATTTATCTGAAAAGAGCTTCAAATAGAATCTCATTCAGCAGGTAATAACTGCTGAAGTTTCCGAAGCATATTCTGTGATTTTTCCATTGTCCACTTTGATACAATCCGTTACTGATTCAATTTATGAAAAGTCGTCGACTCAAAATCAGCTACTGTCAGCGCCTGGGCTGTATAGTAGCTTCAAGCAAGTGCCATGGAATCTGCGAGAAAATTTGAAAATGTCTACAATGAAACTTAAAAATGTTCTCTATGATGTTGGTGAGTTTGTGGGTTGTATAGGAAGGCAAGGACTAATGGAAGAGATCTTGAGGAAACATAGAGGCAATGTTGTAAAGAAAGGTTGGTGATGTGAGAAGTTCTTTTGCGACAATCCTTTTCTTAACTATGAAAAATTAATTTAAAGTCATTAAGAATAAAAGGCGGTGGACCGTCGTGTCAAGCATGTGACCAAATCATTTTGAAAAGTTTGTGCTGCTGAAACTAGGGATAGCTTCATCAGGGCAGCTCTTTTTGGATTAATAATGACCAAGTTAAATTTCTCAAAAATTTATTTTAAAGTACATTCCTTTGAATAAAAATATTGGATACTTGTATGAATCATGTAATCATGAAATTGGTAATCATGTTTAATAAGAGGTGCACTTATAGTTCTAAAAATATTCAAATGAAAAATATGTTTGTCATTTATTAGTTTTTGCTTAATAAAGTTGAAAAAATAAAGTTTAATAAAATTACAAATATTGCTCATTTTAAAGAAAAGTTTTTTTTAAATTTTTTTTATACGAACAATAAATGTTTTGAATTTTTATGTTTTAATTTAATTTTGTTTGCTTCTCATACCCTAAATTACACATACAGAATAATAGCTTTATGATATTGGTAAGTTAAGGTATCCGACTACTTGCGACAATTTTTTTTGTTGAAAAAAATGGAGATATATGGAGATTTTTTTTGTGGTTTTTAGATTTGTTTAGTACATTTTAAGAAAAATATGCTGAAATTAAAAAGAGAAAAAGAAATTATATTATTACTAAAATGGGAAAAAATGGTTAAAAATTGATAAAAAATAACATAAACGCGGTTCATTTTGTACCAAAAGTTTATAAGCAACTTTTCAATTTTTTAATTTTGATGTGTTGCTATGTTATAAGTTTTTGAAATGACCTTTAGGATAAGAGATATTTTAATTTTTACAAAAACTAGAGCACTTTATCTTAGTTATTATATGAAACTGCTTAAAAAAAACAGTGATTATTTTATCATAAGGGGCTGTAAATTTTGTAATAAAACAGTGATTGCTAAATCTGAAGGTTAAAATACTTCCACTACTATACAGAACATACACAAAAAAATTCAGTTAATTATTTTCAAAACTTTTTTAGCAATCACTGACCGCGTTTGAAAACTTCCACAAAAAAAAAAACACATTTCGAGTAAAACACCGTTTTAAAGAATGACATCTTGCTTAAAGTAATGACATGTGCTTTTACTAAAACATTTTTTTTTGTTCTAGTAAACGGCAAATAATAAACTTGGTACTTTTATAAAGCTAATAGGTAGCCTACAAAATAAAATCATAAAAAATATTTGTCAGTTTTTGACAAAATTCACAATTTTAGGGTAGTCGGATTAACTAATTATACGTTAACTAATTATAAAAATTGAGGAATAAAAATAAGACTTCTGCATTTTTCAAATCTTCAAGAGCGAGGCTCTAGCGGAAGTTATTATTTTTTTTTCTGAACTTCTTTTATCTAGATGAAAAACAAGAAGGGTATAGTGATCAAAAAAGAAATAAAGAGAAAAAGAACCCTTTTTTCGATCCACTCAAATGTTCATAGTCATAATTTCTTGGTGCTTCGTATTTTACATTACGGAGGTTATAGGTACGGTAAAAAAAATCAAAAATTCCAAAAATATTTATAGTATTAGTAAATTTAATTCAGATAAATAAAATAAAAAGTTACTCCTTTACATGAAATAAATACTGAATATCCGCTATAGGATAAAAAAGAAACAAGAGGGAAAATTTACTGAAAACAGCAATTCTTTAAAACAATCCAAAGGCAATTTTATTCCAATTGGAAAGGGAGATATGAAGTCTTTCGTTATAACATTTGCAAAACTAATCTTGAATATGAATTGTTTTCAAATAACTCTATTCTGAAAAATTAAAACTGCACTATAAAGGTTGAAAATTTAATGAAACTAAGTTTTTCTCGATGTAGAAATAAATGTAAAGTTGGTATAAAAAAACACACTGAGGAAAGTAGAAAATTTTTTAAAAAATGAATAAATAAAATGCAAGAAAATAATGATGCCACTGGCAAAACATTTGAAAATTTTTTGTTCGGAGTCGTACTGAAGAACTCGTACAACAACGAGACTAAGGAACAACGTAGACTGTATTGAATTTTAAAGTATATTTATTGAATTGAGTGAGGAGCGCATTGTCTGCGTCCTTTCTCGGTGTTAGCCTCAAGGTGGGTTGCAAATAGTAAGTGATTACAGCCAAATATGCGTACAAGTGGGGGCTTTAAGTCGCCAAGACACTTGATTACGGAACAAATTAAAAATATTATAATACTATATATACTATATTATACTATAATATATATATGTAAGAGATATTATTGTTCTATATCAAACACATATAATTCACAGGCATAAAAAATGACAAGATAAAAAGGTAAATTTTCAAAAAGTTTGAAAAATATAAAAAATAAAGAAGTCAAGATGGTAATTTACGAGAATAAAATGTTTTATACGAAATTCTAGAACACAATATAATACAAGGTTTGATCAGAAAGTCGAATAAAGAAATATTTATTAACAATAGACAGAAAATACAAAAGGGAATTAAGAGGCATACGTGCCTATTATATTTGGACATTATCACCAAGTATATTTAGGCAGTTATCAGAAAGCAAAACCAACTTGCGTAACCTGTCTTGGTAGAAATCAGGTCCCTATTCACATTCAGCCAGATCTCGGCAGATATTTTCACAGCACTGTCTTGGAATATCGCAGTACATCAGAAATTGTATGCTGTACACTATAATAGCTCAGTCCCAGTTATGACGAGATTTCACTCAGATTTAACGGTCGATCATTTTGAATCATTTATTCAATTCGTGCCGTGTTGATTTCTGTCGTTGAAGAGTTTGACCGGCCGCTCCCTGCCATACTGCGGTTTTCGACATTCTGTCTGCCTGACTGAAAAGAGTGACACTATTTCGCTACATGTTGTCTGCTCATTCTGCTCCGCTCTCTCAGATGTGGACACATTCATTGCCTATAAAAATCGAATCAAGCCTAGTACTTCCAAAAGACACCAATTTCCCAAGCTCTTGCCATTTCAATCGTCCTAAGCCCTCTGGGAACTTTCACTGCCTACCCGAAAACCAACTACATGACAAGTAGCGCCATTTGTCTCACTCTGGGGAAATAAAATTTCTCCACAATATGTAGCTTTCAAGTGCTGCGGCTTGTAACCTTTTTCTCTGATCATCCCTCGCACAATTGAAGTTGCTTTTTTGATCCTTAAAACTGTTCATCAGAGGTTTAGAAACTCGTTAAATTGAGCATTAATGTCTCCATAGTTAAATTAGTCATTTGTAAGTTAAAAACGATTGGCGTCAGTAAGGTCTAGTTTAGTGTGTTACTAAGAGGGATAAGAATAAACTTAAAAACACCATTAATTCTAATATTTAAGCTCGTATTTATAAGCAAGGTATTATAAATTCATTACGTATGATTCTAGAGAGAGAGAGAGATCAGATGAGGGTACTACTCTTAAAAAAGTGAGCTCTAAACTTTTGCGTATCCAAAGATGAATTTCATTGCACACCATCTGTACTTATTTAAGGTATCCGACTACACTAAAATTGTGAATTTTGTCAAAAATTGACAAGTTTTTTTATGATTTTATTTTATAGTCCATCTTATTAACTTTATAAAAATACTAAGTGTATTCTTTTCCGTTCCCTAGGACAAAAGCTACAAGTGTTTTAGTAATAGCAGATGCCATCACACTTTAAGTAAGATGTCATACATTAAAACGCACTTTACTCGAAGTACGTTTTTTTGACAATGCTCAAACGGGGCCAGCGATTGCTAAAAATGTTTTGAAAATAATTAACTGAAATTTTTTGTGTATATTCTATGTAATAATAGAAGTGTTTGAATCTTCAGACTTATCAATCACTGTTTTATTACAAAATTTACAGTCCCTTATGTTAATATAATCACTGTTTTCTTAAGCAATTTCACGTAATAACTAAGATAAAGTATTCTAGTTTTTGTAAAAATTAAAATATCTCTTATCCTGAAGGTCATTTCAAAAATGAATAACATAGCAACATATCAGAAGTGAAAAATTGGAAATTTGTTTATAAGTTTTTGCTACAGAATGGGCCGCGTTTAGGTTGTTTTTTGTAAATTTTTACCAGTTTTTTCCCATTTTTAGTAATAATAATTTCTTTTTCTCTTCTTCATTTTAGCATATTTATCTTAAAAGTACTAAAGAAATCTAAAAACAACAAAAAAATCGCCATCTCTCCATTTTTCAAAGAAAAAAAAATTTACCGCAAGTATATAGTCGGATACAATAACCTAAGTATAAAATAGATCATGCAGCATAAAGACTTTTCTAAGTATTTGTCAGGATGTCCTTTTCCTTTTAAAAACTCCCCTTAAATATATAACTCCTCCTTAAAATATTTCGTCTTGCAACAATGTCAACATAGAAATTTATAAGAACTTTCAAGTTCTGTTAAAAAATTATGAAATGATGTAAATCTCAGAGTTAATCTCTATCAATGTTGTATTGATTATATGGGTACAACTGATGGTATCTATTGAACACGTGCTCCTGATTGTTTTAATTGGTGACACTCTCTTTTTAGGTCTCCCTCTATCCTCATGCTTCTTCTTTCAGTGTCTTGCACTTACGTGTGAATTTAATTGCAAAAGTATCGCATTTGTTCTTGTGACCCAATGCATAAGGAAATCCATATATTAAAGCAGTGACGAGGATAGCGAAGTCTTTAGTTTTATTTCAGGAATTTAGTTCCAAATGTGAGGATATCGACAGTTACATTCAGAAGTTTGAATGTTTTTCAGGCATGTATACAATATATTGGGATAACAAAGATATTTTTTGAGTTCCATCAAAAGAAATCCTTAAAGACATGGATATTCTTATATCTATTGTTTTTCTTTGTGGCCGTACTGGAACATTTTCCTAAATGGAAGGGCTGATTTTTTTTTCTGAATCTACATTCAAGCGAAATATTGATTTCTCAGTTAACATTTCCGAAAAATTTGATAAGTAAAAAGAAAGCCGAGGCGAAAATGGTATCACTTACTGGAATAATGAATACAATTCTTACTGTCAAAAAAGTTTTTTTCCGACTATTTCACAATGAATGTCATGTTATAATTTTGTACAAGCGTTAAAACCGTCAAATTTCTTTCTGGTCATGGCAATTTTAAACGGTTCCTCAGTAGATTTACGAGTATATATAACCTGTGTCTTTCTAATCATTAAGATTGTAAATAGGTGGTGAGAAAAAAGTTGAATGTATTATCCTTTTTTGTATAAAATGAAATTAGGAAAGAAAATGCTTTAAAATCAAAATGCTCTTAAAATCAACTAACCTTATTTTTCCAATTTGTTTCTATGAAAACTGCATTCTTATTATTCTGTAACTTCCCTGATTTTAACTAGAAATTCTATAGATTTAACTTTGAAACTTTTGCGTTGTAATTAGTCTCTTTTCTTTGTATTTTTTTTTTTTTTTTGCTTTAATCATTTCTTTAAGTTTTACATGATACTTATGGTGCTTGGGAATAATTTTTCCAGTTTTCAATAAAGGAAAAATAAATAATAAACGGTAGGAAAGAAGAATTTATATAAACATAGTGTATATATATATATGAAAAATAAATAATACAAAATGAATATTTTTTTTTTTTTTTTTTTTTTTTTTTTTTTTTTTTTTTTTTTTTTTTTTTTTTTTTTTTTTTTTTTTTTTTTTTATATATATGAAAAATAACATAAAATACAAAAATGAGATGATTGAAGTAATATTCCAGTTCGAATTTTTGAACAGAAAGAAATCAGTCTTTTGTGCAGAAGCCATGGCTGTGTAATAACTACTGCAACATATCTCGGCAATGAAAAAAAGAGGTTTCGAACGTGTTCTGGAAAATATTCAAACCATGTTTGTTTCGCATGTTTCCAAAGTATAACCGGCGTTGTAACGGTGGGTTATAATTGCTTACCAATCAAGGGCGGCAGATAAGGAGAATTGGCAGTCCAAAGCAATAATGCAACCTAGTAGGCTATGAAGAGCTAGTGAAAGTTGAATTCCATGCGCGATTTTATAAAGAAAATTGTCACATTGAAAGCTGATTGTAGATAAGTTTTCTAGGTAAGGTCATCAGGCTCCAAACTTTAGAGATGTAGTGGTGTCTGTTGAATGTACTGACAATGCGTGTTAAGAGGCGTAAGTGATTGAGTGAGTGATTGGTCTAATAGCGCTAGAGTCGATTTGCTACACCAAACATTTGCTTAAAAGATATGTTAAAGAAACACATATAAAGCTCGTTGAAAAGTGTAGATGGTAAGGAATAAAATATAAAATATAAAATTAAAAATAAATTAATGAAAGAGCAAATAAAAAGAAAAAGCACCAGATTTAGAGAAATAGAAAAGAAAAGAGGAAACAGATCACTGTGCATCCTTCGGATTGTGATGCCCGTAAATACTTTAAAAAAGTAAGCCCATGAGGGCGGGCAAAAGTTCATCTAAAACTAGAAAATACATCTAAAATGTCATCTAAAAGAGAAAAAAAGGGAAGGATAGGTAAGATGTGTCAGATTGACCACCTGACCAGAATAGTTGCTCATGCATCTCAGCGCCCAATGGTCACGTAAACTGAGATGGGCACAGTAGGTCTTGGCCCTCACGTGGGCTGTTGCGCCTTTGAGTTTAGTTTATGTAAGGTGATGCATAATGTTCTAAGACGAGACTGGTACAATTATTATCGCCTGTTATATCCATCTCTATTGCACTAATCAATTTAATATTCACATTACTGTGTGGTTTGATTTCGCACAAAACAAGCTCTAATTTCTTCCGAAAGATAATCCTCAATTTTTGTGTGTCTCAGAAACGCACTGTAACAATGGGCTATCTGTAAAGTCATCCTCTTTCTCTCAGGTTTTCTTCTATCCAACCAAATAAGCAGTTTAAGCGCCTCAGTGGCAAGTGAGCGCCACCTACCGAATAATGTATAAATAGTCATCGAGATAGAGGAATGGAGATGTAGATGCTTGTAGACGGTTTTTAAACTGTCAAGTTCTAGAGATTTTAGAGCAAAATCCTTAGGACTTGACAAATTGATTTATACAAAAAACAAACAAAAGTATAAAATTGATTCTTACCTTTTGGCTTGTTTTGTCTGCATATAGTGTAGTCATTTCTAGTGTTCGATTTAATAAAATCAAATTATAATAATTTCTTGTTTGTTATTATTTCGAGTTTGATTCAATGGCTTCTCCCCTCGTGTTGCACTCGGATATCCGCAGGAATTTTAATAATGAACGAGATTTTCACTTCAATCAACATTAGGAAAAAGTACCGCGACAATACTTGACTAACATCCTTACATTTTGAAGGCGCACTCAAGCTTCACACGCAGGAAAAACACAACAACAAGAAAACTTTACCCCCAAACGAAAACAATCTTTAATTCTCTATTATTTGATACCAGCCCACGTTGTTTCCATTTGCATTAAAATGCCATTTCTTCGTGTATTTATAATGGCTCATTACGCATGTTGAAAATTTCATGCCTATTGCATGTTCCCTTCATTGTGCTCGTTTAATGCCCCCAGTTGTCTACATAATGCACTTTCAAATAGACAATCATTTCTTTCAATTCAGTTACTGAACTACTGAAAAATTTATTAAGCAATTCAAACTAGTTCCGCAGTTTTGAAATATAATTATAAATAAATTAACACCAAGTGCAAACATTTAATTTACGACCTAAGGTATTTACTTTATTCAAATATAAAATTTGCTTAAAAATTTCAAAAAATAAGTTAAATGATCAAACAAAGTCAACGTGATGACAAATCGATGTTGAGTAAATAATACTTTATCCCAAAATCATTAGTAAACAATTATTCTTTTCGATTAATGGCAGTTTCTGGAAACAATAACATGTGTGGACCTTAAATTTTGAAATCATTCGACTTATTAATTCGAGGAATCTTCTTACGTATCTCTAATATTTGACAAATTTTATCGGTGTTTTATCTAATTTTACCTCTGAAAACTATTTCTTTAATTGGAATAATCTCAGGTAATACAAACTCATAAAGAAGCATACACTTTCCGGATGCTTCAAAACAGTAACAATCAAAAACATGCGAACCTTAAGGTAAATGTGCTCTTAAGTTTTGTGTATCGCACCTGACAGAAGTGACGTAAGCAATAGCATGTGTGTGTGGGCGTGTCATGTGACTAGTCAGCCACAGGGGAGGTGTCTACAGTGGAAAAGGCTTTTTGTGTTCTTGAATTTAGCAAACTGTCATGTTAATTCTTTGGTTGATGCTGCAGTTGTAGGAAGACATTGACAACTTCATTCTCCATCTGGATGGTACATCACCACACTGGTCGGACAGCGTATGAGATTACCTCAATGAACATTTCCCTCACCAATAAATTGGACGAGTTGTGAACTACAACAGGCTATTTACTCAATAGTCATCCAGAAGTCCTGACTTAACACTTTATGATTTCTTCCAGTAGGGGTACGTAAAGGTCAAGGTATCCATCCCTTTCCTTTCTGTTGATCTAGAGGAGCTGGAACAGCATACCACAGTGCTTTTTGAACTTTGTAACAGTTACATTTAAACTCTGCCTTCCCTTGACAAATAACGACAGCCAGGTGGCGCTACTTGTTCTTGGGGGGAAAAGAGAACGTTTTTCTAGAGTTGTTGTGCTGCCGGACGGTCCCCGAGCGATGGGTACACGTGGAGTCAGGGAAAGCCTTTCCCTCCTATTATGTCTCATTCCTACACTATGTATTTTGTGTGTGTGTATCTCCTTGTGTTGTGGAACTTCATGAACATTAAAAATATCTTGTTCCTGTAACCATCAAAGGCTGCATTACTTAATCTTTCACAACATGGGAGCATTACAACTTTCAATATTATCGACCCAATTTTCAATCATAATTCTCGTCGCTTAAGGTATCTTAAGGTATCCGACTACACTTAAATTGCGAATTTTGCCAAAAGGTGACAAATTTCTTTTATGATTTGATCTTGTAGGCCATTTTATTAGCTTTATAAAAATACCAAGTTTATTATTTTCCGTTCACTAGAGCCAAAACTACAAGTGTTTTAGTAAAAGCAGATGCCATTACTTTAAGCAAGATGTCATACTTTAAAACGCGTTTTACTCGAAATGTGTTTTTTGAAAATGATTAAACGAGGGCAGCGATTGTGCTAAAAAAGTTTTGAAAATATTTAACTGAAATTTTTTGTGTATGTTCTGTATAATAGCAAAAGTGTTTTAAGTGTCAGATTTATTAAGCACTGTTTCATTACAAAATTTGCAGTCTCTTATGTTAATATAATCAATGTTTTTTTAAGCAATTTCATGTAGTAACTAAGATAGAGTGCTCTAGTTCTTGTAAAAATTAAAGTATCTCTTATCATGAAAGTCATTTAAAAAGGAATAAAATAACAACACATCAGAGTTTAAAATTTGAAAAGTCGTTTATAAACTTTTGGTACAGAATGGGCCGCGTTTATGTTATTTTTTTGTACATTTTTACCCATTTTAGTAATAATAATTTCTTTTTCTCTTCTTAATTTTAGCTTATTTTTCTTAAAATGTACTAAACAAATCTAAAAACAACAAAAAAAAAAATCCCCATATCTTCACTATTTTTAAAAAAAGTTGTCGCAAGTAGTCGGATACCTTAATTTTATAGTTTAAACAAGTTTTCTGATTTCTAAATAGAATAAATTTTGTGGTAATACCATGAGTAATTAAAAAGGAAAGCTATTTTCATATTATAAAAGTTTTGATACTTATAACAAAAGCCGTCAATCTTTACGTTGGCAATGGACTAATACTTATCTATGTTGACGACTGATTCAAGAAAGAAATGAGCTTACTGATGTTAGTTTTAGGTTTCTTGTGATATTTTTACAATACCCAGTAAATCTACAAAAATGGAATTCAGTTAATATGCACCAGAATAAATTGCAATACAAATTATTACATATTCTCACTTATACCTAAATTAGAATGATAAAAAAAAATATTTATTTCTGGAATGTCTATGAATACATTTTTAGTAGTGATAAAAAAGCCTTTTCCCCCGCTTAAAATGTTCTTTTTCTTTGAAACTAAAAAAAAAAAAATGGATTAAAATTAGCTAATTTACACATTTTAAATAATATAATCTGTAACAACTTATTGTGATTTTACAATCAAATGGAATAAAATGATGCGTAGTTCCTAAATAATTATGTTTCAAGTTATTTGTTTGATTCTTAAGATAAAAATATTTATTCAAGAAAAAAAATTTATACTATTTTATTTCATTATTAACATTTCTGATAAAATTATACTCTTGCCTTTTGTCCGAAAAATTAATAAAAGTTATCAAAAAAATTTACTCATCTATTCTCACCATTTATGTCATTTGTGTGTAGCTTACAAATAATTAATGTTTTTAAAGTTGTTTATTATTGAATTGATAGACATATAAAGAAATTTCTATTAAAATGTTTTTTAAAAGTTTATATGATGTATATATTTTTCTGTGATATATCCTAAGGCCATACAGACGTCATGAAGATCTATATTGGGATTCTCTACACACTGATAACCCTTGGAGACTTGATATTTGCAGAAGGCAATGAAAAAAATCTCAAAAAATTGGCATCGGCTCATAATGAGTTTGCTCTCGATTTGAACCGAGAGTTTCTTGAAATCTTCCCTAAAAATGTGTTCTTTTCTCCTCTGGGTATTTTTTCAACTTTGAGCATGCTTTACTTTGGCTCACGAGGGAATACGGCTGAGGTATGAATTTTATTCCTTTATATTCATAAAATTTTATATATTTTTATTTTAAAGTTAATTTCTAAGAATATAGAGTTGTGTAGTGAAAAGTTTTAAGCAAATGAATGTTAACTTCGAAAATATTAGATCATTTTGTCAAAAATATTTTTAAGTCCTTGATGAATTATTACAGCTTTAAGAATGCATGAATTTTTGTCGCATGTTATTAATTTCTTAACACTCTTTTCGTAATTGCACTTGCAAAATAGTAAAAAGAAATAAAAATGTCTCATGAAAATGTTTTTAATGCGTAAAACTTTTTGTAAATTTTGTAAAAAGTCTATGGATTCTCTCTGGGAAATTTTAGAGTAAATGCTTTCAGGGATGTACGAGGAAAGTAAGTTTGCAATACCGTCAAAAGATGGCGCTGCAAAGAGCATTAAACGCGAAGTCATGAGCTTCAGGACAGATTGTGGGTGTGATTATCGTACGCAGCAACTGCAATTTTCCCTATTGCTTACATTAGTCGTTGTAATGCGAAAAGTTATCAGCTTTCATTTCTTCTGATTCCAAGGCGAAGTCCATGATAAGGTTTTTGAATGCACAGAGAGTAGTGCCAATCGAAATCCCCCTTCAGTTGTGTTTAGTGAATGGACTGGTCGGACCGATCCTAACAGTCCGGCCTTAAGCCGGATATAGTTCTATCAATCAAGCAATTTTTTTTTACGAATTTCTCAGAACAAAAATTAAAATAAATCGTAAAAATATCCTGAATTTTAAGTAGTTGTTGAAAAATCAAAATAAGTCCTGATTTTCCGATAGCATGGCCTAATTTAAGAAAAATAGAACGTTAGTGCACAGTATGTTGGTCCATTGTCCATTTATGTCTACACTTTACACGCATCCTTTATTTGATAGCAAAATTCGTGGGAGAGCCGGCAATGCTGTAATAGAAAGGGTTTTCTTATTTATCTGTGGCAATGGCGGTGCCCTGTAAAAAATTAAATCAATGCTTAATGAAGGTATCTCAAAAATTATTTTTTCGAAATATGCTTTACGGAAATATCTATGGTTAAATAATACCTGAGGCATGGGGGGGGGGGGTTTAAATTCAATATGCTTTTGGGGAAAATAAAAGTTTTCAATTTAATAATAGCCTTACAATTTATAGAAACAAAACAGGGGAAAGATATGAATTTTGTGTCTATTTACATTTTTTTAGCATTTTAATTTTTACTCTTATACTGGTAGATGAGTTTATAAAGTCAACGTTAAGTATTAGTCAAAATATGAAAAATTTTCTGTAGGAGTGGCACATTAGGTTTTTGCACGCGGGCGTCCTGTGACTCAAGGATTTGTCCTGTGGACCTAATGTTATGAGAAAACAAATAGTTCGTCACCTCTGTTGGGTTCTTTTCTGAAAGCAGGCAAAATGTCCATAATCAACAGTATTGTATTCGGTTTTCCATCACAATAAATGACCTTGTGGAGCAGGTGAGTGAGTCAATGTATTCTGCAGAGCCGTCGCTCAATAATTATGGAAATCAGCAGCATGTCATTTCTTATCCGGTCATCCCTTTTTTATGGATGAAGACCTACAAACTACTCCTCCATTACCAGGGGCAGACTTCTATACCACTAAAGAACAAACACATACTTCATGATATGAGAAGTGTAAAAGCTCCTATGTTTATTATGTTGAAAAGTTGCTGAAATAGTGTTGTATTTTTTGCAATAAATCATCACGAGTAATTGTTTTTTCTTCTTCTAATGGGAAACCGGATTAACCTCTTATTTATTAGTCAATTATTAACTCCAACAGAAGAAATGATAAACCTTGGTTTTTATGTTATCATGCATTTAAGTATTTAATAATTAAATTACAAAAAAAAGTATTATTTTTAAAAAAATGTTGAAATTTTTATAGGAGCTAAAGGGTATTCTGAAATATAAGAAAACTGGATTGGCGTCCAGATCTCTGCTTCAAACCAGTAGAGATTTCCTTAATAAGCTTGCTAGGGCTGAGAGAGAAAGATCTTCAAATGCCACGGCATTGCGCACCGCTAACGCTATTGTTATAGACAAGACTATGAATATCAGATCCAGATATAAAAGAAGGATTGTAAATGGGTACGGTACCTCAGTACAAGTAGTAGATTTTTCAAAGGATGCCGATAAAGCAGTCACTGAAATCAATGATTGGGTTAAGAAGAAAACGAATGGAAAAATTACCAGTCTTGTCGATTCACTGGATCCCTCAACAAAGATGGTACTACTGAATGCAGTGTACTTCAAGGGGTTATGGAAGTTTGAGTTTGATAGAAGTAAAACAGTAAAAGATGTCTTTTACAACCTTGGAAAGGAGTCGGAGAAAAGGTATGAGATAATTTTAAAATGAAAAGTGCATTACTTTTGTTACGGATTTCACAGGTTTAAACAAAGAACCTAAATACAAGACTTAAAATGACAAGACTCCTTTAAAAATGCTAAAATAATTTTAAAACTAATTTTTTTTTAATTTCAGACCCTTCAATAATTAATATAGACAAATTTTTAAAAATTTAATCTTGAAATAGCACATAATTTTTACCATTACAAATATACACGCAATATGTAGTATGTATGTGGGAATCTAACCGAAATCTTCCAAAAAAGTTAGATTCTTCAGATAGCGGGGTTTTTATTTGGCGGGGTGTCTAAGGGTTTTTACGATGTATGGGTTAACGTTGAAAATAAAATAGACAACATAATTTAAAGAAACTAAATAATTTATTATGAGTTATAGGAGAATATTTACAGGGGGAATAATTACAAGATAGAAATTAGAACATGCAAACATTTGAAAATATAGGAAGGATAGATAGTCCCTTCTGGGAGGACGTTAGAGATTAAATAAAACTCATTATGAGATGTGCTGGTGACTTACCGCCTAATGTCGACGAAACAAGCGGGGACGCGCGAAATCGCTGCTTCCTTGTCGAGTGTTAGTGGGCCACTGACGAAAATAAATCGCGTCAGCGTTTTAATAAGCACGCTAGATGGAGTGGCTGTGGAATGCTGTTTTTGACTAAAATTGCCGTCCTCTGCAAAGGGATATGATTTAACCTTTTACAAAAAGAGAAAGTGCCATGAAAAATCCTACATGTAATCAAAATTTTCAATTAAGGAAATATTTATGTTTAAAAAATGACGCGTTTAAAAATAAATATACAATTATGCATCTATGTTTTACTTAAATAAAAAAAAAGTAAGTAATTATGTATGTGGGATATAGATAAAAAATGCATAAACTTAATGGAAACCTTATAAGTAAGTTAAAATTTCCAGGATTTCATATAAAAAAAATTTTTTACAGAAAGAATTTTTTTTTCCAATTAGAATTTATGAATGACTTTCCTTTTTTTCGACCAAAAATGGATCACAAGTTTGACTATTAATATTCAAGAAAATCGAGATCAATGTTGACAAATTCCTTGAAATATTTTTTTAGAGAAATTCCAATATTCTGGAATGTATTATTCTCTTAATCCAATATAATAACATTTATTACCCCATGAATTGATTCACAAAAATAATTATATGAAGAAGATTGTATATCGCATTATATTCCCAATCAAATCAGAAATATGAATATAAATGTTGTTAGTTGAGACTATATTACAGTTAAATTAGAAATATTTTGCTTTTTTATCGCGGGCACATTGCCAATTATTATTATCATTAAATGCTACAGAATTCCTTTCTCTGCTTAAGTAGACGATTTTTGTAAAATAATAATCATTTTTATTTAAACATATTATAGAAGTTGTACATCAACTACAAAACTAAAGTTTATGTGTACGTAAAATTATCGTACAGATGTGAAAAATATATGATATATTGTTTCATGAGTAGAGTTGCTCTACCAAGTAACTATTTTTTATTTACTTTTTTAACTTAATTATTTTTGTAGAACGTAAATCATGATGGTTGTATCATATGAATAATAAATCGAGAAAAAAGAGATATAGTTTTCTGTTATATATTTAGTGTTTTGTAAATATTTATATATTACAACCCTTTGGATAAGTTTTAAGAATTGCACTTGAAAAATATCTCATGCAGCTTACATACTTGTAGGAAACTGAAAAAACGTTCTATAAACGTATTTAACTACACTACTTAAAAAAATTAGGGAAGCACATCGATTTATCGAAATCATGCAAATATTTTTTCAGATAACTAACGTCAAATAAAACATCCGTAGTCTAAAGAGTAGCAGAAAACAGAAAAAGAAAACTTCGTATTCAAAACAAAGTTCATGACGTCAAAAACCAGAAAAAGGAAATAATCGCACAAAGCGGAATTTCACAGAAGCTGCTGTTTTTCTTTTCCTCAATGGTGAAGTTCAACCTTTCGGCTGTTGTTTTGAGAAAATGGGATCAGAAAATGCCACGGCTACGTGATCCATCGGAATTCATAGCTTGTCTCTCATATTATTGAAAAACTGAAATCTCTAGGAAGACACAAAGAACTGTAGCGGACGCTGTTAGAGTGACAAGAAGTGCCATTGCAAGACTTGAAAAGATTCCCAGAAACAGGGCTTGTTCGAGGTCGGCCAGGTCGACCACGTGCTACATTAGCAAATAATGACCAATATATCCTCTTAGCAACTTGTCCAGATAGAATAGTCAATGCGACGCAGATTCAAACGCAGTTTCTTTTGGCAACAGGAGGTGGTATCGAGCCAAATTATCCGAAATAAGCTTCACGTGGATGATATGTATGCATGAAAGTCAATGGAGTGTATTTTGTGTACAGCAAGACACCGTTCGCGCGACCTGAAGAAAGCGGGCTGCTGTAAATCGAGATAGGATGCAAAATGATTGGAATCCGTAAGTAGCACTTGACGAGTCTCGATTCAGTTTAAAGTGTGGCATAAAACAAGGTTTGGTATAGAGAAAGGGGATATAACTCTATGTTCATTCAGGAAAGGTCCCATTACAGATGAGGTGGTTTGATGGTACGTGCTGATATCTGCATAGGCAGCGTACTGACATGCACATCATTAGGATTTGCAATTTAATAGCACAAAAGTATGCAGACGAGATCCTGAGATTCCATGTCATACCTTACGCTACAGCCATTAGTGATTCCTTTGTTTTAATGCATGAAAATCCCAGACCTAATACATCTTGTCTTGTGGAGAGCTTTCTTGAAGCTGAAAGTTGAAATAATACAGGGCATGGAGTGGCCAGCATGCTTTCCTGATCTTAATCAGATCGAGCACGTTTGGAGCACATTTGAATGACGCTTTTTTTCAAGATGAGTTAAGCCTGCTGTTTCTATCCAAGACTTGAATATCACACATCGTCAAGAGTGGAACAGTATTCCTCAAAGTCTCGTCGATAACCTCATCGCATCGATGCTAAACAAGCGTCCAGCAATTTTAGCAGTTCGGAGAGACCTCACACAATTTTAAACATCCTGCATCATTTCAAAACTATCGACTTTTTGTCATTTAAGTGTAACTAAATATTTGATCTGGAGTATCTTTTTGAGTTCTTTATATCATTCCAAAGAGTTAAATTTCCCATACAATAGTTTTTTGCTTTTCTTCTCCTGCATTGTGATGTGTTACACCTGTATTCTCCATTTTATGCCCACGTACAGCTATCGCACAACGGTTTCTTCACTTGTTTTCTTGATACCCTAATTATTTTGAGCAGTGTATATAATTTCATACATTTTATAATGAAAACGGTCTGCATTTTGCATGTAGAATGCAGATGGAAGAAAAAAATTATTTATTTTGCCGTTTCAAATAATCGAAATAAATAAAATAATTTAAGAAATATTGCATGTTTCAAATCACTATTCAATATTCAGATTAAACCTATTATATCAGCGGTATTCTGCCCTATAAATAGGAAGAAAGTGTGGCATCGTGCAGGGTAGCAATTTCAGTCACACAGCTAATCATTAAAAATTATATTTTATTTCTGGTATACGTAAATATTTTCTATATTTAAAGTATAGCATCACAAGCAAAGCCTCGATAAATCTCTTTCTCGCTGGGATGAAGAAAACTAAGGTCAAGTTTAAGAGTCAGTCAAGGCCTGTCAAGCCGCTAAACGTTATCCGTTTCATTCGTTGGTCTTTATGCTCTAATACATCTGACTCTTTGTCTGGAGGTCGCTCGTCCCACAATTTTTTTAGTTCCACAAGATCAGGAAACAGGAACCGCCAGCGTTTTTCTTTTTTCCCCTCTCTCTCACAAAATCAGATAATGTGAGTCATTCGTCTTCTCTTTTTCTCGAATCCATCCTTTTAAACTCCAGGGGCGGTTCACCTAGTTGCCCCTCGCCATCTCTCATTGGCAGGCACCAAAATTTTGCCCTCATCACCTCGGACTCATGGGCACCTCACTGGTGTGGACCGAACAATGGCCCTGGTCCCTCTCGATCTTTCTCGCGACAAAGGCTTGTCAAACACCTGAACTATAATTCACCTCGACACTAGTTTTTCCTTGAGGTCTCCTTCTGCTGCCCTCCGAGACGCCAGTCTCCTAAGTCAGACAGGCTCCGCAATGGACACACAAGCGAAATATGTCTAGTCTATTGTGTTTTCGGATACAATGGCGTCGAATGCCATGAAGCTAAAAAAAGGAGAATGATTTCAAGGCCATGTGTTATACCTCTGACACAAAAGGGAGCGCTTTCATAGACACACAATGTCCCAGGTGGCCAACAGACTCTCCATATGTCAATCTGGATACGTATAGAAGGGTGTGAGTTCTGTTAATGGAGCCGTCGTTACAAAGGGCTAAGAAGATCATTTTTGTATTAATCTAAAAAATTTTAAAACTATATCTTAAATTCCTTTTTTGGCTGCATTTCTCAAATAATTATTTATTAATTACGTTATTTCTTAAATAACTAGCATTTTTTCACCGATACACTGTGGTTAGTATTCGTTCTTCTTTTTAAAGAATCGAAGCTTACAAACACAAACACAAATTGGATTAATAATATGTTAACAGTATAATAGATATTTAAACAAACTTTTGAACGATATTTGTAAAAAATAAGCATGCATGCAATAACGATTTTAGGAAGGTTAAAGGTCCTCTTGATCACGAATCCTTGTAGAATATTCAAAGGAAAAATTAACAATTTAATAAATCTCAACCACTTTCAATATTTTGGGATCAATGTTAATTCACACTTTGTACGTTCGAAGAATAGAAGATTTAATATTATATTAATTCATGAAAAAAATTATATTACAATGTAAAATTTAGGCAAAAATCTAGTTTTTCTGAAACTTGTTTTTGACAGTACTGTTTTTTATAGTGAATTTAATTCCAAATTTCTTTTTAGGGAAATACCTTTTATGAAGATTACTGGTGAATTCCGCTATGGAATGTTTGCTAACTTTGAAGCTTTAGAATTACCCTACAAGGCAGGAAACGTTAGTATGCTCATTGTATTGCCGAACAAACTAGATGGTCTCCAAACCCTTATAAAGAATATCACTCAAAATATTTTGTTAAATATTGAAGACAATCTAGCAGCCGTCAATGTTAAAGTCCAATTACCAAAGTTTACATTGAATTTCGAAATAGCAGACTTACCCAAACGACTTCGGAAACTCGGTGTTGAAAAAATCTTCGATTCACGAAAAGCTGATTTTTCTGCTATGATTTTAAATAAAGGTTTATTTGTGAGTGAAATAATCCATAAAGCGGTAATTGAAGTAAATGAAGAGGGAACTGAGGCTGCTGGTGTAACTGGAACCGTTGTTAGCAGGTCTGCAGCTGAAGACTTCAAGGCAGATCATCCTTTTCTCTTTTTTATTAAAGAAAAAAGTACCAACTGGGTCTTATTTATGGGTAGTGTAATTTCTCCATAAAAGAAGAGACGGAGAAAATGTTTCTGAAAAGTAATAAATGGTTTAAAAACAATGCTACAAGTCATTTTAAATGTGATGTTGTTAAAGAATTGCCTCATTTTTGAGATTTACATTTTGAGTCTGAAAAAGTTTGAAGCGTATGATAACATAACCGTATGTAACTTATAATTAAACAAAAATAAAACATTATAAATTAATTTCATGTAAGAAATTTTGAATAAATAACTTTCTTTTCCTCTTTCTTCCCTGTAACATTGAAAAGAAATAAAGATTAAATATTCATATAACTTGTAAATCTTATTGAAAAAAAGATTACGTCAAATATGACACAAATTAATATTTTCCTGTATGATAATAACGATATGAACATAAGAAACTTTTAAATATGGTAAACACCAAAATACATATACTTTCAATTAATGGTTTCTTAACGTTTACGTGGTTTTTTTTTTCATTTAATTGTAATTTTTTATTAAAAGATTCACATATAGTGTAAGCAGTTCATTAAATATGGTTTGGATTGGCATTTATTCTTTACGATAAAAGAATTGCAAAGTATAGTTTAGCTAACTGTTTCTTCAACCTGTTTAGATAACAAATGCCATGGAATCTAGTCTTCAGACACAAAGATGGATAGCATAAATGTAAATGCGTTCATTGAATATTTACCAATTCTTCTTGAACGATGAAGATGCTTCGAAGGGGAAGAAAGTTAGATGGTTGTCAATGACTCAGCATTCAAAGTAGCAATATAATATTTTTATAATATTTTTATGTATTACAAACAACTTAGCTCTTGAGATAACATCTAGCTAACACAACATGAATAAGAAGAATATTTAATTGTGAAGTGTTCTAGAAGTTGAAACAACCGAATTAATTATTTCATTTTAAAAATCTGCACTCAGTTTGTCGTTTTTAAATGAATAGATGTAAAACAGATTTTATCTAGAAGGTAAAATGAGCTGCTGTTGATTCTTCAGTAAAATATATCATAGTAAATGAAACAAATATATATATATATATATATACTTGTATATATATATATGTTAAAATAATCTAAATTCAAATAACTTAGAACTTTTTTGATGCTAAACTTAATGTACATACACTTAATAGTTAAATAGAACAATAAGAAGTAAAATAAATTTTATTTTGTGTCAAAACTAATAGCACTGAAAATGGAATTTTTGGATAAGCATTTTAAATTGATTACCATTTGTGGTGATATTTGAAGAATACAATGGGGGAAGAAAAAAAGGGGGAATAAAATGGGGGAATACAAAGAAATGACTATCATTTGATATTTGTCACAGAATTATATTTATTACGCACAGTATTAAGAGAGAAAAATCTACTCTCTCTCTATTAAAATTCGCACATAAATAAATGTATCTATGTATGTATGTCCGTCTATCTTCCCACACGAACCGCTCAACGCAGAAACGGGCCGAAGGTACCAAAAGATCGGAAATGATCCGAGACAGCCATTTTGACCATTCTGTCCCCCGTGCAATCACATAAAGAAAATTAAAAGTTTTTTGTTGATAAATTTTTAAAGAAAGGGCATCAGGCTCGAAACTTCAGAGATGTAATGGTTTCATTTGAATATACCGACAATATTAAGACGTATTAGGAGGCGCAGGTGAATGAGTGTTTAGCTTAAAGGCTTGAGATATAAAAACGTATACAGGGCATGACAAAAATAGCGCCCAAACTCTGTACAGCCAGATTTCTCGATGGTATTGCATATAAAATGCCAAAGAACTGTACCTGTTCAATACTAATTAATGAGCAAAATCTGTAAATGTTGATGAATGAGCCGAACGGGGGGCGGGGTTGATTTGCCTCTGGCCTTCTGCACCTAAGGTTGCTGGTTTGACCCCGGCCCAAGTCGGTGGATTTTCGTGATGCAGAAAATCAACAGCGGCCATGTCGTATGATTATACGGCATGTAAAAGATCATTAGAGTGTCTGTTTGGCTTGGGTGCTCTTGGAAAAATTAATTTCTAGTGCAGGTTTGCATCTTCAGAGCTCAGGTACCTCTCTCTAGGGAGGAAACTGGTAATCAAAATTACCTGTGGCGATTGGTATCCTCCTATATGGTGCCGCACTAAAAGAGATACCAGCTTCCGGGAGTGTACTAGGTCTGTAATTGGTAAAACACCAATTCGCAGGCCATTAGAAATAAAAAAAAATGTTGATGAATGAATGATAACGTATAATGGTTCATGATGAAGCTTCGGTACATGTCTGTGCTCCTGTGCTTGATTAGCTGGATATGGCAAACCACTATCGGTAGATTGGACGTGTGGGTCCGGTTCCACGGCAGCCACGATCACCATGACTCTTGGATTATTTTTTCTATGCGGTAATCTCAAGGAATTGCAGCATCGAGACGTAGTAACTGCATAAACGGACTTAAATGCTCTTCTGTGTATGCCACTTGTACTTCGGTGGACATAGTGCTTCTGTAACGTGTGTACTCGTCCATTTCACAGCGCATTCAATTCCGCCTCGATATTCACAGTGGACACCCTGAACATGTGCCTTTATAAATATTTGTAAGTACTGCTGTTGATGTATTTTTCCCTAGCACCGTCATGCTTTGTTTTTCGTAGTTTTCTCGCAAACTGTAGATTGTATAAGTGCAGCTTCTTGGACATTTTTTATGAATCCTCAATGAGGAATCTAACTTCAGTGTTTGAGCACTATTTTTGGGACACACTGTATAATGCTCCTTAAAATGTGTAGACTCTGAGGAATAAAATGTTATATCTAAAACAAAAAGCCAATTTTTAGTGAAATTCAAATAAGAAAAAAAGCACCAGATTTAGAGAAAGGGAAAAGGAAAGAGAAAATCGCCACTGGGTATCTCTCCGGTTGAGATTTACTTACTAACCTAAAGAAAGTAGCCCCTTGAAGGGTACGGGGTGGGGAGATAAAATTCTATATCATTCCAAACTATTACAAAAAGATAAGGAACGATATGTTGAAGGCAAAATTTTCATACATCTGAAAAATAAAGCATTGTCGTGTCATTCTTTTGTTTAAGCACGGAATTCAACGCACTATTTCAGCTTATAAGCCAATGGCATACATTTAAAAAAATCATAGCAATGAACTTTTTACTGAAGTACCCTCTCTTTCAGACGACATCCACTGTTCAAACCCTCTTTTTACCCTCTGTTCAGCATCCTCCTTCATGCTTGTCTGAAAGACACTTTGTTGACTACATCCCCCCAACAGAGAAGAAAACTAATTTAGCATGACCGTGTATTAATTGCTGCTCAAAGAGAGACAGTAAAGGAAGAAGATAAAAAGAAAAACAAGATTCTGTTGTCCAGATTGCGATATTGGGTTTTGTGCAGTACTGTGTTTTCGAATTTATCATACACGATCAATTTAATTAATAATTTTACAATACTTTATGTAAAAGCAAAAGATATAAACAAAATTTATTATTTAAGATAAAAGCTAGATTCTCTAAACCTTATACTTATAGTTAGTGGGAACTTACTCAAAAGTCTAATGATTTCTGCTATTCATAAATCCAACTGTACAGAGGTAAATTACACATTTATTTAAATAGATTTTTTCCCATTAATTTTTTGGAAATTTTGCGTGCGAGTTGTGTGTGTGTGCTATTATGTTTAAAAAGATGCATAAAAAATTGACATTTTTTATTTATAATCCAGAAATAAAATGAACCTCGAAGGGGATCATGTCGCAAAGAGATCCGTTATATTCAAGTGGATAGCTTGCTTGTCTCCACATTTGGTTCTGGGATGAGGCTGGTACAACTCTTATCGTTTATTCGATCCGTCTGTACAGCCCTGACAGGCTTCATATTCACTCATTGTGGCTTGATAAACGAACAACACGAGCACTAATTTCTTCTGGAAGATAACCCTCAATTCTTTATATTGAAAACTAAGAAACGTACTTGATGATATTCTCACATTTTGAGGGTTAACTGAAAACATTTATTAAAAACTTAATTCAAAAACAAAAAAAAAGCAATCGTCTATTTTATATTTATTTAACACTAGCACACGTGATTTACATCAGTCGTCCCCAACCCCCCGGGCTAGTCCGTACATCAAATGGTATCGGGTCGCCTAAGAAACATTAAATTATTGGTCTTTTATTTACTGTGGTGTATTTCTCTCGCGTTTGCGTGACTTTCCTTGGAAATCACTTTATATTCCATGTTAAACGTCACTTCATATTCATTTTTTGTTATAAATGCATTTTATTATTAAATAAAAATAAATTAAAAGTATTAAATTAAAACAATTTAAAATATAAGCAATAAACGTCCCATCCTCAGCGGGCAGCACTAAAATTATCAATAGTTGACCGGTCAGGGCGATAAAAAGATTGGGAAGCTCGGTTTTACATGCTCTCTACAATTCTATTCCTTTATATATTTGAAGTGATTCATACACATACTCATGCTTATTGCATGTTTCATTTATTGTGCTCATTTAATAGCCTGTTATGTCCATGATACATTAAGATCAAATAAAAAATCTTTTATTTCAATTCAATTATTGAACAACTACTTAACTACCTACAATTTTATTAAACCATTCAAACAAATACTGCAGTTTTGAGATAAATATATACATAAATCGAGATCAAATACATACACTTAATTTTCGACCTATATGCTTGCGACTTCATGGAATCGAAATATTAATTAAAAATTTCAAAACATATTGACTAATTGAGGTTGAGTCAATAATATTCTCTAACGAAATCATTAGTATATAATTGTTCTTTTGTACTGAGTATTCTATTAATGGCAGTTTTCAGAAACTATATCATGCGGAAACTAGAAATTTTGAAATCATTCGACTTCTTAGTTAAAGGAAACTTCTTACGTTTTCTTTACATTGGAAAAGTTGTTAGTTACAAAGCATATATTTCATCTCTGAAAACTGTGTCTTAACTGGAATAATCTCAGGTAATAATTTGTCATACTTTGAAAGTTCAGGTTATTTATTTGCGTCATAAATATTCTAATTGAAAACCCCATTAGTGGCGAAGTTTGAAAGTAAATATTCTAATACTTTTTCATTGTCATTGAGAGCGTGAGTAAGTAAATATTACAGTCGTTCTATACATCTGTACAAGAGGGCTTTTCATGGTCATCGAGAATTATTAATATGAAAACAGCAGAAATAGCAAAAAAGGTTATGTGTTATTTATTATGAGTTAGTAATATTCTGTTAATTTTATAGATCAAACAAGTTTCTGACTTCCATATAGAACAAATTTTGTGGTAATACTTTAAATATTTAAAAAGGAAAACTATATTTGCATGTTATATAAAACCTTTGATGCATGTAATCTAAGGCTACTGTCTTCACGTTAGCAGTGGATTAATAAATGCTGAGGACTGATTCATGAAATAAATAAATTCACTGATGTTAGTTTTAGTTTTCTTGTGATATTTTTACAATCCTCAGTTAATCTACAAAAAGGGAATCAGCTAATATGTACCAAAATATTAGAAATACTATAATGCAAATTATAGCTTTAAGCATCAATACATCAATTGACTGCCTTAACACAATTCAGTGCCGAACGAAAATTATGGAGCTAATCTTATATGGCTGGACTGTGGTCTTACAGGGGGTCCCAAGTCCTGTTGGGATCCCCGGCAATGAGTGAGCCGACCCAAAAGCCAAGCAGGTAGCCAAGTCGTCTCATTCAGAAGTCCTCTTGACTCTCAGAAGAGCAAAGAGCATTATTTCTACATTCATTGACAAATATATTACTGGGACCCAAAAAACCAAGAGCTTTGGAAAACTCTGGCCACTGTGGGTCCAATCCCGAGGCACCAAGAGAGAGCCGAGGTTACTGCCTGCTTTCGCCTAACTACTGGACATGACTTTCTGGGAGCACACCTCCACTGGTTTGGCCTGGCTGCTGACGAGGTCTGCCCACTCTGCGGCCATGCCAGAATGGATGGGGACCACCTGCCCCAATACACTGGACTCGATGAATACCCGAATGACAACGTCGTCAGTCGGTACTGGGAGGCTCGGCGTCAAATGGTCTAGAAGCCAAGCATGGGCGTTGGATAAATAAATAAATGTAATGCAAATTATTACATATTCCGCACTTTTATTAAAATAAGAATAATAAAAAAAAATTATTACTAGAATTTCTATGTGAATAAATTTGTAACAGTGATAAAAATGCCTCTCGAAATATTTCTTTTCAATGAAAATAAAAAATTAATTATATTTATATATTATTATAGTTTATTTACACTTTTTTTTAAAAAATAAAATAATCTATAACATTTTATTGTGTTTCTTACAAGCAAATGGAATAAATGGTATCTAGTTCTTAAATAATTAAGTTCCAAGTTATAGTTTGATTCTTAAGATAAAATTATTTTTTGAATAAAAAATTGAATTTTTTAAAATTTTATATTGTAAATTGTTGATTAAATATATGTGATTATATTCTTGCCTTTTGTCCGAAAAATTAATAAACTTGTTATCAAAAAATATATTTGTTCTCATAAATAAATGACAGTTTAAAACACTAAAAAACACGCTTTTGTAGTTAATCGAAATAAGAAATTGCTCTAACGCAACCTCCTCTTTTTTTACATAAGAACACTTTTGTTTGTTTGTTATATTTGTATTAACGATGAGCATTTTTGCTTTAGAGTTTTAACTTAATCTTTTAGTCGCCAAATCTAGAATTAGTCAACAAATCTGGAAATGGGATCTAGAACTAGTCGCCAAAGCTAGTATTGGGAAATCGTTGATCCTGATCAGGATAAAGGAACAAAATTATTAAATTATTGTATTGTCATCGGTCCTTGACAAATATGCAAAATTTCGTATTAATCTGACCTTTTAAAGGGGGTACAAATCGAGGTAAAAGATTCCGTTACATACGGGTGAAGCTACTAAAAATGCGTTAAAAATGCAGTAATTCTCATTCAAAAAAATTTTCTCATCTATTCTCAACACTTATGTTATTTGTGTAGCTTTTAAAAAATCAATATTTTTAAAAACTGTTTTACTGAATTGATAATAGTAGAAAAGTTTTTCATTAAAAAAGTTTTTTAAAGCTTTTTTGATGCATTTATTTTTTTGTGATGCCATTCAGACATCAAGATGATCCTTATTGGTGTCCTCTACACACTGATGACTCTTGGAGATTTGATATTTGCACAAGACAAAACTGATCTAAAAAACTTGGCAGCGGCTCAAATTGAGTTTGCTCTTGATTTGAACCGAGAGTTCCTTGAAGTTTTCCCTCAAAATGTGTTCTTTTCTCCTCCGGGTATTTATTCAATTTTGGGCATGCTCTTCTTCGGCTCAAAGGGGGAAACGCATGAGGTATGGATTTCATTTTTTTATATTCATAAATTTTTTTCTATTTTAAAGTTAATTTCTAAAAATGTAGAGTTGAGTAGAGAAAAGTTTTAAGCAAATAATTTTAACTTTTGAATGTTAATTTACAAAATATTAGATAATTTTGCAAAAAGTATTTTAGAATCCTTGATGAGACTTATTATAGCTTTAACCCTTTCTCTGTCGACGTCGCATGTCTTACGTTTGGCGTTTTTCTGCACTTATTGTCTGCATAGCATGGTAAATTCGCAAAGAAAAATTTTATACTTGAAGCTAAATTCGTCGCTACTTTCCTGTGACATTTTTGAATTTCTGAATATTTCTACGAGACGGCGTGACTAGTATTACTTTCTTCATAACTATCGCACTGAGAGTTCCCGCCTGGAAAATTTATCATTAATAATATCTAATGAATCGTGTGATGTCTGTTAAAATTTCAAATAAAAAACCCTTAAAGATACTTTTTATATTTACTATCCAAATTTTGCTTGACAAAATAAACAAAAAATAATATGTAATACATAATATCGGTTTTGTGATAAATGTGTTTTTTGACTCTCTGTCCAAGGAAGATTGTAATACTGTTATATATATATAATGACGGAACTACTTGTCAAAATATTTTTCAAATAAATTATTCCAAATACTTTTATTATTTTATGTAACACCCCAAAGCAGTAGAATTAATACATATATTATCACACAGTGTAGTTTTTAAAATTTAAAACTAAGGCGCATTGCAGAGAAAGCTGGAGAACAGCGTGAGTGAGTGAATATTAACGTCGCACTGTCTTAGCAACACGAGAGATTTTGGCGATGATCCGAGTAATTTTGAACTATGGTCAAGTGACGCGGTCGACACCTGAGCTGGCACCCCCCTCTCCTAACTACCACACCACACCACACCAACGGGAGGACGTTTGAGCTCTCGGCAGATTTAACGTGCATCGGACCCCTACACGGAGGGTCTTTTAGTGGTACTGGGATCAAATTCATGACACGCTAGTCATGATCCGATGCCTAGACCACTTGGCTACCGCGGCCACACTGGAGAACAGCGAATGGAATATCACATATTTTTCCACTATAAAACAAGTAAAAAACTGCTTACTGATAAAAACAAGTATCAGTTTTCACTTTAGAGAAGAACATATATTACTTTTCTGATGTAAAAAATGACTTTTTAGGTCAGAAATTCGTAAGAAATTCCGACGGAGAAGGGGCTAAAAATCTAATGTATCTTTAAATTTATGTACTTTTTTGTCCGTTTAACTACTGCACTGAAATGAAATCAGCATACTAATATTTATACTCAAATACTGAAATAGCAATAGCTTTTAACTGAATAGAATCCACTGAGAGAGACTATTGAAAAATATAGGTAACGTTCTTATTGGAAATTTTCGAACACATATTCATAATTTTATATTACTTGTTTAATTTAGTTATAGGTTAGGTTATACTTATAGTTTTTGTAGTAAGAAAATTATTGTTTTTTAAAGATAACTTAAAAATTAAGAAGATGCAGCATATGTTTGCTTTCATGAGTTTTAATTTTCGAAGGAAAATGACATTTCTGAACACAAACATAAAAATAACAGTTTAAAAATATTTCTTAGAAGCGTATCTTGTTTATTATTATTTTGTATCTCCAGTAGTTCTCCAATTGTGGTTAGTGAAGTACTTTTGAAGAATGGGGGAGTAAAAGTCCGCACGCCCCTCCCTCCCATCGATTTTAAGATATACCGTTGTTCTTTTATCAGTTGATAGTCAAAAGACCATGGAATCGATGCACATATTGCCATTGGATGTTGATCGATACAAAAATTATAACTTAATCGTCATCGATCAGCGTTTGACTGAAATATCAAACGACAATCGATTGGCAACGCTATGCTAGCGACTGTAGACAGGGCTAAGCGGTATTCTAAAGGACTGAAGGACTAGCCCACTCCAGGACGGAAGAACTAGCCCTTTTGGGGAGAGGGCGCAACAGGAACGCTAAGTTTAGTTAGTGCCGAATGGCAACATGTAGTAGAAAAACAAGAGAGAACAAAGGCGAGATGAGAACTTCGGAATGTATAGTTTTAAGAATTTAAATATTTTTTAGTGTTTTTTTAAATGTGCGTAACGTTCTGTGCTGTGAAATAGGTATAAGAAAATAATAAACCAATTTTAGTTTAAAACCGCCTCTTCACTGGGAAGATAACCATACGCTACCACTATTCACACCATGTTACAGTATCTTTTATTTTAAAAAACTTATTCTCAAAAGCAAACGAGTGTTTTCTGTTGTATGACCTTTTCTGTTGTATGCACACGACGGAAACTACAATGATATCCCTCGTAACTAAGCAGTTAAGCTCTAAAATCACTCAACTCCAGTACACGACTCATCTAAATAGTTAAGTCGTAGAAGAATGGTTGTATGTGCTTAACCTAACTCAAAAATGAAGACACCAATTCTCCGAAAGGAAACCATTCTTTCTTTTCAGCAATAGGAATTAATTGCATGGGAATATCAAAACTACATGTTTTGATATTCTCATGTTTGTGTTTTGTAAGAAAAAGTGTTTTGTAAGAAAAGGGAAAGGTCACACACATTTCTAATGATTTCAGGAGAATAAATTATCAGTGGTGTAACGTATACCTCCGCAACACCCGCATTGTGAGAGGCCTAGGGTTCTAGGGGGCCCAAAAGTGGACTTTGCACGCCACTGTAAAGGATACATATAAAACGATAAATGATATCGCGGTTCCAATAAGAAAAATATGGGAGCTCTGTCCCAATGTTATCAAGCGTTAAATACTTTATAAGATTGTTCAATGATTTTGGAGGGTAGGATTGCGAGTGTCTGCCTTTTTTACAGTAAAGGTAGAAAAAAAGTGATTTACCATCTGATAGACCTATTCAAACATTATAAATTCTGTAAAACATTTTTAGAATAGCTTCTCTTGGACATATCCATGAAATGATGTTTCCATATCCATGATGATTTCTTATTACCAAATAGACAATATGAAATGCTGCATACAATAAGATTTCATTCTTTTGTTAAAAGTTCTGCTTGGATTTTTGTCAATTTATATCACATATTATTCACTTCTTTCGTAATTGTTATTGCAAAATAGAAAACTGAAATTAAAATGCCTCTAGAGAATTTTTTGATATATGTGATCTTTCGTTTGTTTTGGAAAATGTATGTGGATTCTGTATGAAAAATTTCAGACTAAATGCTTCCAAGGATGTACAAGGGACACCAAGAAAGTAAATTTGCCATATCGTCAAAAGAGGGCGCTGCAAAGAGCATGAAACGCGAAGGCATGAGCTTAACCCAGGAGCGGGCGCATGAGGCCCCAGGCTCACGAAATCGTTAATTCTGGAAAAAACTGATTATTTGTTACCAATAACCTTGACAGTATCCTCCTATATGACAGTCTTTATGGGAATTAAAATGTGTTTGTCACTTATGTCCCTTTTTTGGGTATGGCAAACTTTTTTTTGAAAATCTTAAGGTACTTGTTTTGACTGAGGTTCCCCACGCCACCACTTTTGTTCCAAAATATTTTCTATGAACCTGCTACATTTTCCCAATGTGAACAACTTAGTGGTTTTTATTGCTTTGTTGTACGACTTATTATGGTTTATATATGTAAATGAGCAGAACATAAAATAAGGAAATGGGCCCTTTGATCTCTATTGTAGGAAGTTGAAACTTATCAAGCAAGGGAAGCACCTGTTCAAATAATGCATATTAATCATGATAGCGAAAGTAAATTTGAGGAAAGCGATGAACATGAAACGTTTGATTTGAAAGGAAAATTTTCAAATGCTCCCTGAAGAACTCCATCAAGAAAAATATGAAGCCATAAGTGTAATACAAGACACACTGCGCCCTGTTAAAAAGACACAAGTAAGAAAAAGTTCAACATGCTATTTGTCAATGACCAAAGGACAATAAAATTACAATAACTTGAACCAAACATGTGGATTTGCAAATAACATTCCTGCAATGTTAGTGAAAAGCGTTTGTGTTTTCTGTCCTTTATTATAGTCACGCACATTTGAAAATTCTGCTTCAGTTTGATTGTTATTTTTTTTTCAAATTATCAAAGAAAAATTTGAAAAGTCCTGAAAGGTAGATAATTATACTTTCTCTGGGTTAAGTTATTCACTGGAATAGTGGTTTTTGTCATGCACAGTAAAGATAATTATTTTTTTAATCCTACGCCCATCTTCGGCACCTTGCCATTAGTCGACGAGTAGCCCAATAAAATGATGACGAAGCATAAATGAATTAAAATTTGTCTCCGTAGAGTTGTCTACAAAAAACTTTAAAATAATAGGGCAGTGTCTGAGGTGGTCACCATCCATTTCACCCTGGTTGCACAGAGGGCACCAAGCAGAATCCTTTAGTCCAATGCGATGTAAATGCCTTTGCACGTAGTCATGTCTAGTAAGTAGACGAAAGCACGCAACTCCAACAGATCGAGGCAGGGAACTGGGAACTCTACCACTTTTGTTAAGCAAGATATTCCGCCTTTTACCTGCAGCTGCTTCACCATACAGGGAGACTCTATTAATTTGCAGTTTACTGAAAATGATTCTTTTGATGTTACGCAGAGGCAAGGGAGAGTCAGGTTGGGACATGAGAGATCTCTCTTCAGCAAGCGTATCTGCTTTATCATTTCCAGAAATGTTACAGTGGCTGGGAATCCACTGGATGGCAATGCTTTCTCTTGACTTCCCCACACAAGTTCAGCTAATTTCTTTCTACAGGAATTCACTTGATCGTTTTCATTATATCTTGAGTTTATTAGATACAAAATGGCAGCTTGAGAATCGATAAAGAATACAATATTATCTTCAGATATTATGCTTTCCAATTTATCAATTGCAAATGATATTGCTGCTATCTCCCCATCAAGCTTGTCACAATACTTTCCAACATGATAACTAATACTGAAAGCACTTGAATAGACTCCAGCACCAGCATTTTTAAGAGCATCTTCTGCTGAACCATTTGTCAAGATATCTGTAATGTATAGTTACAAGGGCAGCACTTTTTAAGTCACTTTGTATAGAAAATTGTTTACCAACACTCTAAACAAGATCCAGATAATTATAAAAAAGATAATTATAAAAAAGGAGTGGGGGGGGGAGACTCAGTCACCTCCGCGTGACCATTAACGCTAGTATTGAGTGCGCGCCTGCTCCTGGGTTAAGGACAGATTGTGGGTGTGATTATCTTATACGGCAAATGCAATTTTCCCAATTACATACATTAGAGTAGTTGTAATGGTCAAATATATCGTCTTTCATCATAAATGACCTTGTGGAGCAAGTGAGTGTGGCAGTCTATTTTGCATAAACCGTCGTTTCATGGTAATCGAACTGAGCAGCATGTCATTTTCTATCCGGTCATCCCTTATCCTTGGATGAAGACCTACAGACTACTTCTACACGCTTACTCCATTCCCAGGGGCCAGACTTCTATGTCACTGGGGAGGGGGGGGGCAAAACACACTCCATGGTATGAGGAGTGTTATGAAGCTAATGAAGTAATGTCACACTTTCTTGCAATAAATCTTTAGGAAAATTTTTTTTTCTTCTTAGGGGGGTAGAAACACTTATTTCTGGAGGAACCTCATATATATATACATATATATAACTCAATTATTAACTCGAACAGAAGTAATGTTATAAACGTTGTTTTAACATTATCTGACATTTGAGTATTTAATAATTAATCAACAAAAAGTATTATTTTTACAATTTGTGTTGAAACTTTTGTAGGAATTAAAGGATATTATGAAACATGAACCATATGGAGTGAAGACCAATTCTCTGCTTCGAATCAGTAATGATTTTCTTCATGAACTTGAAAACGTCGAAAGATTTCACAATGGTACTGTAATGCGCTCCGCTAACTGTATTATTACAGACAAAACTGTGAATATCAGTTCTGAATATATAATAAAGATCGTAGAAGGGTACCGTCCCAAAGCCTTAGAAGCAGATTTTTTAAACCATTCCGATGACGCAGTCATTGCAATCAATGATTGGGTTAAGAAGAAAACGAATGGAAAAATCACCAGTCTTGTCGATTCCCTGGATCCCTCAACAAAGATGGTGTTACTGAATGCAGTGTACTTCAAGGGGTTATGGAAGTTTGAGTTTGATAAAAGTAAAACAGAAAAAGATGTCTTTTACAACCTTGGAAAGGAGTCGGAGAAAAGGTATGAGTTAACTTTAAATGAAAAGTGCATTACTTTTGTAACGCATTTCACTGATTTAAACAAAGAACTAAATACAAGACGTGGTTCCTTTAAAAATGCCAAAATAACTTTAAAAGTAATTTGTTTTTAGTTTCAGACCCTTCAGTAACAAATAGACGCATGCTATTTAAAATTTAATCTTGAAATAAATATAAATTTTAACATTTCACATATACATGCAATACGAGTAAGTAGAAGTAATAAAAATTTTCAATTAAAGGAAATATTTGCGATTAAAAAAAATGACGCGTTTAAAAAATAAATGTACAATTACACATCTACGTTTTACTTAAATAAAAAAAGTGTCAATGTATGTGGGATATAGATAAAACATACAAACTTATGGAAATTTTATAAGTAAGAAAATATTTTTCTGGATTTCATATAAAATAATTTTTTCTTAAACAAAAGAATTTTTTTTTTCAATTACAAGTGATGAATTATTTTGGAAATTTTTTTACTTAAAATGTATCATCAGTTGACTATTAATATTCAAGAACACCGAGATTAGTGTTAACAAGTTCCTTGAAATCTTCTTTTAGAGAAATTTCAATATTTTGGTATGCATTATCTTCTTATTCCAATATAGTAACATTTATTGGACGATGAAGGGATTCACAAAAATAATAATATGAAGAAGAGTGTATATTGCATTTTTCACAATTAAATGAGAAACATAAAAATTCTTAGTTGAGTATGACTTTATATTACAGTTGATTAGAAATATTTTGCTTTTTTTTTCCGTGGGCATATTGCCAATTATTAATATCATTAAATGCTACAGATGTCCTTTTTAAACCTACTTAAGCAGATGATTATTGCAAAATAATAATCATATTTTATTTAAATAGATTATATGTAAAAGAGTACATGAACTACAAAAATGAAGCTTATAAACATTAAAGTAAATAAGGGAAAAATATGTGCTATATTTTATTTTAAATACTCTCATCTTACCAATGTATAACAATTTCTTATTCATATTTTAACTTAGATATTTTTGTAAATCGTAAATATATGGTTGCACTATATGAAATATAAATCGAGGGAAAGGAGATACAGTATTATATTAAGTATGTATATTTAATATTTTGTAAATATTCCTATATTACAGTTCTTTGGATAAGTTCTAAGAAAAACTTGAAACATATGTCATGCAATTTACACTCAAGAGCCAAAACATTATGACCACCCCTACATTTTGCAATGAACTCGTCTGGATGACGTGGAAGGCACGTGATCAGGTGGAAGTGGTATTTAACTACTGCTGGAGAGTCTGAAGAATCATTCTTTCACTTACATCTGTGTATGATGGGAAAGGCTGCGGATCTAAGTGACTTTGATAGAGGGCAGATTGTAATGGCTCGAAGGCTTGGAGCAAGTATTTCCAAAACTGCACGACTCGAGGGTTGTTCGCGATCTACAATTGTTAGTACTTATGCAAAGTGAACGAATGACGGTGAAACCAGCAGTAGACGACATGGTGTTGGACGTCCACACGCTATCAAAGAAAAAGTTCGTCGGAGACTGTCTCGCATGGTGAAGCAATACCGAAGCCAGACAGTGGCTCAGCTGACAGCATAATACAATGCAGGCCCAAGTAGAATAGTATCGGAGCACACTGTTCAGCAGACACTGTTGGATATGGGCTATGCAGCAAACGACCCACTCGTGTGCCTATGCTGACCAAGCGTCATCGCGAACTGTGCCTGCGCTGGGACCGGGAACATCGCGATTGGTCCATGGATCAGTGAGAAAGAGTTGCCTGGTCAGATGAATCACGGTTCGTTATTCATAACGCCGATGGCCGTGTCAGGATACGCCGTCTTCCAGGCGAACAGTTGCTCCCTCAATGTAGAGTAAGTCATACACAGGCCGGTGGTAGTGGTATTATGCTTTGGGGGACGTTCTCTTGGGCGTCTCTGGGACCCGTGGTTGTGATAGAGCAGACCATGAATGCTACAGGGTATCTGAACATCATTGTGGACCAGTTGCACCCTTACATGGCCTCTGTTTTTCCAGCTGGAAATGGAGTGTTGCAACAGGACAACACCCCGTGTCATAAGGCTAAAATTGTGTTGGAGTGGTTCCAGGAACATGATGTTGAATTCCAGTTAATGTTCTGGTCGCCTAACTCACCGGATCTCAATCCGATAGAACACATTTGGGACGGCAGCTCAGAGTTCAAAGACCACCAATTCACAATATCTCGGATATGCGTGACCGTTGCTTAAACATATGGTACAATCTGTCTCCGGCCATCTACCAAGAACTTGTGGCATCCATGCCAAGGTGGGTTGCAGCTGTGTTGCGCTACAAAGGTGGGCCAACTCGTTATTGACAGGTGGTCATAATGTTGTGGCTCTTGAGTGTAAATACTGGTAAGAAACTGAAGAAAAACGCTATAAACGTATATTAACTACATAATATTCCACATTTTATAAGGAAACTAGAATACATTTTATATGTAAAAGATGGAAGAACAAAAAATTATTATTATTATTTTTTTTTGCCGTTTCAAATTATTGAGAGAGTGAGAAATATATTAAGATAATTTAGGAAATATTAAATGTTTCAAATCCCTATTAGAATAAAATATATTCTGATTTAATCTATTATATTATTCGTATACGGATTATAGGTAGGAAGAACGGTTAAGAAGATCATTTTTGTGTTAATCTAAAGAAATATTTTACAACAATATCTTAGACTCTTCTTTGGCTTTATTTCTTTAATAATTATTTATTAACTACGTTATTTCTTAAGTAATTAGCGTTTTTTCACCGATGAACTGCGGTAAATTTTTTTTTTTTTTATAACGAATTAAAGCACACAAACGCAAAAAGCATTTATAATCTTAATAGTATCATGGATAATAAAATAAAATTTGAATTTTTTTTTGAAAAAAAGCACGAATGCAATAAAACGATTTTAGAAAGGTTAAAAAAAAGGCCTCTTGATCTCGAATAATAATAGAACTCAAACAATGGAAAACACAATTGCAATTATACAAATATAAACCACTTTCAATATTTTGAGACCAATGTTAATTTATACTCTATTTGGTCTAAGAATACATGTTTTAATGTTGTATTCCTTTATGAAGAAATTCATATTGTAAAATCTTATACCATGATAAAAATTCTAATTTTTCTAAGACTTTCATTTGACTGTACATTTTTTTTGTTATTAATTTAACTCTCAGATTTGTTTTAGGGAAATACCATTTATGAAGACAACTGGTGAATTCCGCTATGCAATGTTCGATAATTTTAAAGCTCTAGAATTACCTTACAAAGGAGGAGATATGAGCATGTTAATTTTATTGCCACACAAACTAGATGGTATCCAAACCCTAATAAAAAATATTACTCAAATGGATATGTCAAAAATTGAAGATCTTCTAACAAATGTTACTGTTGAAGTTCAATTACCAAAATTTTCACTGAGTTTCGAAACAGAGGACTTACCAAAACATCTTCGGAAACTCGGTGCTGGAAAAATTTTCGATCCAAAAGAAGCTGATTTTTCTTCCATGGCTTTAAATAAAGGTTTATTTGTGAGTGCAATGATTCATAAGGCGGTAATTGAAGTGAATGAAGAGGGAACTGAGGCTGCTGGTGTAACTGGAACCGTTGCTATCAGGTCTGCAGTTGAAGACTTCAAGGCTGATCATCCTTTTCTCTTTTTTATTAAAGAAAAAAGTACCAACTGGGTTTTATTTATGGGTAGTGTAATTTCACCATAGAAAAAAACAGGAGAAAATATTTTTGTAAAATAATAAATGGTTCAAAAAAGTATGCTACAAGTCCTTTTTAGTGTTATGTTGTTAAAGAATTGCCTCATTTTTGGCATTTGCATTTCGATTCTGAAAATTTGTGAAGCGTATTATAACACCACAACATATAAATTATAATTAAGCAAAGAAGAAGAAACATCATAAATAAATTCTATGTAAGAATTTTTCAACAAATATCGTTCTTTTCCTCCCTCTTCCCGTAACATTAAAAAGAAATAAAGATTAAATATTCATATAACTTGTAAATCCTATTCAGAAAAGATCACGAGAGACAAAGAAAATGTTCCCTGTATAACAGTAAGATAAGGACGATATAAACATAAACAACTTTTAAATATGGTAAACACAAATATCATTATAGAATTTCAAATAATGACTTCTTAAAAGTAAACGAAAAGTAATTTTTACTTTAATTATAATTTTTAGTGAATGCTGCATATAGTGTAAACTGTTCAAACATGTGGTTGGGATTAGCATTTCTTCTTTATGATGAAGAAATTGCAATGGCCAGTTCATTTGATCCTATATCTACTGCATTATGATTTACTGTATTTTTTTCATGCCATATTTTTTGAATCACTACATTGAAAATTAAGGGATATTCTTAAATAAAATACTAAACTTTGGAAAATTTAATCTGTTAGAGCTAATTAATTAAATTGGTACTTTAAAGTACTGTTAGTCCACGTAGGCTTAAAATATTCTTAAAATACGAAAAGATCGAATGGCTTTTTTAACGCAATTTTAACTCTTAAAAATGCTAAATAACCAGAGAACACTTATATTTTTTTGCACAAAATATTGTTTTAAGATTATTAAATTTTTAAAATTAATTTACTTTTTTTTTACACATAAAAACAGCTTTTACATATAAACTTAACTTGATTATATTCAAAGAAACAGTTTTTCTTTTCATTAATACACAAAAATTCATTACACGTTGTGCATTTTGAGTGAGGTTTCGATTGAATGTTTTTTAAAGCACTGTATCCTGGGGTAGGAGAAATGCTGCATTTTTTTAACATGAACTACTGCTCCACCGAGTCTTTTTAAGTGACCCGGCCATGATTCCTTGCTCTTAGAAATTCTTTTATTTATGACAATGTATTAAAAATTTGGTGGGAAATTCTTTGTCAAGAAATCAAATATATTAACTTTGTTTTTTTGCTGTCGATGTCGTACGGCTGCGAATAAATATTCTTTCTCTATTTGTAACGGTTACGGTTAGTGATAACAGTCAACAGTGGAGTAGTGACAATTTTATGGGTGGAACTACTTTTAAACTATCTTTCATACTTTCAAGCGAAAAATATTCAAACGATTTAGAGGTTTACTGTTTTGCAGTGAAAACCAAACATGGATCAGTACTTGTTTGATTTGTCACGAAAGTGCTGTATTTAAAAAATACCAATAAACAGGAATGATACTTTTCCTCGAAGATCTCTTTCAAGAGATGATATATATATAAATAGGTTTTATTGAATATTCTTTGCAACAGCAACAAAGTGTTTTGTCTGTGGTAATGTCATTGTAGTAACAAAGACACCCTGAGAAGTTTGTTATATTATTGGTAATCATATGAAAACGGTTACTGATGCAAACATTGTGTGAAGGAGTGTTTCTTTTCTTTCTTTAAATTAGTGTTAGTGACAAAAAATAAGAAATATAAAAAATAATATTTAAAAAATGCACAAAACAGGAGTTATAATATTTTGATAAATTTTCCATATTTTATAATTTTAATGTTATATTGGTCTTAAAGCATTTCTCCCCCCCCTCCCAGTTTAACCTCATGTTGCGGTCTGTGTGAAATAGTTAACATATGTATGCGGCACAGCAGAAAGAAAAGTTGAGTACCCCCTGCCTTAAACGGTCAATTCTTTTGCCCATAATGTTCCCAAAAAAAGGCACATTTTTTATTGCATATAATTGAGCACAATACTAAACAGAATGGGAAAATAGAAGAATTTTCAATTTTAAAGTTTTCACATTATATCTTATTTTATAATTATGGTACACAAAAAAACCCCCTAAATATTTGCTTTTTATTAGTACACTTTGCATGTTATGCAGAATGTTTCTTATACCTGAAAATAATTTCCCTCATACTAGCAAAAAATTTTCATGTTCGTATCTTTTTTCAAACGATTGGGGATTGTGTGTGTGCATATATATATGTATATATATATATATGCACACACAATTTGAAATATAGTCTAATATTAAATTTTACATTGCAATGGATAGATTGATTATATCGGCTTTTTTGGATTATCTTTCCATTTTCATTTCTTCTCAAGCAACAAATTACACATTGCCCTGCCAATCCCTGTTTTTTATCGAATATTTTAAAAAATCTAAAATCCTTCAATGAAAAATTTCCGCCTTCACCACAAAGAAAATTCCGGATGTGAAGTATTTCCGTGCTATGGACAAACTAAACCTCTTACAAATAGCTTAATTCAGTGGCGCAGCAGCCCATGAGGCCCAAGGCCTACTGTACCCATATCAGTGTACGTGACCTTCAGCCCTGAGGTGCATGAGCAGATGTTCCGGTCAGGAGGTCAGTCTGACGCGAAACCCCAGTGTTAAGTTCCCAAGCAAGCGTGGTAATCATTTATCGACCCAATGAAGGGATGAAAGTCAGACTTGACCTTGCGCAGCCTGGGGTTTGAACCTCGGACCTGGGCTCTCTTACAAATACTCTAGAACTAATAATCTCACTAAAAGAATTAAAAATATGCGTCTATCGAGGATAGAAAGAAGAAAATATCAGTGCCTGTACAGCGTATGGACAAACCGGTTGTGGCTAACTTTCGGTATCCCGTACGGTGTATGGGCAAACCAGTTAAGGGTTTAAAGACGAAAAAGTGTGGTAAGACTATGATTTCAGAGCTGAAGAAGAAAGATGGAAGGATGGAAGGCTGAAGAGAATTTTTTTTTGTCTCGTATAATCCAACTATTACTTAAATTACTGCTTAATTATAGAGAGAGAAACATATTATATATATAAAATTTTGATTCGGTTTTACGACCGAAATTTTTTATTGAATGTTATTTTGTAACTTAATAAGGGAGCATGTTAAACTGTTAATGCTTATTACTGTTTTTAGGTGCTGATGCTCTACCTGATTATTATTGTTTTGATGTATTTTAGAAAATTAAGTTGCAAATGGCAATAGTAGAATTTTTTTACGTTGTTCTTATTTTTGTGAAAATAAAAATGGTTTTGAGTTGTTATTTGTGTGTTTTAGGGAATTAATAACTATTAATTACTAGCAATAATTATCTTTCCACCATTTATGCTTTTTGGGTGTTATTTTTAAGATGTTAAAACAATAGATTAAACTGATAATAAGCAAAATTCTTCTGATTTCGAACCCATTATGGAACAACTGATAATAGCTTACAGTACAAATTTATAATAGGATTATTTTAATTTAAAACTGTTAATATTTATTTTAAATATTTCATTGGATTTATACAATCTTTATTGAGCGTAATATAAACTTCGTAGATGTTCATTTTAAAATATTCACATCAAAATTACACATTTTTCTCTACATTTTGCATTAAAGAACTTTTTTGGCATGTTTTTAAGAATATAAAAATTTCTGCAAAGTAATGTAAAAATTATTAATTTTGCTCCTATTAAACTGCAAACATAAAAAAATATAACTCAAAATTTAATAAACTAATACACGCTTCTTGATGGAAGTCATTTTTTTACATCAATACACACATTTATTTTTAATTCAGCAAGATATTAATATCATTTAGTTAATCCAAAAGTTGAAGTTTCTCGCAACAGAATGTTTGAATTGCTTACATTGAAATGTACTGAGGTGTCCTTTATATAATACGCAAATTGCACCTTAAATACATTACCGTAAAAGTTATTTACAACATCTGAATAATACTTGAGTTAATAAGTAACTTTTTTAATCCGTCGTATTACGTAGTATAGAAGACTTTTTTACCCATAAAAAACATTAACCATTTAAGGATAACTGTAATTCTAACAGTGTAATTTTATTACATTTTACTTAAATTAAAAACGATGCGATTATTGCAACTTTTCAGTTTAAAAAGGTTTCCGTTAAATATTTATTGGAAATTTCAATAAATGAGGAATATTAATTATAGGTAGACTTCAAATGTCTCTGATTAATGACACCAGGGAGTAGAATTACTTTTGAGCTCACATAAGTATTACAGTTTTATTTTAATGTAAGAATACATATGATGAAATAATATAAGCATAAGATAACAATAAAGATAATAAGCATAAAATAAGGTAAGCATAGTAAAATATATATATAATATAAATATACCTTATATATATATCCCCGTGTTAGCCGAGGAATTTTTGAACTTTTTTAAAGTAAATGTAAGAGCAGTCGGCATATATATATGTATATAATCGCACAGATTGGCTTATATTTGAAAATGTATGGTAGTATACGAATAACGTAAGTGTAGAGATAAAAAAATATATAAAAGAAACAAATATAAGGCATGCATAAAAATTATTATCACATTAGTTTTATAACTTCATCAACAATGATTAATGTTAATACAAAAATTTATACACACAGGATCAATTTAAAACGCGTTATTTATGTTGGGAAACACTTTGCAAAACCTTAATACATGACTCATGATTGTTACTTTTGGCTAAATCTAGTGGTGTACAACTTAATTTATCTTTGGCGTTCACATCAGCTTTTGGATGTCTTAGAAGACCTTCCACCATAGCTAATCTACCATATTTTGCTGCAAAATGTAAAGCAGTATGATTTTCAAATTTCTCTTTAAGATTTACATGGATGTTCGGATGATCTAATAATAGTTTAACTATTTCTGTGTTGTTATTTTCTATTGCTGTATGAAGGGGAGTGCGATGATCGAAACACGTATATATGGCATTCACATCAATATTTGGATGACTTAACAATATTTTTGCTATTTCTGTGTAGCCTTTCTTTATCGCCAAATATAAACATGATGCATCATATTTGTCTTTTGAATTAACATCTATGTTTTTACAACTAATCAGAATCTTCACCACATCTAAATGTCCACCTTTCACTGCCAGGTAAAGTGGAGTTACTCCAGTTTTAAGCTTACCACGTTTTGGATCATCACCTAGATGTATTGGATAACCCAGTTTGCTTTCATCTTTGTTTTTGGAATTCACATTAACTTCTGCTGTTTCCAATAATATCTTGACTGCATCTAAATGGCCTCCTTCAGCTGCTAAATGCAAGGGAGTGTTTTTGCATGGATCCACTGAATTTACATCAACCGCTGGTTGTTTTAATATATTTTTAACTTTACTTAAATCTCCTTCCTTTGCGGCAGAGAGAAGCTTAGCATTTACTTCGCTTATTTGGTATACCTCTTCAGCCAGAATTTGTTCGTTTACATAAGTACCTCTGGTTCTCTGATATGGTTTGAAGAATTTTGAATATTTCATGTGATCAGTAATCATTTTAACAACATTAGAATGACCCTGTTTCGCTGCCCAGTATACAGCAGTGTATCCTTTAACTGTTTTGGTATTTGCGTTAATACCACATTCTAGTAATCTTTCCACCACTTCCAAATATCCATGATATGCCGCAGTGTGAAGAGGAGTTTGACCATGTTTATCTTTCACATTTACATCAGTACCGGAATAATTCATCAGGACAAAGGCGACTTCTGGCTGATCTAGATCTACAGCTAAATGAAGAGCAGAATGACTGTGCAGGTAATCTTTGGCGTTTACCAAAATCCCTGGAGTTTCCAATAGAATTTTGACCACCTCCACCCTTCCGGCTATTGCAGCATCGTGAAGAGCTGTTTTACCGCCCTCTTCCTTTTTATTTATTGAAATTTCATCACTTTTGAGTAATGCTTTGACCGTTTCTGTGTGGCCTCCTCCTGATGCCAAATGAAGAGGAGTTGTGCCGTATTTACATACTGCATTAACATCAATTCCTTCCACGGCTAACAACTGTTTCACTACTTCAGAATATCCTTCAGAGGATGCATTATGCAATGCAGTATAACCGCAAACATCTTTTTGATTCACATCTATATTTGGTACTTTCAGTAACATCTTTACTAGGCCCAGATATCCTTTCCTTGCTGCTAACATAAGAGGAGTATGTTCAACGTATCCACAATTGTGATCATTCACCTTTTTCATTTTATTAACGTCAGCTCCAGCTGTCAACAACTGTTTGACTTTATCCAAATCATTAATTCTTACTGCTTCAAGAAGAGGATCATATTTACTGTCATTTTCTGCTGACATCATCTTTTGATTACTGGCCATATTATATTTACAGTCAAACCGCAACAAGAAAAATAAAAAAAGTTCACTTTACCCTTAAAAAGATGAATGCACTTGAACTTTTTCTATATGCCTCCTTTTTTTAAACTTAATATTCAAGTATCAATGTATAATCCTTATAGAGATTTTAAATCATTAAAAAAAGTGCATCTACGGAAAACACGATTTCGCTTAAATTGTATGCAGGAAAATTAAACACTACAAATATACCAAGGGAAATTTGTAGGCGTTTCCTATCTGCAAGATATGGTGGGGGAAAATGATAAAAAATACCCTATTTGGCGAATTTGAAAACTATTTTCCAGATAGGAAACAGAACATTTCTTTTGAAATAAGATAAGGTTAATAAAAGGAACTGTGCTCCGTTTGAAAAAATGGGCTCATTATTTTTTTAACTACAATGATGTTGATTATTAACTAAATCAATTTGTACACTCCTTGAATGTTTTCTTTATTATAAAAAGTTTTGACTATTAAAAATACTTTTTATAATTAAATTTTTAGTGAATTTCATTAAATTCCTCTCTTAGAATTTTTGAAAAAAAAGGAGCCAGTTATCTAGGAAACTCTTAAAAAATTTCAGTTTTCTTTTTGATAAAATTTAAAGTTATCGCGTTAAAAAAAAAGTGTGATGCTTTTCAACAATGCTTACAGATTGATAAGGTTAAAAAAGTAACTCCACAGGATTACTATTTACGTATTGATGCGATTTAAAACAATGGGTACAAAGAATATAAAAACATTTTTATAATTTCAACTAGTATCATTAAACTTTTATGCTTTCAAAGGTCCTTTAATTTTAATAATCACGAGTTTCTTAATATTATTACCCTTTTTTTAATACCTCAAGAAAACACACACACACTGTTTTTAAAAGCAAAAAAAAAAAAAAAAAAGGCGTTGAAAGTAAATAATTTCTATATTTTTTAACTCTTTTTGTTTTGAATTATAATCATCCCTAAAATTGACCATTTTCCCAAAAAATTATTGAATTTTTAAATGGTGAAAAAATTTGATATAAGAAAACTCTTTAAAAAATTTTCAAAACTTTTTGTTTATTTAAGTCATAACCCTGAAACCGGACACTTTGGCACTTAAGTAGACGGAGTAATAATGATTTGCAACATTTTGACAAATTAAGATAATAAATTAGATTTGCAAATTTTAAATAAAGTGGTGTTATAAACTAGGCTTTTTTATTAAACATGAAAATAGGATTTATAACATCAAAAGCGATGCACCAATTAGGAGTTATCAGAATGGGTTGTAATTCGTTAAATGTGATGCACATCTATTGAAAACAAGATAATTATAATACAAGAGTTAAATGTTAACTGGAACAGGAAATACACATCTAAAAGGAATAAACTAGAGTTTAAAAAAACTAATAACACGCTTTTATAGTGAATCGAACTAAAAAATAAAAAAATAATTCTTAATATAAGAATAAAATGATTAACAGGAAAATTAACGTCATTGTGGTTAAAGCGTGGGGTGCTTTGTATTACATTTTTACAATAACTCTGCATTTTGGAATAGAACTAGTAAGAAATTATAACAATTGATATAAAGCACCCTACGCTTTTATCTCAATGACATTTATTTTCTCGTTAATAATTTTATTCTTATATTAAGAATTATTGTTATTTTTTTACTTTTTAGTTCCATTCACTATAAAAGTGTGTTGTTTTAAGTTTTTTAAACTATAATTTTTTTTCATTCTTTTAGTTCAATCCACAACAAAAGCCTGTTTTTTAGTGTTTAAACTATTATTTATTCATTGATGAACTTTTCCTTGACTTTGATATTTGGAGCCACAATAACGTGGCTGCTGAAATTAGACTTGCTCTTTAATTAGCTTACGCAAAGTGAATATAGGTGAACTTTGCGAAACGAAGCTTTCCATGGAGTTTTAAATTCTTTTTAAGAGTATGATTTTTAAATTAATGCTCCCAAACTTCTCACATCGATAGCAAACAAAGGTAATATTTAAACCAAAATTGTAAGGAAAGAATTGTATAAAATGATTCCCTCGAAAAAAGTTTGTTAAACGGAAGAAACAAAAACTTTTTTATAAAATCTGTAATTTTTAAATAAATTTTTCAATCCTGAGACAAATTGCGAATAACGAGGTTTGAAAACCGGTAAAAAGTTTCGTGTGATTATTTTTTAAATGATGATGTTTTTTAATGTTTTATTGAAATCTTGAGTATTTTTTGAAAAATTGTAAGAAAAAAAGTTTTTGGTATATTATTTTTTAAATCACTGATTCTTAAAGAGCAAAGTATGAACTTCTGTAGAACAGAATTTTGATTCATTACAACGATAAGAAATTCATTCAGAACAATAGAAAAATTCTTTTCATAAAAACGAATCAATATTGACTTATTTTAGAAAAAAATCGAAAAAATACAAAATATCATTATTTTGTAAAAAATCATATCGTATCGTGGCGGAAAAAAACGTTCTTTTCCATTCGGGAATTATTTTTTGTTTGATTTTGTAACGGAAAATAGGAATATAGTTTTAAAAACGACGAAAATGTTGAAAATCCTTCCCCGTCGGGTTTTTCGGTGTATTGGTGAAATAAACAGCATACGCAAACTAATCACGCATTTTAAAGTTTTTAATTAATATGTTTTTAACTAATTGTTATATCGGAACAAAATTTATAAATTATTGTATTGTCATCGGTCTTTGACAAGTGTGCAAAATTTTGAATTAATCTAATCTTTTGAAGTAGGTAAAAATTGAGTTGCAAGATTCCACCCGAACAAATTACATTGCAAATTAAATAAAAACTTGTATAATAATAAATTAAAAGTAAAAAACATTAAAAAAAACAAGCTTTTATTTAAATGCGCTAAAAGGAATAAAATAAACTTTTCCTTTAAAACCTTTTTTACTATCAACTTATAACGTCATAACACAATTTATACGATATAAAAGCTGTCGCGAGATTTAAATACTCGTATTTACTTATAGTTCGAAAATTTTAAAAAATTAAAATCAATCATTTCAAGTTATTTAATTTAATTGTTTATCTACTCAAGTAAATCTCGCGACAAGCTTTTATATCATATAAATTGTGTAATGACGTTATAAGTTAAAAAAGTTTTCTTTTTTTACTTTTAATTTATATTTTACTTTTTAGTTATCGTTGGACAGGTTTCTCGGTCTATTCATCCCATTCAACGCATTATTGTTGCAATGTCGTTTGCCGGTTAATTTCGAATAGTCTAGCTGAGTGATATTCAACCTGCGGCCCACCGGGCCTTTTTAAGAGGCCCGGTCATGACCCATTGCTCTGAGAAATTCAGTGGCGTAACGGAGAATATATATTAGGGCCCCTCCCTGCAAACTCAGGTTTTTAACCCCAGCCCAAATACGTACTTAGTGTCAGTCAATCTTTGAGCCCCCTAGAGTTCCTGAGCCTCCCGCATTGCAGGGGTTGCAGGGATGTACGTTACGCCACTGGAGAAATTCATTTATTTATGAAAATTTGGAGTAAAATTGTTCGTAATAAAAATAAAATATATCATTTTGCTTTTGGCTGTCGATGTCGTATGGGTGCGAATTGATATATTTATTTTCTGATTAGTAACAAACAACAGTGGAGAAGCGACAATTTTATGAGTGGAACTACTTTTTAACTATCTTTCATATCTTGCAAGCGAAAAATATTCGAAGAAAATGGATTATTTCAGGACGATTGGGAAGTTGACTATTTTGTAGTGAAAAACAAGCATGGTTCAGTAATTGTTTGATTTGTCACGAAATGTATTTAAAAATACCAATAAACAGGAATGATACTTTTCCTCGAAGATCTCTTTCAAGAGATGATAAATAGGCTTTCTTTAATAATTTTTTCAACAGCAAAAAAGTGTTTTGTCAGAGGTATGTCACAGCAATAACAAAGGCACCCTATGAAATGTTTTGTATCATTGGTAATCATATAAAACCGTTTACTGATGCAAAAATTGTGAAAGAGTGGTTCTTAAATGCCTCCGGTTTAGAAAAATTCAGTGACAAAAATAAAAAAAATATATAAAATAATAATTAAAAAAAGCAAAATAGGAGTTTTATGTCATCTTGGTCTTAAAGTATCCCTCCGCCCTCCATTAATACTCATGTTGAGAGCCGCCTGAAATAGTTATCGTACGTATGCGGCCCGCGTAAAATAGTTAACATGCGGGCCGGCAGAGTACCTCTGAGTTAGACGGACAGTTTCGTCGATACCTAAGGATTGAATCAGTCTGCGCAATTTTTTGTGTGCATCATCTTTGTTATAACTGTTATTTGGTGCAATCAGAGTATGCTACGTTTCTTTGTACACTGCGCATTTCTTTATAATTGTGTTAATTTCATACTGACGATTTTGCTTATGTTAATCTGGGTTTGATATTGCTTGAACTAGCGACATTGGCTTTGTTTCTTTGGATTTAATTTAAGTAGAAGACGAATGCTTCGAAAATGTAATTCTTTAAAGTATTACAAAAATGTTTTAAATTTGTTGCTTGATTTGAGCTACATAAGTGAGATTCAGTTTTTTAAAATGAAGTCACTTTGTAACAGAAAACAAATTGGCAATGATTGAAGTAGATAGAAATGTAGCAAATGTTGCACCATTTTGGACTTGTCATTAAATGAGTCATCTTTAAAAAATTATTTTTAGAGTAGTATGCAATATTTTCTTTTTATGAAGCGTCAAAGTTAGGTAACATTATTTTCTCAAACCAGCTCAAACTACGTTAGTTTTAACTAAACCAGGAAATGGTTTTGCTCCAGTCATCACTATGATCAATAGCACATCTATTGAAGATCACGTTAGTGAAAAAAATCACCATGAAATTGTGGAATTTGAGCTCACAGTACCTAATAAAGAGGTAGAAGGTATCAACAGAGGTGTTTTTTAAAATGAAGATGTTCTGCAAATTAAAAAAAAACTTGTATGATTGCTATGCATAAGGAAGAACAAGTGCTGTACCATTTTGGAATCTTAACTAAATGGGCCAACATTTGAGAAACTTGCCCAGGGTTGTGTGCAATAGTTTTCTTTTTATGAAGAGTAAAAGATAGGTGGCATCTTTTTTCTGAAACCTCGACTCAACAAGCAAGGTAAATTTAAATTAAATTAGCAAACCGTTTTGTCCGACTTGGGACTGAGACTAATAAAACGGATATGAGAGATAACGCTAGCGAAAAAAATGTTCGTAAAATTGTGAAATTTGTGGCCCCAGTAGCTAATTATGTGATGGAGATTGCCAATTTTCCACATTTTCAAAAATGGGCTCGTCCTCACTTTCTTAAGTGCAGTGGATTTTTTTAAATATTTTTCCCAGTACAGATATGTCCCCACCTTTTACCTCGTGCCCGCTTATCAGTTTTGGAACACACCCTATATAATATACATTAAGATCAAATATATATTCATCTACCTTAATACACAATTACGGAACTACGTAACTACATAAAAATTTATTAAACAACTCAAACTATTATTGCAGTTTTGAAATATACATATAAATAAATAAAGATCAAGGACTTACACATGTAATTTTCGACATATACTCCACCGACTTCATTAAAACAGAAAATTTAATTAAACATTTCCAAACAGTTAATGGTGACTAATCTATTTTGATTCAATAACATTTCATTACGAGATCATTAGTACATTATTACTCGTTTATTCTGAGTTTTCTCTTAATGGCCGTTTCTGGGAACTATATCAAGTGGGAACTCGAAATTTTGAAATCATTTCACTTCTTGATTTAAGGAATCTTCTTGAGTTTCTCTCATATTTGACAAGTTTTTAGCGACATAGGATACATTTTATCTCTGAAAACAACAGTTTTTATATCTGAAATAATTTCAGGTAATAATTTGCCATACTTTGAAATTACATGTTTTATATTTACGTTATAAATATTTTAATTTAACACTTATTAGTGCTTAAATTTGAAAGAATATTAAAATGTTTTCATAGTTATGAAAAAAATATTAATTTAAAAACAGCAAAAGCAACAAATAGGCGATCTGTTATTTATCATGTGTTAATTATATTTTGTTCATCTGATAGTTTAAAGAAGTTTTCTGATTTCCAAATTGAACATATTTATTGGTAATACCAATCATATTTAAAAAGGAAAGCTATTTGCATGTATATGTTATAAAATTCTTTTGATATATATATATTGTTGTTACGTGAAAGAAAAAAAATGTTAATTGTAGTTTCCTTATGATATTTTTATAATGTCTATTTATTCTACAAAAATGGAACTCAGTTAATATATGCCAAAATATTACTATAAATCATAATAATTCTGCATTTATACTAAAATAAAAATGATAAAAATTTATTACAGGAATTTCCACGAATCAATTTTTAACAGTGCAAGCTTTAACAGTCTTTAAGAAAGCCCTTTTTAAAGTATTCTTTTTAAATGAAACTAAAAAAAAAAGAATTATATTTAGCTAATTTACATTTTTAAGGAATTATCTTTAACAGTAAATTGTGTTTTCTTACAAGCAAGGAGTAAAATGATGCCTAGTTCCTAAATACTTAAATTCTAAACTACTAGTTTGATTTTTAAGATAAAGTTAATTTTTCAACAAAAATTGATATTATTTAATATCGTAATAGACATTACTTATAAAATACGTGTGATTATATTCTTGCCTTTTGGTCGAAAACTTAATAAACTTATAATCAAAAAATGTATTTGTTCTCATTAACAAATACATGAACTCTCATTCAAAAAATTTACTCAATTTTTCTCATCACTTTCATCATTTGTGTAGTTCGCAAATAAGAAATAGTTTTAAAAACTATTTATTACTCAATTGATAATAGAATGTAGTTTTTCATTAAAATGTTTATTATTTTTTGATGCATTTATTTTTCTGTGGTGTGCCCTAAATTCGTACAGACGTCATGAAGATCCATATTGGTGTTCTCTACACGCTGATGACCCTTGGAGATTTAATATTTGCAGAAGGCAATGAAAAAAATCTAAAAAAATTGGCATCGGCTCATAATGTGTTTGCTCTTGATTTGAATCGAGAGTTTCTTGAAATTTTCCCTGAAAATGTGTTCTTTTCACCTCTTGGAATTTTTTCAGTTTTGAGTATGCTTTACTTCGGCTCAAGAGGGAATACGGCTAAGGTATGAATTTTACACTTTATTTTAATTTTTGTGTTAATTTTTAATCTTAAAATAAATATGTAAAAAAGTAGGAGTAGAGAAGGGAAAAATGTTAAACAGAGAAATCTCTGAATGTTAACTTCCAAAATGTTAGATTATTTTTGTAAGAAATACTCTTTGAAGTTATTGAATTTAAGAATCTGGAATATATTTAGAATTTCGTGCTTGTGTTTAATTGTTTAATTATATTAGAATCAAATCAACATATTAATAGTTATCCACAAATCCTGAAATACCAATAGCTATTAATTGAAAAGAAATAACTTGGAGAAACCGTTGAAAAATAATTTTCAAATGTTTACTCATAGTTTTATATTATTTAGTTAGGTTACTTATATAGTTTATAATATACTTTTAGTTTTTGTAGTAAGAAAATCATTATATTTTATAAGAGAACTTTAAAATTAAAAAGACGCAACTTGTGTTTGTTTCTATCAATTTTGAATTTCAGAGGAAAAAGTTATTTCTGCACTAAAACATCAATCATTTTTTAAAATATTTCATTTAGAAACTTATCTTACTCATTTTTATTACGTTTCACCAGTAGTTCTCAAGTTGTGGTACGTGAAGTATTTTGTAGGATTAGAAGAATAAAAACTAGCGCACATACATCCAATTTTTAAGCATTTCACGATTTAGCTCTTAATCAAAGAGGGGATCAAATACGGATTTGCGTACTATCAACTCAATGTTGATCGATAAAAAAATAAAAACTTAATCGTCATCTATCATCTTTTGACTTAAATATCGAACAACAATAAATAAGCAGCTCTATGCTAACGGCTGTGGACAGGATTAAACAGTATCTGAAAAGTAACCGAGTTTTTTTTTCTCTTGTATTCTTCCTGTTAAATGCGCATGATTGAAATTGCAACGACATTCATCACAACTAAGCAGTTTAGTCGTATTAAAATCGCAACTCCAGTACAACTCATCTAAATAGTTAAGTCGTTGAAGAATGGTTGTATGTGCTTAATCTAACTCAAAGACACCAATACACCGAAAAGAAGCCATTCTTCCTTTTAGCAATGGGAATAAAAGCACGAGAATTTCAAAACAACATTGATTCTAAAAACTGTTTGTAAGAAAAGGGAAAAGTTATTTTTAATTATTTCAGAAAGATAAATGATATGCATGTCGGAAATGATTATGGCGCCAAGAAAGTGAATGTCAAAGTTTTGTCATAATTTAATTTGTCTATTTAGCGCTAATTAAATGCTTTGATGAGATTGTTCATTGGTTTTTGTGGGTAGGATTCCGATCGCTTGCCTTTTTACAGCAATGATAGAAAATAAGGTATTTACCGTCTGATTTACCTGTCCAAACATTATACATTCTGTAAGCATTTTTAGATTCATTGGCTTCATGGAATAGAAAAATAGCACGAACAAATCTCCTGTCAATGTGTTCTGAATAGCGTCATTCTTGTTACCGAATAAGCACTAAGTACTTGTAATTTTTTTCAAATGATTTAATGTTAAATATTGCATATAATAAGATATAATTCAACACTTTTTAAAAAGGTTTGCATTAAATTTTGTGAATTTATATCATATATTATTCATTTCTTAAAACTTCTTTTGTAATTATTCTTGCACTATCAACAACAGAAAGCAAAGTGCTTCTCGAGAATGTTTTTGATTCATAAGATTTATCGTTTACTTTGTAAAATACCTGCAGTTTTCTAATAGATTTCAGAGTAAATACTTCCAGAATTGAATATATGAATCGTTTTTCTTTTTAATATTGCATATTTGAAAAAAAAAGTGCATTATTCTTACAATTTATGTTGAAACTTTTGTAGGAGTTAAAGGATATTCTGCAATATGAGAAAACAGGATTGACGTCCAAATCTGTGCTTCAAACCACTAGAGATTTCTTTGATAAACTTGATAATGTTGAAAAATCTTCAAACGGCACTGCAATGCGCACCGCTAACGCTATTGTTATAGATAAGACTATGAATATCAGTACTAATTATAAAAAAAAGATTGTAAAAGGGTACGATGCCTCAATCCAAGTAGTAGATTTTTCAAACTCAACCGATGAAGCAGCCGTTGAAATCAACGATTGGGTTAAGAAGCAAACGAATGGAAAAATCACCCGTCTTGTGGATTCACTGGATCCCTCAACAAAGATGGTGTTACTGAATGCAGTGTACTTCAAGGGGTTTTGGAAGTTTGAGTTTAATAAAAGCGACACAGCAAAAGATGTCTTTTACAACCTTGGAAAGGAGTCGAAGAAAAGGTATGAGTTATTTTTATAACGAAAAGTACGCCTTTCACAGGCTTAAACGAAGGACATAAATGCAAGAACAACAAAAAAAAAAAATTAAAGTAATTTTTTTAGACTTCTTGCTGGATAAAAGGTATACTCTTTAAAATTTAATCTTGAAGTAGCATATATGAATTTTAGCAATCTAAATACCGAATTTTCTCGAATGTAAGCCGCTATCGATTCTAAACCGCACACCAAACAACAAATTTTTGTGAAAAATGAAAAATAGTGTAAAAGAGTTTATGGATATCCCCTTTACGAAATTAAAATAAAAACAAAATGAAAAGTAATAAGAAGAAAATAATTAGTTCGTTTATTGGTATGAAAAACTTTGAAATACTTACATGAATCTGTAAATGCTCTAACTGCCCCATCCAACGATTTTGTTTTTCTTCGATTCCAAGCCGCACCCGATTTCCAGTAGCGTTAACATTGAAAAAAAAGTGCAGCTTAGATTCGAGTAAATACGGTATACACACATTATGTAGTGTGTAATAAAAATCTTTTAATGAAGGAAAATTTTTTAATTGAGCTAATTTTGAAGGGGTTAAAAAATAAATTCATAATAATGAATCTATCAAATAAAAAATAAATTTATAAATATGCAAGTATCACTATATGTGGAACATAGGTAAATTTTGAACTTAATTAATATACACAAGAATTGAAATTGAAATTAATTTGAACTTAATTAATATACACAAGATAATATTTTCTATAATTTCATATTAAAATAATTTTTATGCTAAAATGTATTTATTTTTCTATCAAAAGCTCTATTAATTACAAAATTCCTTATATTAAAAATATATCACTTGTTTGACTTTTAATTTTTAAGAACATCGTGATATGTTAACAAATTTCTTGAAATATTCTTCTAGGAAGATTCCAATATTGTAATGTATTATATTCTTAATCCAATATAATAACGTTCATTGGCCCATGAATTGATTCACAAAAAATATCATATGAAGAAGAGTGTATACTTTGCATTATTCATATATAAATCAGAAACATAATTATAAATATTCTTAGTAGAGTATGACTTTATATATTACAGTTTATTAGCAATATATTTTTTTTTCGTGGGCATATTACCATTTATTATTATCATCAAATGCTACAGAAGTCCTTTTTAAATCTGCTTAAGAAGATAAAAGCAAAAGATTCTTGCGAAAAGATAATTAATTTCATTTAAACAATTTAGGTTCCTTTGTAAAAAATTGTACTGCATTATGCGGCGAATGTACCTAAAAATTAAAAAATGCAGCTTGAAAATCTAGGTCAGTGCTATACGGCGGTGCACGTTATTCAATATTTCTGAAATAAATTAAAAGTAAAAAAAACTTTTTTTTAAAACAAGCTTTTATTCAAACCCGCTGAAAAGAATAAAATAAACTTTTTCTTTTAAATTTTTTTACTATCAACTTATAACGTCATTACACAATTTATATGATATAAAAGCTGGTCGCCAGATTAAAGTATTCTTATTTACTTAGTTTGTGAAATTTTTAAAAATTAAAATCAATCAGATCAAGTTGTTTAATATATTTGTTTATCTGCTGGGGTAAATCTCGCGACAAGTTTTTATATCATATAAATTGTGTAAGGACGTTATAAGTTGATAGTAAAAAAAGTTTTAAAGAAAAAGTTTATTTTATTCTTTTCAGCGCGTTTAAATAAAAGCTTGTTTTTAAAAAAGTTTTTTTACTTTATTTTTTACTTTTTAGTTATTACTGGACAGGTTTCTCGGTCTGTTCATCTCATTTAACGCATCATTGTTGCTAGGTGTTTGCCGGTTATTTTCGAACAGTCTAGCTAAATGAATTCTCGCAAAAACGGTACTAGACGAAAAATACAATTTTTTTCTTAAATCCGTAATTTTTAAGCAATTTTTTTCAATATTCGTACAGATCTTGAGTAATATTGTTCTACACACGAAAAAAAAGTTTTATGAGATTATCTTCATAAATGACGAAGTTATTAAATATTTAATTAAAATGTCAATTCATTTAAACAAAAAAAAAATTCATGCGCAACGATTTAGACATTATTTTCATAAAAGCGCATCGATTTTGACTCATTTAAAAAAAAATCGTAAGAAATACAAATATTATTTTGTAAAAAACATTATACCGTATCGGGACGAAATAAATGATCTTTCCGATTCTGTAATTATTTTTTGTCTGAGTTTCATAAATTAAAGTTAGATAAATTTTTTAAAGAATTTCTACAATACTCTATCTCAGTTTAATTTGGCAGCGTTGAGAGAAATGTATACAATGTAGCAATCCGCTTGAAAAATAGCTCTACTTTTTGGTTTTGAATTTAAATCCAAGAAAATAGATAGAAATTTGTAAAAAAATTGCATACGTTGTAGAAATTAGATTATTTTTACGTTGTAGAAATGTAATTATTTTTAGACAAAGCAATTAATACAGTCAATAGTGCAACGTTATGAAATTCCAGTTTGGCTGAAAACCGATTTTCGACGCCACCTTTTGTCTTTGTTGTAACAATAACATAATTACAACAATGCAGACATCTCGAAGTTGGCGTTCAAAACTAGTTTTAAAATTTTTTAATTAATATGTTTTTAATTAATTGCAATATCCTAATATAAATGGTCAAAACATGCATTGTCATCCAAACTAAACATGTATACAAAATTTCAGCTCAATGGGTTGAAGATATCAGTTTCAAAATTGAGTTGCAAGATTCCACCCGAACAAATTACATACATACATACATTGTAAGTTAAATAAATGCTTGTAATAAAATGTATGAATGCAATAATGATTTTAGGAAAATTAAAAAATCATTTCTACTCCGAATAATTACAGAACTCAAACAGTGCAAAATAATTACAATTTGATAAATTTTAACAATTTTCAATGTTTTAAGGTCAATGTTAATTCAAACTCTGTCTTCTAATAATATATTATACTCACCAATGAAAAAAATACACTGTACAGTGAAATTATTTACCATGGTAAAAATCTTATTTTTCTGAATTTTTTTTAGCAATATACTTTTGGAATGAATTTAATTGTAAGACTTTTTTTAGGGAAATACCTTTTATGAAGACTACTGGTGAGTTCCGCTATGAAATGTTTGATAAGTTTGGAGTTTTAGAATTACCTTATAAGGCAGAGAACATCAGCATGTTCATTGTATTACCGAACAAACTAGATGGACTTGAAGCCCTTATAAAGAATTTTACACAACAGGATTTCTTAAGTATTGAAAAACATCTAGAGCTTGTTAATGTTATAGTCCAGTTACCAAAGTTTACACTGAATTTCGAAATAGGAGATTTGCCCAAACGACTTCGGGAACTCGGCGTTGAAAAGATCTTCGATCCACGAGAAGCTGATTTTTCTTCGATGGCTTCAAATAAAGGTTTATTTGTGAGTGAAATAATCCATAAAGCGGTAATTGAAGTGAATGAAGAGGGAACTGAGGCTGCTGGTGCAACTGGAACAGTTGTGGGCAAGTCTGGAGCTGAACACTTCAAGGCAGATCATCCTTTTCTCTTTTTTATTAAAGAAAAAAGTACTGACTGGATCTTATTTATAGGAAGTGTAATTTCACTATAGAAAAAGTGAAGGAGGAAAATGTCTTTTAATGGTAATAAATGCTTAAAAAATGTGTGCTGCAAGTCATTTCATGTATTGTGTTGTTAAAGAATTGCATCATTTTCCTTTTACACTTTGACAAGGCTTGAAAATAATTGAAGAGTATAGAAACACTATATATAGAACTTATTATTATAGAAAAATAAAGCACTATAAATTAATTTAATGTAAATTTTCAATAAAAACTTTTCTCTGTTTCTGTCCCCTCTATTTCTTCCGGTAATATATATATATATATATTACATATATATATGTATATAACATATATACATATATAATATACATACATATATATACATATTATATATACATATATATATATATATATATATATAACAGTATAAGTTTAAATTAAATGGCTGTACCACTTGTAAATCCTATTGAAAATTTTTTTACAATAAAGATAATGTTATTGGTACACAAATTAATATTTTCGTGCATAGCAGTAATATAAGGACGATATAAACATAAGAAACTTTTAACCCCTTAACCCCTTTTAGTCCTCTTTCCCCCCAAAAAACGCTTAAAAAGACCACAGTGTTTTATTTTATATAATTAAACACCAAATAAATAGAATAAGAAAGTGGAGGAATTTTATTTTAACTTTAAATATTTTAAAGTTTTTACACCATTTTATATTTTACAATTGTGGAACACAAAAATTCTTTAATGCTTGCTTTTTGTAAGTACACTCTGCACGATATGAAAATTTTTTCATATATCTTAGAAAAACTTATGTGTATTATACTTTTTCCAAACGTCTAGGATTTAGTGTGTGCGTGTGAAGATGTTTCCCCCATAAGAATGATATAAATAATCAGGAAGCAGTTTAGAATCTGTATCCAAATTTAATTCATCCTTTCACACACACAAAAAGTGTTTTTATTGTTTATGTTATCTGTTATTTCAAAAATCTCCGGTCGGAGTGCAAAAGCATTGCATAAAGTAAAAAATTTTAAAGATCTAAATTTCTGCCTTCAGCAAAGAAAAATTCTCGTCTTCACCCCCAAAGAAAATGCCAGATGAAAAGCATTTTAGTACCATAGTCAAACTACATCACCTTTTCAAAACACTAGCACTAAATAATATCATCATAAGAATTAAAAATACACGCAAATCAAAGAAAGAAAGAAAATATCAGTGCTCTTACGGGTACGGGCAAACCGGATAAGAGGCTAAATATTGTTAACACCAACTTCACTACACTAATCTCAAATAATGGTTTATTAATGATAACAAAATGACCATTTTCAATTATAAAAAAAGGATAAAAAATTTCAAAAAAATTATCTACATTTTTATTTATTAATTTCCATAATTTTACTAAACTCAATAAATTAAAATAACACATGATTATACATGAAGTAAGTCAAAACAAATTGCATATTTTTGGGGTTTCCAATAAAATAATTTATGCCTTGAATGCTAAAAAAGATTAATTAAAAATTAATCTCCTGGAAATTGGAACTTCTAATTAAACATATTTTAAGAGTTACAGAGCTATAGCTCTTTCGCTTTAAAAGAGAAATGTTGCTTGTAAAGATTACTTTAGGCAAATATACAAAGAAATCGATGCCCTATGAAAGAGTTGCCTGATAGTAATGGAATTTCGAATGCAAAGACATTTGCAACGAACATAAAAATGATTAAAACTTGGAGTCCAAGGGAATAGCGGGAGCTCCAGGAAGTGTATATAAGGAACGATTTTCTGCTTAACGGTCAAAATGTCTGTTGTATTTCCGACTGCAATATCTTACATCGGTTGTAATAATGCCTCGTTGAATGATTCGTGCACATTACCGGCAGATGTTCAGAGTTTGAAAGATACTGATTGGCGAATCGAAGAATCGCTCGACATATAGGTCGAATCGATTCGGCGATTAAACGATACCAGCAAAGTGGGTCGACAACGGTAGCGGTCGATCGAGGGTTGAAACGGAAGATAGAGCAATTGTCACAGCAGCTATCACAGCACCGGATTCGTCGATATCTACTCTCGGCCGGGTGGCTCGCACACGTGTCCAACATGATCCTTTACAGATGAGTGAGAGAGCGGAATTTACTTTCGCTCCCACCATTACGCCGATGATCTCTGACGCCCGTACACCACCAAGACCGACTGCAGTGATGTCGGGCTTGATCAACCTGGGGCTCCGCTGACCGGGGACGTATAGTCTTTCGTGATGACTCCCGTTTCTAACAACTGTGTCCTGACAACAACCACAGACGAGATGGACGTTATGGTATGGCAATTACAACCACTCCGGAATGGTAAAGACTTAGCCCTATAACTGGAGACAATTTGGCAGGAAATTCCGTTGGAACTATACCAATCTATGCCAAGCCGGGTGACAGTTATTATCTATGCCAGAGGGGGACCAACGCCTTGTTGACTACCTCCCCTTTGTAACGGTCAAACTCTTAAATAATCATTAACTTGTTAGGAATTTTTAATCGTTTGCTTTTCTATGTATGCTCTTCAGATCAGATCTGATTACTCTTTTTCGGTGGGTCATTTTTTATGTTATAGAGTGTATGAGGAGATGCTATTTACTGGTCCGGTGTTTCTCAAACTTTCAATATTTGTGACCCAATATTCAAACATAATTTTCATTGTCCCCCTCCTCTTCTCCATACAATAACAATGTATTAAATTCAATTATGATGCACTTTGACGCTAAAGTTACAATGCGACTTTAACCACTTAAATGCCTCCTATGTATACACTTATGCATAAAAAAAATTAGTGCACCAAGAAATAATTGCGGGATTGTAACGAAACTTGGCATGGAGGTACATATCGTGGAGATATGCAAATTATTAGAAATACAGCATGATTTCTCATTGCGTACAGCCGGTAGAGGGCGTTTAATGTCGTTCTTCGTGGAGTATAAAACAGGTAACCAAAGCTTGTTAGAGTGTGCTGAATCGTTTGCAAAGGAACAGCTGAGGTAGACATGCCATTACGCCCTTTTCGAAGACAATATAAGCAGCTGTCTCAGTTTGAGAGGAGGTGAATCATTGGCGTGATGGAAGCTGGGTGGTCAGCTAGGTGAGTAGCTAGTCAATTAGGCCGCTCTGATTGTGTTGTGAGGAGGTGTTGGGACCAGTGGATCCGACAGATGTCATTTACACGAAGACCAGCTTCAGGAAACCCTCGACAGACCAGTCATCGAGAAGACCGCCACATCGTAAGAAATGCAAGCGTACAGCCAACTGCTTCATCGGCCGCCATCCAGGCACAGGTAGCATCTTCACTAAAGGTCCCTGTGTCTTCTCGAACCAAACAAATGAGCCTGTCTGAAGGACATTTGGGATCGCGCGCCCATACGTGCGCTGCCTTTGACACCCACCTATCGTCGCCTCCGTTTGGAGTGTTGCGTCCAGTTTCCTTGGGCCACGCACGAGGAAACTGGACTGCAGCGAAATGCCAGGTCAATCTTAGTGATGACAATCGTGCTCGTGCGTGGAGACCCCGTAGTGAACGCCTCAATCCTACCTTTGCTTTACAGCAACACACCGCTCCCACAGCTGGTGCGATGCTGTGGGGTGCCATTTCCTACAATACATGGACACCCCTAATATTGATCAGTGGCACCATAACAGTCCAGTGGTATGTCCCTGACATCCTGCAACCACATGTGTTGCCACCAATGCAACGGCTCCCAGAAGCCATTTTTCAACAAGACAATGCTCGACCTCACACGGCAAGAGTGTCACAAGACTGTCTCCGTACTGTTACTACCCTTCCTTGACCTACCCGATCCTCAGATTTGTCTCCAATCTAGCATATCTGGGATAATTTGGATGGTGAGTTGGGCATCCCACGAGATTGAACGAACTAGAGGCAAGATTACAGAAAATATGGAACTAAATGTCTCAAGACATCATGCAGAACTTGTATGCCACAATACCCGATCGTATCGTATCGCGCATTCGTGTTAGAGGGGGCTCAACAGGATATTAAATCCTCCGTTAATTTGCCTTTTTCTCTGAAATAAATGATCCCTTTTTCTTTGATTTTCTAATCATTTACTTATATCAAAGTAGTCATTACGTATGTAAAATTTCATTTCATTTTGAAGACCCCTTCTTGGTGCGCTGTTTTTTTTGTACATGAGTGTATATGTCAAGCTCAGCCAGGGCATTGATTATCCCGGACGCATATATATATATATATATATATATATATATATATACATCTTTCTGAAGTAAGATCCCTTCTGTGCACTGCTATCCACACAATTATTCATAAGGCTTTGGAATATAATAAAATGACTGTGTTTGCGAAGGATTAACTTATTTCTCAAATGCCACTTACACGCCAAAATAAACTCCCAAAACACCACATAAGTGGGCTTACATGGAAAACGGCTGCATGGGGAGAGAATCGTGTAACTTTTAATCTGCAGTTAAGGGATCAATTATAAAACGTACAAATTATCAAGGAAAGTGCTAAGTTTTGTATATAATTTTATAAATGACAAGTTTATAATTACCTGTGATCCCATGGGTCACTGGTAATTATTAAGCTTGTTCTTAACCTAGCATTATTAAATTAATGATCAAGTTCATTGTGCAATACCGATACATTTATAATGTATTATATCAGTGTAAATGTATATTTTATTTATTATATCAAAATGTATTTTGTTTGTTTACTTTCAATAAATTAATAATTTTTTAATAGTCTTTTTTTTCGACTTTTCAATATGCTCGCAACCCCCTTTTATGGTTATCACGACCCCTCAGAGAGACGCGCCTCTCAGTTTTGAGAAACGCTGAAATTGGTCATATTAATTGAATTGGAAGTTTGGAGAGTATGAGGTATCAGCCCAGGTGTTGCTCGCATCACACACTTGCGTATAATTATAAGAGGCTTGTCTATAAAAAAGACGCGTATTGTTTCAAAGTGCATCACCAATAAAAAATCAATCAATAGTATTGATTCTCTTTTATTTTATTGTTCTGTTTCTATTTTATAATAAATAGAACCAGAGTTTGTGGTAAACTGCGATGAATAATTAGAAGTAAAATATTTATTTATATGAATCAAATTTCAATAATTATTTAGATCAAAAGGTAAACGGTGCTTTTCTCGAGAATTCTTGAAAGTTTGTGCCTTTTTTTACATTCAATTTTTACTACGTTTCCTTTATGAACGCGAAAAATCGATCAACCAAACATCTGAAAGTTTCATTGTTAGTGGAACAAAGCGCTTTTAAATAGAATATTAATGTGATATAAATATGTCAAAGTATCTAAATAAACAAAATGTTTGAAAAGGCGCAAGAGCCCTACATGGAAAAAGTTTGTTCACAATAGAATTCATGAATTTTTGTCAAATAATCAATCAAAAAGAAATTTTACTATCACTCTTTGATAAATTTATCTATAAACAATATGACAAATTGTCTTTTTACGAAGAGCTTGAATTGGAAAGGCGAAATGCATATTGTACTTCTTAAAATATCCTTGATATTTTATATATCGATTCATTTTATAGTACAAAGAAGAAAAATAATATTCACAAAGTTTGATCAGTCTTCGAAAACACTCATTCACGCATTTTCCTTACGAGATAGCGAAATGAAAAAGTAAAAAACTCGAGAATGAGTTTTTAAATCCTATATATATGAGTTAAAACAATGATTAGAAAAAAGATTTACAACACTTTACCTATCCATATTAATAAAAAAAATAACTCCGATTGCTATAGATGTGAAATATTGTTAATTGTATTGAAAGTGATTGGTATTCATTTTCCAGAAGTCGAAGTTGTGGAAAAGGAAAATAAATATATAAGCTTTATGAAGAAATGTACAATAAAAATCTTTCCTTTCCTGTTGCATTTGAATCAGATGTACGTACTTATCATAACAATTCGTCTTATTACTAGAGAACGAACTCGGATAGCCTTAACTGCAGCGTTTATATCCGGAAACTTTCTTATTGCAGTTTTATGGCATATATTAAATAGAAAAAAGTGGGCTCTACGGAAATTACTGTTTGATTGCCATAAAATTATGTTTATGATGAACAAAAGTTGGAAAAGTAAAAGCTGTTTCATAAACTTGCTTTTTATATTATCAATGATGATCCCATCTGTTTTGGCTGCATTATGTGCACTTACATTACACGAAGCTCCTGTTACTCATCAGCAATATTTTGCTTTGTGCCTCACTTTCAAAGAAGAGAGCAATTATATTATTTTGTTATGGAATATTACTACCCAATTAACATTCATATTTATGTTTTCTTTTCCTGCTTGTATCGCTGTTGTGTGTTGTGTTCTGTATTGCAAGAGTAGTGAAGTTTTTGAAGGTTTCAATGATATCATTGTTGATTTTCAAAAAGGAAGGTTCAGTCGATACAAAATGTCTAAATGGAATGAAATTCACTTCTTACTTTGTAAGCTGTCCCATGAAACAGAGAGGGTACTTTCACCGATATCCTTTCTACTTTTCTGCAGTCAATGTCTTTTTTGTACATGTCTTTAGCGAATTACATTATTTATCAGTTCAAGAACTCATATTCCACTGTCATATGGCACATTCTTTCGTTTTCAATGCTGCCTCCAGCAATTGTGATTGGTGTCATCTTATGTGCATCTAAGATATCGGGTCATATTCAAATAATTCACACAAATCTGCAAATATTTCATAACAGTTTGGTAAATGAACCTGAAATCGACAAGAAAATGCTAATACTGGTGAGAACCATGTTGATGACAAAATTTCCTAAGATGACGGCAGGCAATATCATGGATTTGAAACATGGACTAATATTTTCCATTTTTGGATCGTTGTTTACATATGGACTAATAATCATAAATATAGTCAAACACTAATACATCTACCCGAAAAAAGTTCTCAAGTATTTCGGTACTGTAGATTTGAATGCACTTATTGCGTATATATATATATATATATATATATATATATATATATATATATATATATGTCAGGTTTGAAAAGATTAACTTTAAAATTAAGGGAGTAATAAATAAAAAATAGAGCGAACTCTTTATCATCGCGTAAGGATTTGTGGGTAAGTAAACCTATTTAAAGGTGGAGCGAGCGCTGACGAAGGAAAACGCGTACTGGAGAAAGGTAGCTGGTGAACTCTTGGTCGAAGTATCGTCTATTGTTCGATAGTGTTGGCGCCAAAGGGCCGCCATGTTGGATATTTGATGATTCAAGCAGAATAAAGAAGCATTTTGTAGAGATGATGTCTCATCATTTAACCCGCAGGCCTGGGGCCTGTCATATATACTCTCGAGCCAAAACGTTATGAACATCCGCACATTTTTAATGAGCTCATCTGGATGGCATGGTGGACACTTGATTGAGAGAAACTGGTATTTAATTGCTGCTCGAGAACGTAAAGAATTATTCTAGCTCTTACTTTTGCATGCAATAGTAATAGCTAGATTCCAGCTGATCTGAGCGAAATTAACTGAGGGCAGATTGTAATGGACCAAAGACTCAAAACGAGTATCTCACGAACCGAACATCTGGTAGGTTATTTGTGGTCTGACATTTTTAGTATTTATGTAAAGTGGATACACGACAGTAAAAGCAGAAGCAGACGTTGGGCGACCATGAATATTCAAAGAAAAAGGAAGTTGGAGAGTGTCCCGCTTAGTAAAGCAAATTTGGCACAAGACAGTGAGCTTACCAACAACCATGTACAATGCAGGCTCAGGTGCAAGTGTTTTGGATTACACAGTTCAACGGACACATTGTTGGATATGGGACATCACAGCAAAACTCCCACCCGTGTGCTACCGTTGGCAAAGAGTTATTGTAAACTTCACTTACAGCGGATCCAGAAACAACGAGATTGGATCCTGGACAATTGGGAAAAAATTGCATGGTCAGATAAATCAGGATTTCTCATTCATCACGTCGATGATTGTGTCACGGTGCGCCATGCGAACAGTTGCTCTCCCCATGTACAGCTGTTTATATACAGATTGGTGGTGGCAGTATTATGCTTTGAAGGATGTTTTCATAGGTGGCACTGGGATCCTTAGTTATAGTAGAATAGACTATGAAAGCTGTGGACTATCTGAGCATAATCAGTTGCACCCTTACATGTCTGTTTTCCGAAACAGAAAAGTAATCTTCATGCAGGACTACGCTCTAAGTTGCTAGTCTCGAGTTGTGTTCTAATGGTTCGAGGAACATAATGATGAATTCAAATTAATGTCCTAGCCATCTAATTTTCTGAATATTTTTATGATAGAACACATTTGATGTTTCATTGAAAGGCAATTTAAAGGACAAACGCATCTTTGTCGGAATGCCTGGATTTTGCGTGACTGTATGAACCGTAAATAAAAGTATTTAATTTTTTTCAGCGTGGAAACTCTCATTCACATAAATAATTAAATAAATCAATAAAATATAATCAAAATAAAAAAAATTAAACATAAGTTTTGTTTATCATTTTTATAGAACTTTTCCTTGAATGTAAGATAGAGAGGTAACTTGATTAGTTTAGAGACAGACTTGTAAACAACATATAGTAGGATTGGGTTTGATATAAGAAAACTTTAAGTCTATATAAAATCTTTACATATTCTTAGATAACTGTCCTCTATGTGTTTCATTAACTATGTATTAATATTCATAAAAAAGAACGGGCAAACAATTTTTGCGAGGATGTAAGGAAAAGAAGGGTGCATGAAGCATGACTAGGGGGTGTTTAAATTGATGTCCGTGAGACATATATCTCAAAACAAACGATATGTAAGTAAATATAAATCTGAAATTTATAATGTATAAGAGGATATGATACTTTTACTGATAACTAAGTACATTATTTAGAGTAATTATGTTACTTATTTTAGTTATTACTAACCATTAGTAAGCAAAGCTTAAAAATTAAGAGACGTGCATAATTTTTATTACTTAATAACAATACTTCATAGCTAATATATAATTGATAACCAGAATAATGATAATAACAGTTAACAATATATAAAATGACTGATTTTACTTTTACTCGACTTGACAACAAGTAAATTTCCTGTAACTCCACAGATACGTGCTTTTAAAATACCACATTGTGGGAAACAGTTTTATAAGTGACACTGTTTTAATATATATAAAAACTGGAATTCTGATCCAAAAAGCGAAAAACTTTCTTTTACGGTCAAAATGTTATATGATATTTAGTTATATAACTAAATGCATATACAGACATTTCGTAACAAATTTATTAACAAATTAATAAAATTAAACATCATCCTTCCTCAATGGCACGACTGCCCAGGGTGAGTCTCGACCTTCCTAAGAAATCCATTTCAAGTTGTCCTGTTCTTGGTCTGACTTTTCCAGTTTCTGACATTAAAAGTTTTCAGATCTTTTTCTAAGCAATCTATCCACCCGGTCTTTCTCTTTTTCGAGTACCATTTGATCTTTTTTGTTACTATATTGTCGTTTACTCCTATCAGGTGTCCTGTCCATTTTAGCATTTGTATTGCAATGAATAATTCAATATCATATAAAACCAAAAAGATCATGATTTAAAATTTAATTAATAAATTTTAAAATAAAAAAGAAACATATTGTACTGATAACAACATCATTTCTCAGCGTCAATTTTTTCTGTTGATTACGAACATTTAAAAGAATATAAATTTCCTTTTTAACGAGAGTTCTTCCTTTTCATTCATATTATTATGGCTAGAAGTTTTTAATAAATTTATATTACATTCAATTGCATACAAGGGGATTCACTACGAGTGCGACAAATTTTCAGGAAGGGTAACGAGCCCAAAAACGATGGGGAATCTCACATCATTGGAGGATTGGAAATGTTGCTTTCTGCCCGATTTAGGGTAAGAATCAAAGAAGACAAGAATAGGAACCGAAACACGTGAGTGAAAATGGTAAAATGACACTGGTAAAAACTCCACACGATACATATGTTATTCTAAATATCAATAACAAACACTCGCATAGAATCACATCGGCACTGCATGAATTTCTAACGTTCTGGAAGATTCCTAATAATAGATGATATCCAAGTATCATAGATCTGCTGATCCATCAAGACAAAGAATAGGATCACCACGACTAATCAAATGATGGTCAAAAGTAACGTTGAATTGTTGTCAGACTTAATTGATGTAATGCAGAAAGCCCCATCATACTGATATTAAAACGAGTGGTGTAAAGACTATTATGAATTTTGCGATTAATTCCGGCAAAATTTGCTTTAAGAAGAATCTCAGGCATCAATGTCTGGAAGCACTGTAAATTTTATGGATCTATGCGATTTGTTGAAAATATTCTCCATACAGGGGATCGGAAACTATCTAGAGACAGCCATTTTCACGTGACTTTCCGTATAGACTTGCAAAGATCGAATGATGAGGGACATGTGCTTGTTTGGGAAACTTTCTTGGTACAAGCGCAGAGTGGTAGGTCGTTACGCGAGGTGTGTGTCGGTCAATTCAATGCTTGAGTATAAGTTCTTTCTATCTGCTACGCGATTCTTAGTTAGTGGCCCCTTTTATCGAAATGCATAGGATTCCAGTAGAAGTGTTGCGCAGGTTAGTCGCTGTGCAACGCACTATACAACATCACTGACAATGCAGTACTATGCGATTTCGAATTGCCTTATTCTTCTTTCAAAATTTGTAGAATCGATAATGAATCCCGAAAATGAAAACATCAAAATTCGAAAAAAAAATATTTTAACCTCACTACATTCTTATCAAAATTTATATTACTTGTTCACGGATTTTTGTATATTGAAGTAAGAAAAATAGCGAAAAGTGTGATATGCTTTTCTCCATCGAAATGGGAAGCTCCATAACAAAAAGAAAAAGCTGAAAAAAATGAGTAAAGCTTTTATTTGCATTTTGTCTGGGCTTTAGTCACTGAGTATATTATATAAAACATATTCCTTAGATAATGAGCCTATAACATAAGACTTATCGGATTGTCGTCATCATCTTAAAAAAACCTGGCATCACTTAACTATAGTCCACCAGTGTCTTCCAGCCTAATATGGAATTCCAGGTAACGAGAAAGCCGACTTCTTGGGTAAAAAAGGTGCTTCTATCATGAGGAAAATTTCTCGTTCAATGTGTCTTTCCATTCTACTAAAAATCTTATTAAAAGATCTACCACAGCCCATTCTCAGGAAGACCTCTATAACCGTGTTTCTCTTTAGTCTTGGAAGAATGCTTTCCTGAATTTGGTAAAGGCCCATATATTTAATACACTGGTGTGCAAAAATTAAGGACGAAGTCAAAAAATTAGCATATCAGCTGAACGAAGAGGCAGAGCGGACAGAAAGACCAATCAGGAGATTAAGTGAGGTGATGTACGGTAGAACATGCGCAGATATGCAGGTAGACGTAATGGGGGAGTGTCTGAGTAGTAAAGCATGTTGTCGGTGTAAGATTAGTATTTCTGGCAAAGAGATTGCACACCGTATAGCAGTTAAAATCACACCGAGTTGCTGCCTCAGCGAGAAATGGCGAATAATCAATCTGTTAGACGACATCTGGATGCTTTTACCCGAGGTCGAATCATTGGGAAGTTGGAGGAAGGTCGCAGTGTGACAAGTGTGGCTGCAGAGTTCGGAATTGCTCACAGCATCGTTTCACGACTTTGGAGACAATTTCAAACTACAGGAACAGCTATCCGGGGGTTCAGTAGTGGTCGTCCACGAGGAACCACACCCGCAGATGACCGGTATATTGCCTTACAGGCCAGAAGAAACAGGCGGCAGACAGCGGGAGAAATCGCTAGACACACGACACAGGCGACTGGACGACCGATATCGCGTTTTACCGTGGCCAGAAGACTGCACGGTGGTGGTCTGTTTGCACGACGCCCTGTACGGTGTGTACCTCTAACGCCTGCCCATCGGAGAAGGCGTTCTCTGTGGTACCGGGAACACCGGAATTGGAGAGACAATGAATGGGGACGAGTACTCTTTACTGATGAGAGCAGATTCAGTCTGAGTAGCGATTCTCATCGCATACTCATCTGGAGAGAGCGGGGAAGCCGCAATCATCCCTCGAACATCATTGAAAGGGACAGGTATGGAGGTGGCGGTGTTCTCGTTTGGAGAGGCATCATGCTTGGTAGTCGTACAGACCTTCACATCTTCGACGCAGGTTCAGTCAACGGGACCCGTTATTGTAACGAGATTCTTCTTCCATATGTGCGTCTTTTTAGAGGCGCTATGGGTCAGCAGTTCCTTTTTATGGACCACAATGCACCATGTCATCGCACAGTAGCTGCCGAACAGCTCTTAGAGAGTGAGGATATTGAACGTATGGATTGGCTGGCACGATCTTCGGATCTCAATCCCATCGAGCATGTATGGGATTTTCTAGGCAGACGCTTGGCAGCTCGTACCTTACCACCAGTAACGATTCCGGAGCTTCGATTGGTGCTGCAAGACGAATGGGCAGCAATGCCTCAACAATTCATTGACACCCTCATTCTCAGCATGGGCAGACGCTGTGAAACCTGCCTAGCAGTCAGGGGAGATCATATCCCCTACTAAAGACCGGATATTTCTTGCTGGACACCCATCACAGGGATGTTTCGGCCTTCAGTCGCATTGCGCTCCATGCTACTTTTCCAATAAAACTTCTTTTTATCCCTCTGATTTCTCTTTTAGTAAGTGTTGCTTACATTACTCATGTCCTTACGTATTGGGGATCTTACGGTATTAAATGTGTTGATTTGGAATGCTTTTGTACAAAGTTATATTGAAAAAACCGTCTCGTCCTTAATTTTTGCACACCAGTGTATGTCACTGAATTCCACCTTGCCACCAGACATGACTGCCTGCGAAACTATACGTATAGACTCAAAGTTGTTCCTTCATCGATACGCACTCTATACAGCTCTGGAGAGATAATGAACTGCGTACATCTTCTACTCTATTTTGCTCTCCACAAGATATTTTTCGTCGAGCGTTACTGGGAGGCTAGAGATATGTTGGATTAATAAACACTGTTTCAGCTTTTTTTGTTGTATTTTGTTTTCTTTTTTATATACTTGTTCTCTACTGTATTTGTTCATAATCTGCCATTAGAAATTTAAAAAAAAAAAAAAAACATAAGCGCAAACTAGCGTTATTCGCAAGAAAGGTTGACTTTATTTGAGAATGAATACAATATGAGTGAAAAAAACCCCTCAAATGAGTATTTTTGAACATGCAATAGAATTGCAGGAAACTTTTCACATTTTTCTAAATCTCGTTGTTGTAAAAATTTCGTATTTTTCCAACAGCTTTGTTGTGAAACTGCGTTTGGGAGTTGTGTATTTGAAACGAAATTTACTTTTCACGGCAAAATCTCTCATCTGATTTCTGAAAGAGCATCTTTTTCTTTTTTAAGGTATCCGAATACGTTCGGAACCGTGATTTTGCAAAAGCATACAAATGAATATTTTTTAAATATTTAGTATCACTTCGATTAGAATACACGTATAAAACTGTTTTAAGAATATTATTACAATAAAACATTATTTAAATGCAATATTTTGGCAAAAAATGAACTTAGAATTATTACCTATTTTCAAAACATTCTCCTTTTATAAAAAGTGCTTCTATAATAATAATATTTTTTTATGTATCGCTAAAACTTCTCCAGAGAGTCTGAATAAGGAGTTTTGAAAATTTCACATTATTTTGAGAGTTACTGCCAATTTTTTAATAATTACCGGGTTTTTTTTTGTTAAAATTTCTCCCCTCTGATGTATTAAAATATGGATAAATCTACTTATTATGGATAAGCTATATATTTCAAAAATTCTAGTTCAGGATCTGTATAAAAGTCTCAGCTATATACAAGCAAAATATTATTATTTCAGAAGAATTTTCCATAAAAGGGGAGATTTTTTTTAAATATTTAATTCTGTGTTCATTTTTTGCCAAAATATTGTATTTAAGTAATTTTTTATTGTAATAATATTCAAGAAACAATGTTATTCACGTATTCTAATCTAAGTGAAACTAAATATTTAAAAAAAAATATTCGTTTGTACGCTTTTGCAAATTTACGGTTCCCAACCGTAGTCGGTTACCTTAATCAAATAACTCAAACTAAAAATGTAGTTGGAATTTCTTATTATTTTATATTTATGAAATTTATTTTTATCTTCCTTGGAGGGATAAACTAATATAAAAGAAGTATTTTACTCAATTTATGCTCCAAAAACGAACAAAATTGTTTTCATAATACAAATGCACATTCAAGCACATACAAGCACGCACACACACAATATTTTTCCTGTAATTTTAATCATATCTTTAATATGTAAAGAGAATTTTTGGAGGAATTTCATAAGGATGATTAAAATAAAAAAATCTCTTTTATTTTACAAGTCACTTTCGGGTAAAAATTTTGCTCGTCCATAAGATTTGAATTATTTCCTCATAAACTTCAACATCGTAATTTTTAACTTAAAAATATTTACTTTTAAAGATTTACTACGCTCCGATTATTTTATCTGCGCATAATAAAATTCCTAGAAGTAAAAGTGAAAGTTCTTTCTATGAAAGACATCAATATTTCCTTCCGATAGAATTTATCAGATCGGTGGCATTTCAACTAGACTAGAACGAAATAGCCATTTCCTTATCTAGTAGATATCGTTTCTGTTAACTTTCGCGCAATGGCGGTTTTTCCTTCTGATTCCGGTAACTGCAATCTTTTATCAATAAAAATGTATCGCTTTTGAAATTTTTAAAAAGCAGACGCATAATCGTTACATTTAAATACACTTGAATCCGAAACCCCAGAAAGAACATTTCCTTTTCATTATATCATGTAAGTACATTTTAAATGCAATCTTTCTTTAAGGCTAAACAGTACCCTTTTTCAAAAATTTTTTTTCGGAGACAGTAGCATTAAAAATAATTTATGTTTTATATTTAGATTATATTATTAAGCTGATTCTGCAAGTTAAAGGTCAGTTTGACCGGCCAATATTTAACAATTTTAAAAAAATTAAAATTTTTTAAGTTTTTTCAAATGTTAATCAAATATTCAATTTTTAAATTTTTTTAGTCATTTTAAGTGTTTTATGTTTTTTGGATTATTGTAAACAAAAATTAGTACGTATTTGAAAATCTGTTAACTTGTTGATTTTCAATCATTATTTTTTTAGTGAGCCTGGAATATATTTATAAAAATAATAAAACGTATTTTTTTAACTAGAGATCTCAGACCTAAATCCATACTAACTTTTACAGAAAATACGTTTGGGAGTATATACAAAAATTACAAGACTATCTTGAGCAGAAAAAAAGCCTTATAGGGATTAGAAAACCCTTATATCTTCAAAATTAAAAGTCTGAGAAAAACGCATTTTAAGTTTGTAAAGGTATAAAACAAAAACTTATATTGCCCGCAAAAGCTCTAACTTTTGAATATTTTATTTCCCAATTTATTTCCTAAACATGATTGAAAACATATTTTCAAATTCAAAATAAATTTTTGCATAATAATGATAGTATTTGTTACGATGACAGGATATGCAGCTTAATCTTAACCTAATATTTTTACAAAAGTTTTGAAACTTAAAGTATTTATGTACACAATAGTAATGCTACTAATTTAAGCTAAATATTGCCAGGTTTGTACATAAAATTAAATTTCTTTTTTCAGTTTTAAATTGGGACAATTTAGCAAGTTTGAGTATTTGCTGTACGACTTTAAAATACTATAATACAGTACTACAGTATGTTTACTATAATGGAGTTTTTCTACATGATGGAAATATCCAATATTATATCTGCAATATTTGTATTCGGAATACTTGTATTTGAAAGTCTAATTGCACTATCAACTGAGGGTAAAATTAGTCTTATCATTTTTAGAAGTATTCCCTCCCTTCGAAATATTGTTTCTCATAGCAGCCTGAGAGAGAGAGAGAGCCATGGCACTATCCCAACTGGAAAGAATTGATAAAGTTTCTAAGTTAGATAAACTATTTTTTAAAACAGAAATTGATCTTGAAGTCAATCTGAATTAAGTAACCACGAGAACTTAAGAAACTCTTAAAATAATCAAGCAGAAATTATTTTAGTAAAGAAAATTGAAATTAATAACCATTTCACACTGAAAGAGTTGATTGTGCTCAAAAATATTTTTAATTACTTCAAGTTTATAGTGGAAAAATACTTTAAAATGAAACCGAAACTAAAACCTAAGCTCAGAAAGCTTCAAATATCTGGAAAACTAATTTGTTATCAGATCTGAAATTTGGTGGCAAGCTGCACAATAATATGGGCCACAAAAAAAGGCAAAAAAAATAATCTTTTTTTTCTGTATATTTGAGATTTGTAGGGTACTGTGTAGCCTTAAAGACAGTCAATAGAAATTTTCTTACACATATTGTTCAAAGCGCAACTACAATGAGAGTTAATATTTTTACAATAAATTATATTTTTTCGTTTATTTATTTTGTATTTAATGGTTATTTTGTTTAGTGTAAATTTTTTTCTTTTTATAAAAATACATATATTTAAATACAAAATATCGCAACAAAAATCAGATGATGTTGTTGTTGTGTCCTTCCCGAAGGGAATGAATGAAAGTTGCCAGAGCCTGTGAAACAGGTTGGATTTCTTAACGATAGATGGCGACACCACCTATCTCCACCTCCACAATAGCAAAAATTAGATATTTTGCCTTGTGTTCAAAGCAATTTCTTAACTTTTTTCTTTCTGTATTGGATATTATACTGTTCATTTATTAAAGAATAACTAACTATTCGTGTGTTTATTAAAGAATAACTAACTATTCGTTTATTAAAGAATAACTAATTATTCGTCTATTAAACAATAAGTAACTTTCGTCTATTAAAAAAGAATTATTATTAGCTTAGTAAAGAATATTTTGTTTAAAATATAAATGGGCACATAAAGATATGCGATTATTTATTGTTAAATTATATGTTATTGTAAAAGTTACAACATAACGAACCTTTTTTTTAAGTAAAATTAATTGGCATTCCAGTTTATATTTAAAAAGTCATAGCCTTAATATTTTAAAATAATAACGAAGTATATGAAACACTGAGAAGATATTTGACTATGAATTCGTCAAAAACATTTTCACTTTGTAATCACTGTTTGTAAATAACAACATTTGGAATATAAATAATTGAATAAAAGAAATCCCCTAGTAAGGATACGCTTCATTAATACTGAATATTCTTTGAAATTTTCAGGATTCGTATATTGTCATCAATTTTGTTTTTGGTCTTGAACATTTGTCAAGCATTTGGAAATGAAACTTCCATTTGTGATCAAAGTGAACGATCCAAATCCTACTTAGATGTTGCTGCAGACATGATTATCAAAGCAAAAAAGAATTTCCCTGTTTGTGAGTACACTTTAAAAAATGTTGAATATATAATTTAGATATATTACATTACTTCTATATGAATTTATTAACCCATTAGATTTATTACTCAACTGTGAAATTACTAGCTGTGTTACCTCTCCCTCTTTATTGGGTATTTTATGATTATGTATATTGCTTTTGTAATTTATTGAGAGATATATTTAAATCCTAAGAGGAAGCTTCCGATGAAGCTATTGGAAATCATTCTTATAGCCCTTGCTTCTTAATTTCAAAAGCAGAGGACTTGAATTTCTAAGTCGGAAGTATTTTTATTTTTTAAACCTCTCAAACCCTCCGGGAGTCGATTTCAACAAAATGTCTTCTTAGCGGATTTCTTTAGAAAAGAAGCGCCTGCCAAATTTAAAGTATGTAAGTCTAATAATTCAAAAAGAGATGTTTTTTTATTTCCCGTGACCTCTGGCTTTTCCCGCGCTTGGGAATCAGTTTTCATTAAATATTTTCTTAGTGGATCTCTGCTCAACAAAATAAACGTGCTTTTTGCAATTTTAAAGTCTGTAAGTCTAATAGTTTGGGAGATTTTGTGTTGAGTGAGTGTGTGAATTGCTTTTCGCCTATATACTTTGTCAGATTATTTGATTAGACTCATACTCTTATATGAAATTATTATCATATTAAGTTCATTACTCCTGTATGAAAGTGTTTTAAATTCTCGGCATTTGACGCTTAAAAGGTTTGTTATTTTACATTTTATCAGATTTAAAAATGTGTAGAAAAAAAATGATTCTTATAAGGTTTTAATGTATTGAAAGATTAACATAACACGCGTTTAACTACAGGATAAATTATTTTCACAATTTAAGAAATGGGATTAACTCAATTTTGAACTTAGTATTTTTTTATTGGGCATATAAGAAACCGGGGAAAATAACTGATATTTAATAACACATTATTTAGTAGACATATGCATTGTAATCTTTTACAAATGAAATCAACTGCAAAAAAAAACATTATTATTTTTCGACACATTTCAGAGATATAATATTTAAAACAACGCAAGGAAAAATATATATATATATATATGTTTATCAAGGTAGAGAGTCTGTATACTCAATGATTTTCAAGGTGTATGGCCTGGAAGAGCTAAGTGTGTAACGGATCCAATTTATTATTATATCTCCAACTATCACGTCTACTTCGCTATTGCTCCCAAATTTATCAATTGGTGCATTTCTTAACTTAGGTTGCTGAATTTGTGTCGTTATTGAGAATAGTAAATAAATTGAGTTGTTTCGACTATGGATAGTTTTCCTTCTAACTTGCATACACTAATGGATGGGATAACTCGTCCATTACATAATTATATGTTATATTTCAGAATTTTTTTAAAAAAATTTCATAAAAAATATATTTATTTTTTAAAAAATTCCGATTCAAAGGTTGCATTTTAAAAAATACTGAATATCTATATTTCAAATGTATTCGTTATGAATGCTTATAGGAATTTGATGATTTTTTCCCACCAATTCAAATCTTCGAAATCTTTAAAGGTCCAACCATATCTCGAAACATAACATTCAAGCCAGTGGATTGTGAAGAAGTATTGCGCAACGGTTTCAAATCGAGTGGCGTGTATACTATCTGGCCTAGAAGTAGAATGACTGAAGACAAATCGATAGAGGTGTTTTGCGACATGGAAACAGACGGTGGAGGATGGACAGTAAGACACAATATTTCTTGAAGTTAAACATACTTTTTAAATTCTTTAAAATCTGTAACCATTCTTTGCTGTTATATTTAAAACGTTGTACAATTAAAATAAAAATTTTCATCCAAATCATATTTAAATTGAACTTATATTTAGAACTAAGACGCTCAAATATGCGGATCTTTTTCATTACTTTTCTTAATATTTTTGCTATGTATTGATTAAATATTGATTAGTGAGGCAAGTGGTGATACATAAATTATTTAATAAAAACAATTCTTTGCTCTCTTTCGTACTTAGATATAAAATTCCTCTTTGATTTAAAAAGATATCGTAAGATCCGTTGCATAGCGCGCATCACCGGATAACGCGCGCCTACAGTTTCAAGCAGCCATTTTTAATTTTTAAGTACATTCGCCGTATAACGCACATCCTTTGCTTACGAAGAAACTTGAAATGTTCGCGCACAATGCTCTTATGTTTTGAAATCTTTTATTCGAGGTACTATATTGAATAAAAAAGTATACTTCTAGAACTAGAACTCTTGAAGTTCATAAGGAAAGTCATTATTTCTAAATAAGAAATATTTGGATGCATATAAAAGTCTAATTTTTTCCTATGCTCGTCTTTTTTTTAAAGCTCTCGTTTTTGTATCCAGAGTATAACCTACACCCGTAAACAGAGTTAACGTGTTAACAATGTTTTTGTTAACAGTGCGCGTTATACACTGGATTTTACGGTAGTTTGTTTTTAGCTTTGGTTTCTATGCGTTGTTCAGATTGTGAACTAAAAATTGCATTCAATTATTATTTTGCGTGAATATATTTTACATCAGTGAGAGAGTGTTTACTAAAAATACACCGTAAAGCAACGCGAGTGCTATTGGCGAAGGACCTCTCGTCATTTTACCCTGCTACCCTTTACCCTCCAAGCTACTGCTTACTCCAACGGGAGGACTTTGAGCCACGACAGATTTTAAAAGCAACACAAGAGGTCGAACTCATGACACACCATCCATGAACTCCTGACCATGACCATTTGGCTACCATTACCAGATATTCTACTTCAGAAACATGAAATTATGAATTATGATATTGATATCCTAATTCATGGAAATCAATTGTGATACTAACATTTATCCTTACATTGGTACAGTGTGAAAGTTACGAGAGCGGAGATGCAGTTCAAGTGTCATCATCGTTACCAACCGTGATTCAAACCTACAAGGTTTGTCGTGAATACTCCTTGTCTTCGAAGTGTGACTTTATAAAGTAATCAACCACTCACATTGGTCATAAATGAAATTATCACTTCTGCAGAATATTTTAAAAAAAACTACACTTAGATAAAAAAAAATTCAAGCTTTACCTATATATATATAATAAGGTATAATATGTATAATTCTAAAGCTATTTTTTATACTGAGGTAGAAATATTCATTTGTTTCACACACCAAAGATTAATTAGTATACAATTACCATTTAAATAGTAAATTTTTGAACTTATTTAAAGCAAATGATTAATATGTACTACTTATTTTTCTGTTATTACTAAAAAAAAACAACGTCTAATTACAATGTAAATAAACAAGATATAATAATAAGCCTTGAAGTTATAAAAAATATATATAAGCTCTATAACTCCAAAGCTATTTTAAGGGGGACTTATATATATATATATATATATATATATATATATATATATATATATATAAGTTTCTTAAAATATTTATTTTTGGGTCGGTTTGTAAATAATACTAGAAATCCTTCATGATTGAGATTCATGGTAGAGACTAACAACTGTAAATTTTTTTCTACTGCTATGAACTTCACTTTTTTTTAGATTTCAACATATCGAAACGATTTTTTTTTAAAATTTCGATGGCTAATTTACTATTAATCTTTTTTTCAGGTATTGCAGAGAAGAGGAAATTTCAATAGGCCAAAAGACTTCTTTTTCAAAGATTGGGCAAGTTATAAAGCAGGTTTTGGAAATATAGAGGAGGATTTTTGGTTAGGTAAAGTTCTCAAAAATCTTTTCATATAAATCGTAACTTATTATTCCCTAATTTTTAAGCATTTACGAAGATTCGATCAAGTTCAACTTTTAAACAACGAGCGTGATCATTTTCTTGAGTAATCTGATTTCTTACATAAATATACTCACACTAACACATTTTGAAAAAAAAACGTATATTGATGCGTAATGAAGTTCTTTTACTTAAAAAACATTTAACTTGAGTGTCGTGTTTTTATTTCATATGGGACATTTAAAATCCAAATCTGGTTAGAGATTTATCAATTTTTAAAAAGTATTGCATTAAAATTTTTACTTTATGAATACATTACTCAATAAATGTTGAACTTACACGAAGGGGGTACTGTGTCGTGACTGAAAGCCACCCCTTACACTACTGTCTCCCTGTCTATCTGTCTATCTGAAAATACCACTGGATGTGTAGGCGGACTTAAATGATCAAAAAACATAATTGCAAATCAAATAGATTTATTGATTCTAATCAGCACATATGTTTAGACACACACACCATTCAATTAAGAAAAACAAATAAGAGTGGAGTACGAAACGGGGAATCACTACTATCGGAATAACAGAATATCAACTGAATCTAGGAAAACTTAAACGAGCACAATTACAGCTATGCCACGTACGAATAATCTCAATATCTCAAATAAAATCACTGACCTTATATCTTACATCAGCTGTTCCTTCTTGATGATTTTTGCCTTTTTAATAGCTGGAAGAATGGGAGGAGAATCCGCGCTCTGTAATAAGGATTTTCCTATATTCAATCCGCTTCTCCTCGCGTACCTCCACTCGTAACAGGCTATCTACAATTGTCAACAACTTCGTGCTGACGTCCCAATCTTTAATTCACTTGACTTCTCTCTTCCTAGCATTTCACTTTTCTTAACTCCCTTAACTCGCAAAACCCGGATTTATATAAAATATCTTATTTGCATAAATCACGCCTGGCTCTCGGTGAAGATTGGTTGAAATAAATAAATTATCTTACAGAAAATAGAGGAGGTTAGTCAAAAGACCGTATAGATCCGTCACAACTATATGCTTGGGCATATAAGGTATATTAGCATCTACGAGCGTTTAGTGGCCGCCATAGCTTAGTGTTCAACATCCCGGACGCATGGATGGCATGCCATTTCGAGAGTAGTACGACTAAAGACCCCCGCAGTATAGAGGGGGCCAATTCATGTTAAATTTGTTGAGGCTCAGATTTCAACCCCTTCCGTTGGTGTGGTGTTGAAGATAGGTGAGATTGGTACCAACCCAAGTGTCCTCCTCGTCATTTGACCATAGTTCAAAATTACTAGGTCCGTCGCATATTGCCCTCGTGCAGCTTCATATTGCGACGTTAATTTAGCTTCTACTCTCTATGCGCATTTGAACAACGCAGGAGTATTACCATCCACAGACTATAAATGAGAGGTTGTGCAGATGTTTTTTAATCCGGAAAATATATCAATATATTTTGTCTTTATGTAATGATCTGGTATACTTTATGTAAGAAGAGGAAATTCGTATCCACTACGTATCGGGAAATCACGATGGCGGTACTGTAGCCTAAAATAATGAGGTTTTTGTTCTGTAATAGAGTTAGTTACACGCATTGATCGTGATTCAATGACTACCATGTGAAAATGAAATCGATAATTTAAGGAATGTCATACAGAACACCTAGCAAGATTTCAGAAATTAATGCTTGAAAGGATATAAAGAAATGAAAAGTATGTTGTTTTGCATCGAGCTTTGAAGGATCAAACAGGCATGTCATATACCCTCACTCAGGAACTTGGATAAATAGCAGAACAAGTGTTCGAATGGACGTAATGGCAACATCTTCAGTACCACAAACATAAGAGAATGGCGTTACATTATCTTTGGAGATGAATTCTAGTTCTACGTGCAATATCATCATGTATGTAACTTATTTTAGTATGAAGGAAGTAAAGAGAATAAAGGTTTCAGGTTGCATTCGTCTTTGTCAGTCACGTCCAGCCCGGGAATGAAGATACGGGTAGCTATTTGAGTTCATATTCGGTCACCTGTTAGTCGCAGAGTTGTATTTTGAACAGTCTCCTTTATATTTTAGGTGTTTTAAGGTCGGTGGCTCTGCCCTGTCTTCGTAGTTTCTGTTATAAGTTATTTTTCAACAAGACAATACACGATTGTATGTTAGCCGTGTTGTCCTGACCTTTCTTGACATACGACTGTGCGACTGCTGACATAGTCAACATGTTCTCTAGATCAGCCACATATTAAGAACATCTAGTTATATATTGCCGAGAGAGACTGACTAATTGCCACTCACTATCGATAACAATTGAGGAAATCTAACATAAATTTGAGATTGCTTAAATTGGTGTACCAACATGTATCATTCAAGCTAAGTTCGATAAAATTCTAGCCAAATTAGAGCTAAAATTCTAGTCAAAGGAGGCAATTCTGAGAAAGGAATTCTGTGCACGCTGTTTGTATAAAATCACCTGCAAATTTATTATCATCTTTCACTCCATTATACTGTATTTGTATGACACATTTCCTTTATTTGCTTTCCATCACCTGTAGCTTTTTAATAGTCAACAGTGAGATTTTAATCGGTTTTTCTAGAATACAATAAAAAGATATTTTACCAACATTCTAGGTAATTAGCTTTTTTATCCTTAAAAAAGGTCTCTCAAATAATTTGCATAATCAGTATGCTTTTATAGTTCTACTAATGAGAGCAGATACCTTGGCGATTATTATTACAGTGAATTTGTTTTTTTATTATTAAATTAAATTATTATTATTGTAGCTTTCTTCCATAATTATAATAAACATTTTCAAGAGTGTATTTGAAATCATGCTGTTTTTATGTTCCATGCTCAAGACATCTGAGAGACCATAACAATCAGATTTTTCACAATACACTAAAAACATCTTGTATTTTTTTTATTCTTCATTTGCCTTTGGCTTTTCCTTCGAATTTTTGTATCTCTCCGGGAGTTAACTTTTCTCACTTAATGTACTTATTATGAATTTGAAAATTAATTAAGATCTATAACATCAAAATAATAAAATGCTGCATATATACATAAAATTTGACAGAATTTATGTGGCCTTTACAATGCATTTACACACTTCATGTATCGGATAATAACTATGTAAGTGAAATGATTACGTTCAAAAAGAGACGTATTTGAAAATTCTTATAGGAAATATTAAGGAAGCTTAAAAGAAAGGTGTTAACGACGATAACAGAGATCAATTCTGTTTGTTAAAGTTTAGTGAATAAAATATACAAAAGGGTTTCAAACATTTTAGAATTATAGTATGCATATAATTTTTTTCCCGTCTTTATACATGTTGAAGGATTTTTGATCATAATTTCTTCTTATAATTATTGGTATTTCTATGATATATTAAAACCACAACTAATTTTCAAATAAACTTCCGAATAAAATATTTTAATAATACTTTTGATCATCTTTAATAACATTTAATAATCACTTCTTTAAACAGAATTTTTTACAACTTTTTTCTTAACTTTGAACAATTGATTTGCTAACATCATTGTCAATTCCCTACTAATTTATGAGCCATGTATAACTATGTTTCTTAAACATTTTTTTTTATTAAAACTTGTTGTTTTATTTACAGGCAATGATAAAATATTTGCTTTGTCCAATCAAAGATTGTATTCTATTCGTTTCGACCTAAAAGCAGTGGATGGTGAAAAGAGATACGCCCTTTACGATTCGTTTTGGATCGACGATGAAAGTAATCAGTACACCTTGCACATTAATGAATACAGTGGAGACGCAGGTATAATAATTTATTTTATTGACTATATTTATTTAATTCTCATACGCTCATTTCATGTTTCCATTTAAGGTTTGAAATCCCTTGTTGTATTTTCAATCCTGGGATTTCGGGATTATGTTATCCAAATACCGGGATTAGGATTGTATTATTTATGAAAGATACTTACACATATTAGCATAGTTGAAATTACATAATAAAACTAAAAACATAATTAGAAAATTGGTTTAATATTATTTTTATTGTAACAAATCGAAACAAAATTTAATTTATCATAGAAACAAATAAAAAATAATGCATCATGAAATTTAAAAAAATTCTTCATGCCTAGAGTTTCCGCAAATAAGCTTTTAAAAAAGCTCGTCCAGTGATACAATGTTCAGATGGCTTCTTATTTCTGTTACAAATTGTTCTGGTGAAGAAAATTCTCGCCTTCACTTATAGGCTTTATTGTCATTAGAAATAGGGGTATATTCTTTCCAGGTAGTCACCACGTCTCCTTTCATTTTCAAAAAGGGACATTTCTTTTTGAATTTTTGATCACAGTGTCTTAAATCTAATAGGATACATTAATGCATCTGTCTCTTTGATAACTTTATCTAATTCTTCTGCTACACTTAATGTTTTTTGTGTACAAATTGATTCAGTAATTAAATAAGAATGTGAATCAATTTCAATAACTCCAAATCACAAATTCACTGTTACTTTAAAAATTATATTTAAATTATGATTTTATAACTGATAACAATGTTAACATAATACATATATATATTCAGAATTACTAAATAATATTTCCCATTCACGTTTTTTCCCCAAAATGTTTAAGAAAGCTACTAAATTTGAATAAATAGTTGCCTTAGCATTTAATCTTTTGGAACTAATTTCTGATTTCATGATAAATAACAATATTAATATTATGAATTTGCTTTTATTAAGCTTAAAAGGAAAGCTTAAAAAAGCTTTTATTTGCTTAAAAGGAAATTAATCAGGTCATATATATAAACGAGTAAATAACTATAAAGTCGTAACAGAGAGTTTAAAAAGAGTATTTTATTAGAACAGAAAAATAATTTATAATTCGCCTCAGAAATTTTTAAGTAATAATACTAATAACTATATTAAAGTATACTTATTAACTTTATTGTTCAAGGTTATTGTTCTTTACGATTAAGAACATTGCAATATGAAGTATGATCCATTGACAGATACTGATAATTCTAATGAAGCAGAATTTCTTTATTTTGTGTTCTAGAAATGAAAATGGGATGAGTAATTCATTTTCATTGAAATAAAGAAGAGTTTGCAACAACAAAAAAAAAGATTCATTAAGTGTAATAAGATGTCATATATATATCATCTTATTATATATATCTACTAGCTTGTATACCCTTTTTGCACGGGTGAATTGAAAAATTAAATAATACAGATTGAAGGATAAAGAAATTTTTAATGTGTTAATTCTACGTGACTTGCATATTAAACAAAAACAAATCCTTTTGCATATCTCAACTGAACAAAAAAAAACCCATATTTATTAAATTTAAAGTCTAAGTGAGTGAGTAAGTGAATATTAACGTCGCGCTGTTCAGCTATACGAGGGCTTTTGGCGACGGAACTCGTAATTTTGAAGCATGACCAAGTGATGAGAATGACACCTGAGCTGGCACCCCCTCTCCAAATTACCCCACCATACCAACGGGAGGACGTTGCATCTCGCCCCTGCACGGAGGGTCTTCAGTGGTACTGGGCTCGAATTCATGACACGGAAGCCACGAGCCTGTTACCACTAAGCTACTGCTGCCAGATTTAAAGTCTGAAGGTCTAATAGCTGATAAAAAGGACATTTTATATTTATAAAGTCCCATAACTCTCTTGCGAATTTATTTTTGAAAAACCCTTCCGAAGCTGATCTCTGTTCAGCAAAAGTAACAGATGGTTACAAATTTCGTGTAATGAACGCTTAAAATAGCGACGTCGTTCTTTACATTATAATGGCGAATAAATATAAACATAGCGAAATGTTGGCGATAGATCCAACAGGCATGATTTTTTGGCTACCAAGTTGGCAACTCTGCGATTTATTGAGCGATTCAGAAATTGCTTTGCTGTAGTGCCACCTGCTGGGGAGCTGCAACAAAGAGGGTAGCACAAAAACCTTCTCCACAAAATATACATATACATGCCGATTTTCATAGGGATCGGTTTAATGGTGTTGGAGTGAAGCGATTTCATATATACAAACATCCATTTATATATATATATATATATATATATATAATTTTTGTCGTAAATGTTTTGAATAACATATATAAGTGTATTATATACTATATTTTACTATGAAATGGGGGATTATGTACCTATATATAACAGTAAACTTTATTTTAAATTTAATTTCTTTTATTGTTTAGGTGATTCGATGACTGCACAGCATAATAACCAGAAATTCTCCACTAAAGATAGAGAAAATGACAATCAAAAGGACCAGAACTGTGCTCAGCTGTATAAAGGTGGTTGGTGGTACAACACATGTCACCACGCTAATCTAAATGGTCTTTATCTGAGAGGAAAGCATGAAAGTTTCGCTGATGGAGTCGAGTGGTACCATTGGAAAGGTTACAATGAATCTTTAGATACGACTGAAATGAAGATAAGACCCAAAAATTTTAGAAAAAGAATTATTTCAAACGAAACCCCACGAAATCGCTAAATATAGAAAACAGAAAATAACAACAATTTTATGACTTTGTGCTAGAAAACTGTGAAAATAATTATCTTTATTTGTAGTTGATTTCTTTTTTTCCAATAATATGATGAAATTTATTTTACAATCGAAAATGATGTTTGGTTATACGTGTGTGTGACCTAATGGCCAAAGCGAATCTATAAAGTTTGAAAAGATTTATTTTTATAAATATACAATGAGAATGTTTATTCAAATGAGACTATACACACAACAAAATACAATATTAATATTGGGTTAATGCATTATTTTCCGGCTTTACTTAAACAAATTTTTTTTAACAAAATCAATAACAATATTTGTCAAAAACATGTTTAAACGATTATTCGGGGCGTAGTCACCGTCTACTTTAAAAACTGCTTCTCATTTGATTGGCAGATGGTCGATTCCACGAGCGAAGAAGACACGTATCTTAGAGGCGATCCACGCTTTGACATCGGCCACCAAGTCATCCGATCGTCGAAATCTGATGGCCGACCTCTTCATGGCTTATCCTCCAAGCTGTTATCACCTGATTTGAAACGGGCAATCCACTCCCTACACTGACTTTCGCTTATTGTTCCTTCGCCGAAAAATTCATTGAGATCGAGAAATGACTGTGCTGCTTTCTATACTTTCTCGAAGTGGTAGATCATAATATGGCGAATATGACTATTGTTTTCGACACGCATTTTTCTAAAACAATAGAGAAGATTATTTTTATCCAAAAATAATAAACAAAACGCTACTTTTCCCTGATGAAAAACGCCCTGATATAAACGCTGGATAATTATACATCAACCCAATATAACTAAGAAAATAAAATAAGATTATTACATATCATAGTTTCTGGTTATGTTATCTAAAACCATTTGTAGTAGTTTAACAACAATGAACAAAAAAAAAAAAATTTAGGAAGAAACGCAATTCCGAATATTTGAAATGTTCATTTTTCTTTTTTTAGTTGATATCATAAGCAGACATTATTCAGTGTATACTAGCAAATACTTATAAAAATGGATTGTAAGGTAAATCGGGGAAGTTTTGCCACATTTAAGGACTTTTCGATTAGAAAATTGAAAATTGAAATGACAAGACCATGAAAAAAAAATACACTTTATTCTTCAATATTTAATTGATTATGTATACAAGTTAATTCTCTTCTTAGTATGAAAATAAATAATAAATTTAATGCCAAAGAAATTAATTTAATTGTGGCATATTTCCTCATATATGGGGAAGATGCCACCAGAGTCATGGAGTAAGACGTAACAACACCACAGCAAATAAAAAAATAAAGCAAACATTACAAAATTAAATATGAAGTAACAATAACTATGGAAAATTTTAAAAAAAATAAATTCTTTCATAATTAGCCTGCTAAAAATAATAACAGTACAGGTTCGAATGATAGTCTGCACAACATTTCACTCAGTGTAAATGATTATCATTGCAATTTTTGTGCAACCATTTGTTGCATTCGATGCACTGAATCCAGCCACACTTGGGACCTTTTTAGCATAAAAGTACTCTTTATACACAGCACAAAAATTGTCACTATTATCCTCATCAAAATTATAACCACTAATATCTAGAGGAATTTCTTCGCTTGAGGATGACAAAATGACACGTCTCTTTTTTTCTGTTTCTTCGAAGATTTGGTGTTATTTGTTTTGACTCTACCCGCCTTTTCTAGCTTTCTTCGGGCCTTTTCCCGCACAGTTGCTCTCCTTTCTGATGCAGTTAAGACTTCTGATGTTAGTTTTTTTACCCCCGATTGGTTTGCGTTTTCTGACCAGAGGAATAGGGCTGTGCTCCCATATTCTATGCTGGTGGAGGTAACCGATGGTGATAGACCACTTATCATTAATTGCATTTAAGTATTATTAATAATAATAATTATTATTATTAATTGCATTTATATTTTACACGATAGTATACAGTTTACAGAATTTTAAAAAAAAACAAATTTTAAAGTTTATTTCATTTATTTCTGAACCACGTAGCGTCTTCCCCCAAGTGGAGGGAAAATGCCACATACGCTTTTTTTCCTTATTTGCTACAGTTCTATGGCCGCCTCTACATGCAACGAACGTGTAACATAATGCGGAACTCATTCATGTTGCCAATATCTTATTTAAAATAACAAGTAAGTTTATAGATTTTAAATACGAGGAACGGAATATTATAAAAGTTGTACTCACCACTTTAAATGCTCAAAGGATCGAAAAATAAGGCTGATTAAAGACGATTAATTCAGATAAATTCCAAAGCCACACTCTATGTCGGACCAGACTCTTCTCCCAAGTGGTTCAAAATCGCCATCTAATCGACGCAAGAAAGTACTATTAACAAACTGGGCCGAATTACCTTTTAAATATATTCTCCTAACAATGGCATCACACATGTCTTCATTGGCTTATTACCAGTAGTTCAGATTACTCATGATTCCAGACAGCATCTTTCTAATCTTACTCATCAATATATAAAATGAATTTTAGGATGGTTTTGAAGCAACAGCTAAATATGATTTACGTTATAAGTAACAAAAAACAAAAATACATTATAAAACATTAAAAAAATGTCTTGTGATGCCAGTGTATTATCAAATACCAATAGCGATTCTCCAATGAGTGAGTATTAAACACCATTTTAGGTATCACTGAAATAAAAGTAAAGTACGGAACTATTTTTTTTATTTATAAGGTTTCTACTTAACATTGGCCAATTACAATTTATAGCGCATCTAAAGAATTTCCAACTTTTTTTTAAAATAAAGTTGAAATCATATAATCCAAGAAAAAAAAATTAACTGAACTTGGTATAACAGATTTTTGCTTTATGGTTCTTAGAATATTTTTATTATAACTAATATACCGCTTTACTTGATTTTTTAAATTTTTGCGGATGCTGCTTTTCTTCTATTTTGCAAAGGAGGTTCAAATACAAAAAATAAATTAAAATATACTTGAAATTTCATTACAAATTATACTAAATATTATCCTAAAATTGACGTAAGATTTTCTAAGCAATTTTACTTTCTTCAACTAGAGTAAAATATGCGAAATGAGATTATTTAAAAATATTGCTTACTGTATACATTACGAATAACTTGATTTCATGTGTACAAAGATATTCAAAGGATGATGGAGTGATCTAGTTTCCAATCTTTCAATACAGCTATAACTGTTGAAGCATCCAAAAAGAAAATCTAAACTAATATTTTCTTAGCTTTCAAAAATATCATAAGGACACTATATATATATATTAATCACTTTTTCCACACTTCTAAATCGAAGTAGTTTGAATTAAAACTCGTGCTTTGGTGGCTAGCAATTTGATATAAAAGAGATAAATCTTTTCGAAGATCACCGATTAAAAAAAGAAACTTTATTCTCTCCTTTATTCTAAACATAAACAATCGAACCGAACAACTAGTGTTGCCATTCGCTAAATACTAAATAGTAATTGAAAAATAGTAATACAATTTTATTACTAACTCTGCCATCTGAAATTTAAAGTTTATAATATGTAATTGAAAATAAAAATAAATAAATAATATATTTTCAACAATAACTATTAAAGTCAAAATTTTTATCATTTATGTTAACTGTCTAGTTACACACACTATCGCATTGGAATTCTTTGTCCCTTTCTTTGTATGACTTTGAAAATAAACTGTTTCCAATTGAAATGATTCCAAGAAATAAAGTAAATCTTTCATTTGTTAATTTTTCTAGAAATATTTTCTAAGTATTTGAACTTTGATTTATGTCAATAGTCATTAGTGTGGATTTCTTTGTAATATAAATCAACAAACTAAAGTGAATAATTAATTAAAAGCAGAAAGTATCAGTTTGTGTTAAAAAACCATGCCATTGCAAATCATTAATATTTGGAAACTCTATCAACAGTGTTGAGCTCACAAATAAGATACTCTTGCAATTACTTTGGGTTTGTTTTATTAAAGAATTAAAAATCTATCATATAAATTTGTGTTGATCTATGAAATTTTACAGAAGAGTGTTATACCAATTGTAGAATTGTTGGACCCAATCGTTATCACCTCCTCCAACTCAAGCTATATGATAACAGCGGCTCAAATGTAGTATGCCTTTGGATTTAGCGATTTTTCTTTGGATTTGGCGATTTTTATACAGATATTATGGGGTGATAACCAATTCATTCTAGCTTCCGGACACTAATCGCTAAGCGATTGATTTTGGTCACCAAAAGAAATTGACATCGCCAAGCACCCCCCCCCTATACTACACTTTAACCGATAACTGCTAACAGACAAGGTTAAACTGGACAGACCTATGAACGTACTCGGCAACTTAGAACTAAAAAGAATAAAGGTACTTAGGAAATCAAAAGACGTTGCCAAATGTCGCGATATACATACAGCCAATGGAGAAACCGTTCCTGGGCACATTCCAACCTAGTAATAATAAGGATGATCCCTCAGGGCTCACTTCTTAGTGAGTACGGTGTCACAATCCGAGTGCCTAGTGATCTTTTCCTTTTCCCACGGGTTACTATCTTTGGTAAACGGGCTTCACGAACCGGGTACCTATGATCCTTCTCTATTTCGACCTCTTTTTGTCATTCATTCTTTCTTGCTCTCTTCTCGTCTAGACACAGATATTAAAAAATGTTGGCGCAGTATAGCCGAAATCGGCTCTGCGCCAATAAACCCAAAACACTCACTCACTCAATAATAAGGATGATAGCATTTGGCGATATCTTTTCGTTTGGTGAAATCGGTCGACAGTATAATATGTAAGAACCAGAATCGGTGAACGTATTTATTCAGCTTTTGAATAGCCCACGCAGAAATTGGAATACGTCCTATTTCAACATTTTATGAGTACAATTTCTCTAAAAATATATGAAATAATTGGAACTAATCAAACACAAAGTGTAAAAAGTGGATAGCTTCTTTGTTAATGAAAAAAATGGAAATTACACTAAAACCAATTTTTTATACACTGTAGGTGATAATCTTGCTGTCTTAAGTTCCATAGCCGATGGATTCTTTTCTTTAATGTAATGAAATATGTTTAATCTAAATGTGGTATATTCATTTTATTCAAACGATCAATCGTACTTACATATTATAGCAACCTATTGGAGACATAAAATGAAACGAAGCACATAATTGCCTATTTAGCGAAATTGGGGTTGCAAACTTGGCGAGTTATCTTGAACGTTGGCGATAGTTGCGATAATATGTACGTATCCAATCAATAGTTAAGGATACTCACAATTAACAATCCATAAGTGAACAAATATCCAAAAATGGAGAGTATAAGTTTATGCTTCAAAACCATAATATTGCCAGCTGTCATCTTTGGAAACTCTGTCACCAACATAGTTTGCACGAGTAATAATATTCTTTTGTCGACTTTAGATTCATTTAACAAAATATTATGAATAAGTTGAAGGTTTGTGTGAATCAATTGAATTTGTCCTGATACCTTAGATGCAGACAAAATGACGCCAATCACGCATGCTGGAGTCAGGATGAAGGCTGAAAAAGTTTGCCAAAGAACGGTGAAATATAAATTATTGAAATTAGAAGTAACGTAGTTTGCAAAGGATATATACATGGTCAGACACTGAGTACAAAACAGCAGAAAACATATCGATGAAAGCACTTTCTCGGTTTCATGAGCCAGTTCGTAGATTAATCGGTGCATATCCATCAATTTGGCCATTTTGTCACGATACAACACTTTTTGACGGATTTCTAGAACGAATTCGGCGAAGCATTCAAAAACTTCACTACTCTTGTAATAGATTATGCTGCATACTATCGCGATACTAGAAGGGAAAGAAAAAGCGCATACAAATGTTATTTGTGTTGTTATGATCCATAACAAAGTGGCGTAGTTACTCTCTTCTTTAAAAGATATGTTAAGACCATAATATTTCTGATGATTGACAGGTGCTTTACGCATAAAGTATGCACACACTGTAGCTGAAACAGATGGGATTAATACTGATGTGATCAAACATAAACTTGTTAGAACATTACGATTTTTTCTCTTTTTGTGCATCATAAATAGAATTTTATGGCCATCAATAAGTAATTTACGCAAATCCCATTTTTTTCTGGAGATTATATGCCATAGAGCTGTTGCAAATAGATTTTCAAATATAAATGCTACAGTTAACACAGTCTGAGCGCTTTCATTTATAATAAGATAGAATGTCATGAACCATCCGTAAGCCAGATTTATATGCAACAGGAAAGGAAATAGTTTCAACACTAAATTTTTCATATAATTGCAGATATTCTTATTCTCTTCATCTTTATCTTGGATGATGTAAATACCTACTGCATTTAAAACACACCATATTGTTCTACAACAACTACAATTAAACAGATTTTGTTTATGTATATTGGAAGACAAAAAATTATTAATTCTTTGTTTACTGATCATTTTTTTAGATTTTAGTCTTAAAATTACTCTTTTAAATTTGCATCTACTTTAAAAAGTTCTCATTACAATATTTTGTCCGGTAATAATTTGAAAAATAATTTATTAAAGATTGATATTCCTTTTTATTTTTAAGGAAAGGAATCAATATGTAATATACTATTAAGATTTTAAGTGCTTATTTTAAAGTAAATAGATTCCATAATATCGTTTCATTTTGATTAAATTTAGAACAAAATTAGTTTTTTTATTGATTTTCTATATGTTTGAAAAACGAGAACACACACAATTATTTGACACTTTATTACACACTTTATTTGATTTACTTTTTTTTATCGATTATCTATATTCTGCGATATATCTTTCTATTTTTAAAAGCAAAAACTTAAAAGAATAATCGTGTAGATTTTCGTGTTGTACTTTGGATGTTTTAATACATTCATAATTAATTGAATTCTAAAAGATATTTCGTTTCATTATGCTAAGAACTACAACTGTTTTATGTAGTTAGATTTACAATTCGAAGAAAACAAGATTCATGCACCAGCAGAAATTAAAACTAAAACTTAAATTTTGAGGTGCTGTGATCGGATTTATACTCGTATATGTATTAAAATCTATTACTTAAGGGTCTTTCACTTCGATAAGAGCCTATGTTAAATTACGTATAAGTTTATGTTTCTTTTTCTCAGAAACTACTTACTTTTCATGGATAAAATTTTTACAACAGGTTATGTGTACTATCAATAACACTTTAACGAATGGTTTTGTCTTTTTGTTAAAAATAAAAGTAATTATGAATTTTTTAAAAAATGTCCAATTTTTTCCCATAAAATTTAGTAGTTTAAAAAAAATATCTAAAAAAGTTTGCTAGATATATCTAATTCCCTCCATTAAAAAATTTGTAAACGTGTTAAAAGTATTCTCACTGAAAATTTAAAGATTGCATAATAAGTGGTGTTTGAGAAAAAGGTACATAAAATACATTAAAGGTACATTTTGAAAAACAGGTTTTAAAGTAAAAATTTGTAATTTTTGAGCATTTAATTCTTTTATTTCTTTCCAGAAGCATATGAAGCATTTTTTTTTTACACTCTGCTCCAACAAAAGGCTCTTTTAATTTTTTGTTGTTGTTATTTTTAACAATTTGACCTTTTTTTGGGGATCTCAAGATACTTTCATTAGGCTACACGAATCCTACGTGCATCTAATTTTTTGAAGCATGACACACAATTATAACTTGGTTCAATATCACAATGCCTTAAGATAATTAATTTTGCTACGTGACTCAAATTGAACTGCGCGATAGCCCTATTTACCTCAACTTTAGCGTTTTTAACTCCACACATGTAGATTTTGGAGTCACTGACCATACGGTGTTATTAAATGACTCATTTGAACAAAGACATACACTTTTGAATATTCTCAATACACTCTAACTTTTCCACTTGAATATAATATGGTTTGCTCTCATCAGAAAGTTATGCAAGGGAAAACACAGGTGCTCTTAGAAGAGCTCATTTGATGCACCTCAAGGATTAACTTCATTAAAACAAGATATCAATCATTTGCATGGCCAACTAATTTTAGCGTGTTTTTCACATGTTGTATTTTACAATAGAAAAATTCGGGAAAACTATGGGAAAATTTAAATATGATTCGGCTTATCTAGGGCACAAATGCGACCAAATGCCGAAAACCCGAGGTCAATTGGTTGCTTATTGGCTGAGAAAAAGGTACGACAAAATATGGAACGAAGACGAAATTTGCGTCCTAATAGTGCTTTTGATCCACTACGTGAAAAACGCGCTAAAAATAAATAAAGCTATTTCTAATGATCGTATTTTCTCATATCATGCTACATTTTAAGCAGAGAGAAAAGTATCTGAGGTCTTAAAAAATATTTAAAAGTGAAAATCGATAATATTTTTCAAAAATTCATGTGCCCGACTTTCTTAACTGAGGAAAACTGTTTATGTAACAGCCTTACGATTGGGTGTCCTAGAGAAGGAATGGTAGTTTTTTCTACTTTACACAGAATTAATAATGGGGTTCACACAATATACTTTTAAAACAATGAATTTTCTTAAGAAAGAAAATGAAATGTGAAAATAGAATTTACTTAAGTAATGGAACGTATCATTTTTGAGATCATAAGTTATTCACAAATGTTACTATGACCAGATGTTTACTCATAATTGATCGCAGCAAGCATTATAAAGTTAGAGCTTAATATACAGGGCGTCCCAAAATTAGCGCCTAAACTCTACACAGCTAGATTCCTCGTTTCGAGTACATAATAAATGCCCAAAGAATTGTACCTGCATGGTCTATAGTTTACTAGAAAAATATGAAAAACATAATATGGTGCTACAACCGGTGCCAGGAATAAACACTGAATTGGACACATCAGCGGCAGTATTTGTAAATATTTATAAAGACAGATGTGTTCAAAGCTTTCGCCTTGCATATCGAAGCAGGCTTCAGACGGTCGTGGAATGGATGAGTGCACATGTCACTACAGCGTGATGTCCACCGAAGTACAAGCATCATGCCAAAGAGCAACTTAGTCTGTTTATGTGGTTATTACGTCTCAATACACCAATTCCTTGAGATTATTCCATAGGAAGAATTCCAACGGTAAGAGATTTGGTGATCGTGATAGCCATAGAACTGAACCTACATGTTCAAAACAGCGGTTGGGATATGCCATATGCAACCATTCGCGTACAGGATCACAGAAATGCGCCGGAGTCTCATAATGCATCCTCATTTACAGTATTTTTCTCGTAAACTGTGGACCGCGTACAGGTATAGTTTTTTGAACATCTTTAATGTGCTCTGAGCGGGGAATTTGGCTGTGCTGAGTTCATGATTTTAGGGACACCCTGCATGCATTAACCTCTATCTGTTAAATTACATCTAGTTTTTGATGCTTAAAATTAAGAGAATCAAAATAAATGTAAGAAAATGTGGCAATTTGAATTAATTTTAATAAATAAATAGAAATACTTATCCCATCAGTAATTTTTAAAGAAATGGACATTAGAAGTCTGAGAATTACATGGAACTTTGTTAAATTTGGTGATCTTCATTTTTTGATACTAAGACATTGTTGACCATATCAAGAAGATATAGTTTATCCTATTCATTTTAAGATTGTGGGCAAATGAGGGGAATGGGATGGGATTACATAACTTGATGCTGCTAGACGTCTTAATGAATCTACTACAAGAGTTCAAAGACTGTAATCAATCTGATTTCGTAAAATTTAGTATAAAATATCTGTTCAATTGATCATTACGTGTCACATGTGTGATCCCACGTATTACAGCCACTGAGCAAAATTCTTTTTAGCTCTGAAGTATGAAAGGAACATTACTGTATTTTAAATTAATATGCAATGATATGCTATTCGAGAACGAAAACATTTTCAAAATCAATTATTCAATGTACGACAATCTCTTGAGTATGCCCCTTTTAATCAAATTGGAACTACTCATTTATACTGGAAAGAAGAGCCCGTTATTTTAACCAAGCAACAAGGGCTTATACATTCTTTACCTCTGAAAGCGACAGAGTCATGTGCTGATCTGGAGAGATACAAAAAAATCTACCATTGATTAGAGTTTCAGTTAAAAATGATGAGACGGAATCATGTTATGAGCTCGAATCCTTTTGACTGACCCCACTGACCAAATTCTGATTGTTGTGACATATCTGGTGAAGATCCTTGCAACATTTCTCACACTTCACTCCGTTTAACCTTATGGATCCAGACTTGTTCATGAATATCTTGAGGATCAAGTTTTGGACAGAAGGAAGCGATCAACTATGTGTTCTCTTTACACAGCTGAAAAATTGGCTTCTTTTTGTGAATAGCATAGCACCGTTCCTATACACACGTGCAACCCTAAATATCGCGGGGTCCTGTCATCTGAAATCGCCCCGTCAGCATATCACCGTGAGAAAAATCCCACGAGCCAAAAACCCGGAGTGTAATGCTTGGATAAGAGGGAGACCCCCCCCCCCACTCTTCCCGACAGTGGAGAGAACAATCCATTGAAAACACCAAAAGAGAACGGGGCATTGCCTCCTCTCTCACAAATAACATATTCTGAACTAATGAAATGATCAACAGTATGAAGAACTTCAATGAAAAATGTATGTACTATGTAATTTGTAGCTTGACTTTAATAAATCAGTTACTTAAATTCCTGTCTCTCCCGCTACCGTTAATTTTCTCAAACACCATACCGGACAGGATGAAAGAGGTTCTTAGGGACTCTCTTGACTCAAAATAGCTGCTTTCAATCCTTCTACGAAGTTGTCAAATGAACTTGTAGTAGAGTTCATCCAGAGGAGGAATTATTCAACTACTTAATCAGCGTTGTTAGCCAAGTGAGTGAGTGAGTGAGTGATTTTGGGGTTTATTGGCGCAAGAGCCGATTTCAGCTATACTGCGCCAAACATTTGTTTTAATATCTGTGGTCTAGACGGAAGAGAAAGAAAGAATGAATTGAATGACAAGAAAGAGGGTTGAAAATAGAGAAGGATCACTAGGGTACCCCGGGTTCGTGAAGCCCATGTTTACCAAAGACAGTAAACTCCGCGGGAAAAGGAAAAGATCACTAGGGCATCTCGGGATTGTGACACCCGTACTCACCTAAAGAAGGTGAGCCCCCTGAGGGGGCGTTGTTAGCCAAATCCATCTTTCAATTATTACATAATATAAATTTCATTTTTATATTCTAATAGAAAACAATAATGTAACTATATCTTTTTAATCTTAAGGGCTAATTAACAAACTTAAAGTATGTGCTGCCCACATGTCATCTTTATTAAAATGTCACCTTGTTTTTTTTTAGTTAGTATAAATTTCAAAACTTTAGAATTTCAGATAAAAATATATAGGAATTATGGAGCATTGAAATTTCTGATGCTAAATTAATTTCTCAAAAACTTTAAAAAATAAGATGTTTAAAGTATTCAAGTTCGTTTATCACACTAATAAACAAAGTATTGTTTTGATGTTTTAAAAATATAAGGAAAAAAATTCGTTCTAAATTATTACATTATATTCTAATTAATCAGAAATGATAAATAATGTACAAAATTTAATGATCTTTGGATTTTTTTTCAAAACTTAACGCCATCCATATGCAAAAATTTCCTGCGATTATTTAAAAAACCCAATAAGTGTTAAAGAAAAACTTAAAATATATGAAATTTTAGATGGCAATGCAACCATGAATTTTCAATTACCATAAAATCCGGCGTATAACGCACACTTATATTTTCAAATTTCATTTTTCAATTTTTATATACATTCGCGATATAAAGTGCATTTCCTCTTTTGTTTTATTAATTAATGCAAATTAGTTATTAAATAATTTATTTTTGTACTACATACTTCTTGACAATCGACAAAATCGAAAGAATATGTTTAGCGGCGTATTGGAGTATGATACAAGAATGGAGGGCTATCGACCCTGCCCCTCCCCTTTTTAAAAAAAAAGTTCTTGTGTGCACCACTGATTCTCATTAATATATTCTTATAAAAATAAAGTATTACAATCTTCAGGAAATAGTTTTTCTTAAACTTTTCTGTGGTATACTAAAATCAAGCATAAATCAAATTCTATCCAAATTATTGTATAAATCAAGTATACGTAATTTCTGTAACACATATGATAGCTTAAACTTTACAATACCACTGTAATTTTGAATAAATTACGTATAACATATCAAAGTAAATTCCGTCACGGGAAAGGAATTTTATCCGAATTAAAAATCTATGTAGTTTTATTATAATTAAATTTATAATTTCTGTCATGCTATGAATTAAGGCACAATAACGAAAGCAGATAGTTTTTTTCTGAAAAGAATGTTAACAATCATTTCACAAGAAGAGTTAATTTTTTAAAATATAAACCACGAGTATAAATGGCTCGTTGAAAAATATTTTAAAAATAAGTCTTCGATTTTTCTTTTTGTTGTTGTTCTGCTGTAAAGGACCAATTGCCAAATCGTTTAGTTTCAAAACTGGTATTTCCAATGTTTCCACGACCCTGAATATTGTTTGCGTGACGCTTACTTCAAGAGAATGTGACAGATTGAAAGTTAGCAGTATAAAAGGTCAAGGTGAGATGACAGAATTTGTAAGAATATTTTAACATTTGAGGAGAAACTGAAAAAGCTAAATGCTTAATCGCTAATGAAAAATTACACATGGAGTGAAAAAAAAATGCTAATTTTATTAAATCTCTTTTTTATATATTGATCATCCCCGATATTAATATTACTTTTATTATTATAGTAATTAAAAATAAAAATAAGTTTTTCTAGTGAATTAAATTCTTTCTAACTTTATAGAGAATAGAAATATCATTGTTGCCGCCATATTTTACAAGCAAATGATTTCAACCCCAAGTGTTTGATGTTATTCTTCTACCATCATTGTAATTTAGCAGCAATATGTTTCTGCACCATTTTCTTTTGTGTTATTTATTCTTTTACTACTTTTTTTAAACATACGATTCATGAGGTTATTTCAATTTTAACAATACTTCTTAAAAATATTGTAATTATATAGTAAATTTACGATTTAAAAAGCGCTATGACACCTAAATAAACTCCTCTTTATATACAGTGGACCCCAAAAGTGTTCGTACACTTGTAATTTTATATAAATTTTAATGTTTTCGACTAATAAAAATTGATATATTGTAATTAGAATTTTTTTATGATATCTGCACCTTGTTTTCATAGAATGACATAATTATTTTTTTAAAAATGATATAACTATTACTTTTAAAAATGAATAATCAAAAAGCTATTGAAAAATTACGCCACAAAAGTCTTCGTACACCTAACAAAAATCTCAACTTAGCTTTAAATATCGTATTTATTTCTTACTTTAGTACTTAGTAGGATATCTTTTAATGTCTACAATAACTTTTAAATGTTTTGGTATGGATTTAATCAGTTTTTTGTAATTTCTGCAACGGTTTTCCTCCATTCTTCTGTTATTATTGTTTTTACTTCCCATTATGTGCTTATATGTCATTTTTTTTTTAAATTCAAATTCTCACCAAATATGTTCTACTGGGCTAAATAATTTGATTGAGGAGGTTTTTTCAGAATTTCTAGGCAGTTCTTGTGACACCAGTGGCATACATTGAGAGAAGTGCGCTTGGTGTCATTATCTTGTTAAAAAATGAAGTGATCTCCAATATCCAAACTTTGGCGGATAATTTAAAATTCCTCTAAAATATTTAAATAGATAGCTCATGATTCACAGTACCATAAAAAGACCAAATTGCCTAATTTTAAAGTCGATTTACACCCACACGCAAGAACTTCACCACCTCCATGCTTCAACATGGAGTTAGAGTTCTTGTTCAACATAAATTCATGGATTAAATTCTTCATTTTTTCATTTACAAACTATTATATGCCCATCAGAACCAAAAATGTTTAATTTTCCACCATCCCAATCAATTTGCTGTCAATTTTGAATTTTCTTAAACTTCCCAAGAATCAAATTGGATCAATGAACCATGGAGATGGAAGTGTTCTTGCGTGGAGGTGTAAATCGGCCTGAAAATTAGGTAATTTGGTATTTTTTTGATGATATTGTGAATCATCAGCTCCATTTAGATATTTAAAAGTGAAATTTTAAATAATCCGCGAAAATTTGGATATAGGAGACTACATCATTTTTTAATAGGATAATGACGCCAAGCGCTCTGCTCTCATTGAACGCGGCTGGTGTCTCTATAACTGTTCAAAATTCTGAAAAAACCCTCCTCAGTCAGTTTATTTAGCCCAGTAGAGCATATTTGGTGAGAATTTGATTTAAAAAAGAGAAAAAATGACATATAAACACATAATGGGAAGTAAAAACAATAATAACAGAAGCATGGAGGAAAACCGATGCAGAAATTACAAAAAAAAACTGATTAAATATATACCAAAACATTTAAAAGTTATTGTGGACACTAAAAGATATCCTACTAAGTACTAAAGTAAGAAAGAAATACAATATTTAAAGCTAAGTTGAGATTTTTGTTAGGTGTACGAAGACTTTTGTGGCGTAATTTTTCAATAGCTTTTTGATTATTAATTTTTAAAAATAATAGTTATATCATTTGTAAAAATAATTATGTCATTCTATGAGAACAAGTTGCAGATATCATAAACAAATTACAATTACAATATATTATAATTTTTATTTGTCAAAAACATTAAATTTTATAGGAAATTTTCAAGTGTACGAACACTTTTGGGGTCCACTGTATATAAACATACAAAAATCTGCCATAGTATTTTTTTGAAATATAAATTTTATTATTTTTGCGTTCAACAAACACAGTATTTCCGTAACGGTAAAGGAAATTTATTTAAACATCTCTCAGTTAGTGATAATAGTCTTATCGCAGATTATACAAATGAGAAGATATATTAACGTTACCTTTTTTTGTATTATTTTTATTTAGCACACAATACTACATACTACACACATATATATAGCGTAAAATACATCAATAAACTTTTTATATTTTTTTTTTTATGGTTTTCAAGCTTTTTATAATTTTTATTTGATTTTAATATTTTATTAATTAATCCTTAAGTGCGATGCTGTACTATTTCTGTACCGTTTAGGTGTAAAGTTTGAAATTCTGACGTGTTGTATTGTCTTATTAAAAATATTATTTTATTTTGATATTTAATTTTTAGCTTAGTTATATATATTTAATTTTTGGCTTAGGTATATATATTTAATTTTTTTCTTGATATTTTTTTACTTGGTATTTTTAGTTTCGGTTGCTTATTTTTAATATTTTTCTTGTAATGTTCTTATTGTACTATGATTATTATCTTAGATAATGGAATCTTATACTTAAACTTTATATTTTCTCTCTTCCTTAGTATAATTTTAATTAGATATATCCGAGTTTTACTAAAACTTTTTTTTGTCCGATCATAAGAATTTTCTGAAACAATTTTCTTAGAATCATTAGCTGACACATTAGCATATTTTAATAATTCCTTTCTTCTATTGTTAATTTGTGATTTCCTCATTAGGTAATTGCCCAGATTAATGCAGTCTTTCGAATGGGTCTTTGCCAAGACAAGCTTAGAAATATTCCTAATTAAAGTGCTATTTTAATAACCAATTCGTCAATACCTACAAAAAATTAAGTAAATGGTTAGGACTTCCTTTCAGTTATTTTAAATATTACCAGCAGATAGTTAATCATTTATTTCAAGTTTTTACTTCAATGTAAATGAATTAAAATTAATCTTTAGATTAAAAAATTAAAAATAAATCTTTAATAAATAAGAAATTTTCATAAATGCGCATATATAGTACAAGAAATAAAATTATGGGAATGAAATGTTATAGGTATTCCCGCAAAATTTTTTTAAAAAAATGTGTGTGTGTGGGTGGGGGGGGGGTATTACCACATTATAGAAAAGAAAACTTCTGATGTATTCTGAACAAGAGAATCCAATTGTTCGGGTGTGCTAAGTTTTCTTTTACGACATTTTCGCATGCCGGGCGTTAAATAGCTCTCTTTTTTCGTGCCTATTCATCGGTAGATTTGTTTATTTCATTCATTTTCTGTAAAGGGCAATGTTTAAGTAATTATGCATTCTTATATATTTATATTTGAGCATATATGCGATTTAAATGACAATTAGTCTAATTATTTAAAAATATGTATATGTAAATTACTTATGTAGATTATATTTGTATAACATATATAGTTACATACTGTACTTACTACTATCGCAACAGTACCAAGGTTTCAAGATAGCTCACCAAGTTGACAAACCTGATTTCCCATGTGTCGTACTCACTAAATTGGCAAACATGGATTTCCTATCATATAATGTCACCAATACCGTTGCGATTATACGTAAATACCGTTTATAACGCCGTATACTATAAAAGGCTAGGAAAACTTATACCCTGAGAACCGTTTACTTTTCTTAAAATTCTCTAAGCAAACAAAAGGAAAAGTTTCGTACTCTTTTACAATTAATTCGTTTATTTTCTCGTAATCTCTTCGTTGTCTTGACTAATATAAGCAAAAATATCGGCAACTTTCTCACCAACTAACTTCTTTAAAATTTCGGATTTGAATTCTTTTGTCACATTTTTGTGCTTCTACTCTTTTTGTACTTGTGCTCTTTCTACTAAATCCAAAAAAAAAAAAACTCCATGTTTCGTTTCTATTTATCTTCGATCTCCTACATTTGAATAAGATTTTTTTTTCAATTATTTTCGCTTGTGTACTCCTCTTTCCCCCTCACTCGCTCGTGTTTAGGGAAAGTGAGCTACATGACAGCAATATTTATAACAGTAATATAGATAACTTCACGGGAAAAAGTGCGCGTAAAATTTTTACTCAAAACTAAGCGAGCATCGCAGCCTATTTCTGCTACTAAGCGATTGCCTACTGGAGCCTAGAAAATCCGAATTAGCGTAACGTAGCCAAACCTGACGGTTAATTTAGATTCACACTTCAGCATAATGCGTATAAAGAAGTTATCACTTCCATAAAACAATATTTTAAGAAAAAGAAAAGGAAAAAAATATATCACTCGTTTTGCCAACTGGGTGGATAACAATTTCAATGAAAAATTGCTGTTTATTGCCTTATTATAGTTTAATGTTGAGATTTCAAGCCTTTTTGGATTACCACGTATTATTTTGTAGTATCTCTAAATATTAGTTTAAGCAGATATATTCTTTCTTTAAATAACATTCAAGCGCATAATTGAAATAATTCGCTTTATTTCCATTGCTATCCTATTGTGATATGCAATAAATTGTAATACAGTTATCTATAGCAAGGGTCTTCAAACTTTTTCTACTCACGGAACCCCTAGAACTTGAAGGTGTTTTCTTAGAACCCCTAGAAAAAGAAAGTGCTTACGTGGAGCCCCATACACATACTTAGAATACATCTCAAACTAATGCTTAAAGTAAATCAACATGTTATAGGTACTTTATGTAAAAGCAATTAAAAAAGTATTGCATTTATAATTAAAAAATTCTGATCTAATTTTAATATAATTCACTCGTTAGTGATATTAGTTTGTGATCCAAGTGTCCCCTACCCAAGCAATATATTTAGTAATTACTCGCGTAGATAGTCATGAGTGTACCTTGTATCAAAATTTCTTAGGGGCTCTTTTCTGGATCCCTTAATATTTTACGATTTTTTGCTTGCGAATTTTTTGAGGGTCCTGTAACTTGAGAACCCGTATCATTGATACGGTGGTATTAGGCCCCTGTTAGCAACTAGAATCTGAATGGCATTAAAATGTTTATGGCTGTGTGAGATAACTGTGTATCTTGCGCGAGAATTCGGAACAGAACATTCAGGAGCCGTTCTTTCTTAAATTTAGATTTTAACATAGAATATGTTGCTTCCTCTTCTTCATTATAGGTGGGTTTATTCCCCACAAATGCAAAAATGTGTATTTTTCATTAGAAAACTATTTATTTTTACAAGACATTGTGCTAACTAACGAGAATAAAATTATCTCGTGGAACCCAAGATAGTAAACTATAGAATACTCACAATCTAATGGGAAATATGTATATAAAGATAAAACGTTTTAATATTCTTTTATTATATCATAATAACAGTTTAAATAGTATTACAAAATAAAGATATTATAGATGAATAAAATTTTAGGTTTTAATGAATAGGATGAGATTTTTAAATACTTGTAATCATACAAACTTCAGAGAACATGAATCCATTTTGTGTATACATATTTATAAGTTTCTTTTCAATTTTTTTTATTGTGACTCGTGGAACCCTTGGGAATGCCTCGTGGAACCCCAGGGTTCCGCGGAACACAGTTTGAAGACCACTGATCTATACTATACAGCTTATTTTCAGGGAGACCAAGGAGAAACTGAAATTTCTTATTTATTAAAAAAAACTCCAAAATGTATAATGATTTCAAATTAAATGAAACAACAAATAATTCATTGGGAATTTAAATTATTTTATTTTTACAAGTTATTTACATGGCCCAAGAATAAAACCATGTTGCTCTTGCTACCTTTCTCTATGATGGCAAACAGGAAAGGGTGATCTGCTTTGATTTCAGGTGGCAAGTCTGCGATTGGTCTCATTCGGTTTGCTACAATTCCTGTCACTGCTGCTGCTTCGCTTCCTTCCTCGTTTACTTCCACAACAGCTTTGTGAAGCACTTGGCTCACAAATATGCTCTTGCTGGGAGTCATTCCCGAAAAGTCAGCTGAACTTGCATCGAAGATAGAGCTGGCACCAAGAGCTTGAAATTCTGGAGACAGTTCCTTCTCGAATTCCATCTTGAATTTTGGCAAAGAGATGATAACTTTGGTTTCATACAATTGTTTCTGGACGTCAGACAGTTTCTCAGGGGTCAGACTTTCTTCAAGGTCCCGTAGTCCATCGCGTTGATTTGGCAAAAGAATCATCATGCTGATGTTTTCTCCTTTGTAAGGTAATTCCAGAGCTTTGAAGTCATCGAAATAAGTGAAACGGAAACGGCTTGTCATGTGCATGAAGGGCACTTCCCTAAAAGTAAATTTGATAGGCATCTTGAGCAAAGAATATTGAAAAGTGTTCAAATTTAAAATAAAACTTCAATAAATTTTTAAATTTCGCAGTCCGGTTTACGTTTTTTAAACCAGTATTTCAAACCTTCAAGATTTTTTTAAAAAGAAAATTAACATAAGTATTCATGCAACATTACAGAATTTTTTTCATCTATTTCATTTAAATTGAATTTTGTACAGAGAATGTGATAATCGTCTATATTCAATTTTTAATTTCTTCATTTTACGATGATTATATTTTCTTTAAATTTTTTGTCCTCTGACGTGTTTATTCCCTTAAATTATTTACGTTAATCCACCCCTCAAAAGTGAAATTGCAACACCAAGAAGTAATGCATGTAGAGTTTTGCAAATTTCTGGAGATGGTGAGATGGACATGCAAATGACAAAATTTGAGCAGGCATCTGATGACGTGGTACTCATCATCAGGCTATGAAGACCTGCAACTTTCCCTTCTCATAAACAACATCTGAATCTCTGCGTAGAATTTGAGACTTTTAAATAAGCGTAAAAAATGCTTCTGAAACGTCGGTGAGCTCAATACCATCTTTTAAGGATCGGGGAACGTGACCGTATTATCGAACTTCATGAACTGAATTTGTCACTGCGCAGAACACAATGTGAGTACCATCCAATGCCCCACGGAGGATTCAGGAAGGTCTATGTGCACGCCGAAGAGGAAGCGGTGCGCACAGGTGCTTGTCAGAGCCCACAGACCGAAGTATTCGCCAGTTGACTATTCGATGCCCTTTCTCCATGGCACGTGACAACATCCAAAGCCGGTTGCCTCCAGAAGCAGGTGGATCTGTGTTCACCCTAACTATATATCACAAATTGCGTGAAGTACAGTTACGTTCACTGGTACCAGCAACTGTAGTACTGTTGACTTATTAACACAGATCCATTTAACATAACATCATTGTACCTGGACTCTCGAATGGCATCGGGTATTGTTCAAGGATGAATCTCGTTTCTGTCTGTGGAGGAATAATGGCCGTCGACGGGCAAGGCAACCCTGTGAATGCTAGGAACCAACCCATTTTGGCGAGTGTCAAACCGGTCCTACACCAGACATCATGATTTTGGGTGACATAATGTTTGATTACAGGATGCCTCTAGTACACATTGATGGCCGTTTGACAGAGGGCGGCTACGTCACAAAAGCTGTGGAGCCTGCTGTTATGCCCTTGTTTCAAAGTGCACTCAACACGGTATTCCATCAAGACAATGCTAGGCCGCAGGTCACATGATGGAAACGGCCTGACTGGATTTGACATACTTCCTGGCTGACAAACTCACCAGATCTGAGCCTCATCGAATACCTGAGGGATCTTATTGGACGTGGCATGAACCCAGGACCACTAGCGCAACCCGTGAATGATTTGCGCACAGCAGTGGATGTGGTTTGGCAACCATTAATGAACTAACTGATAGAATGACTCGCTGGATTGAAGCCTGTGTAAATACTGAGATACATTAGATACTGAATAAATTGATTTATAATGATTTAATTTATGTGTGTTTTTCAATCCTTGAATATTTACCTCACCACTATAGCTCCTGAAATTTGCATGATGCTACGAACATTATTTCTTGGTGTTGCAATTTCACTTTTGAGGAGTGTATGCTAAAACTTAAAGTAAACTACATCGTCAAGTTTTATATAATGCTGATCATAGACACACTCGAGAAAATAGGAGACTTTAGCTTTGAATTGCTAAGGAGATATACTTAACGAGTGTTTCATTTTGGAATGTATTAAATGTGGCGTAAAGAATCCTCTTTTCTGACTTAAATGTTTATTAACAACTTGCATTTATTGTCCACTTCTATAATATCAGCTGCTTTCGGTCATCTCAAGCCGAGGCTTAATCTTTTTATGCCTCTTAAGACGATACTTTTTATGAATTAATCAGTCGAATAAAACCAAATTATACAGTTCTTAGTCTGTAATGAGTATTTGGTTAAATGCACTATGCATTAAATTAAGTTAATCGCATGTTATCAGGTTAAACTTTATATTATTATTTAAAATTTTAGTACATAATCTTACGGTCAAAAATTTGATAGTAAATGTTGGAATTAATTTCCAGTATCCAATGCATTACAATTACTGTCTCCACTCTCTCTTCTAAGATACTTAATTGGCTAAACAGACTTCATTCATGACTGTTTTAATAGAAATCCAAGCAATGTAAAAACAATAATTCAGAAACTTAAACCTATCATCAAAACTCTTTAAGGATAAATGAATATAACTGACCTGATTCAATATTATTAGTATAATTGTATTAAAAGAAGCTTTGTTTCTTAATGCATTTCATTATTAGAATTACAATGTCGCGTGAAAAAAGACTGAATTGTGTGAAATATCATCGAGATCAATAATGCTGAAATTTTCACAATTAGTTGATACATTTATCCAAAATTTATAACATAAAATAAATTGTTAATAAACACAATGCATTACAATTAAATTTTTGTCTCGGTTTGAGGAAAAAATTTGTGTTTATAAAATTATATATTAATCTTAATTATTGAGATTATAATACAGATATCTGTAGACTAACGATATTTACAGTGAATTAACTAAATTTAAAATTTGAAGGAATACAATTGAAGTTATGAAATGATATATGTGCTCTTAAGCAAATGGATGCATATAATGCGGAAAAAATCAGTAAAGTAGCAAGTTCAATAAATTCTTCTTTTAAAAGGATTTGAGTCTGTAACTTAATTTATCTGGATGCATATCAAAAGTTGTTATTATTCATATACTTTTATTTACATAACGCCGAGAATGAGCGGCTCATACTAGAATTATAGAATTGTTTGTTTAAAGCTTTACTGCAAAAGTAAATAACTAAATCATCATTTTGTTCAATTTAAGAGTATTTAATGCGAAATGATGTTTTAAAATCTAAACTTTTACTTAAAAAATATATCAAGAACGATGTAAATGTTAAATAAGTCTATTAATCTTTTAAATACGTAACAAATTAAAACTTCCCAATGTATCCCACAACTATAAGCAAATGATTTTTAAAGTCTATTCTAAATAGCCTTGTCCTTTAGCATTATTGTTTTTAAAAAATAAATATTTGAAAAAAATTGAAACCTTGCATTTTTTAAACATTGATAAATTAACTCAGTTTTGTTCAAGCTGTTGTAAGCCTCGTTAAAAATACTAGCTACATTAATCATTTAATAAATGCTTAATATATACAGATATGTATGAATAATAATGGAAAAATATGTAGAGATAACTCAACTAAAATAAATTTACAGAGTTGGATCAAAAAGATTTCCTTACTTTCCTTCTGACTCTAGCCCATTGTTGTAAAATGTTTCAGGAAATGTATGTTCTGCATCAAACTGCACTTTCCATGTACCCTTGAAGTACACAGCATTTAATAAGACCATGATTGTAGATGGACTTAATTCTTCCAAGAGCTTGTCTATCTTTCCATTCGTTTTTTCTTTCACCCAATCATTGATTTCACCGACTAGTTTAGCCGAATCCTTGGCGAAATCTACATCTCGAACTGATGCTTTGTATAATTCCTGTACATTGTTTTTGTACTCGGGAAGAAGTTCAAGATATTTGGCCACCAAAACAGCGTTTGCAGAATTCAGAACGTACTCGTCTGAAGCATCTCCTTTAATTACTTCGGTCAGAAAACGGTTGAAGGAATCGTGGACTACATCGTCGATCAAATCTGCTTTCTGGTATCCCAAAACATTCCTTAATTCCTGTAAGTAACCATGATAATCATGTAAAATGACTAGTTTGGGAAAATTTAGAATTTTTTTTAAAGTTATACAATAAGAACATGCTACACTGGAACGACGAATTCATTAAGAGATTAGCCAGATAATAAAATAAAGATAACGATAATAAAATTACAACATATTAGTGATAAGAACTATGTACTTCATCTTCTTGAATTAGCTTTAAATAATATTAATTTGATTAATATAAAACTATACTTAAAAGTTATGATTACACTTTATAATACTAAAATTTTTTTAAGGAACGCTTTTTAAAACATGAATTTCGAAATAAATTAAAAGAATCGACTAGAAAGTATTGTAGTGGAATGTAATTCTAAATAGGTATTATTTTATATTTCCAAAATTTATATTTTAATTTCTTTGTTTAAGAAAAATGAGCATGAATTAAATAACGAATCAGGAAAGATGCTGTAAAAAGTTTACATTCTTCATAAACATGTATTTTGAACTTCAATGCAGTAAAGAAAGGATATTGCTCTAAATAAAGTATTATCACATAAAACATCGAAATACGATTGTACATTATATTACTATGCTCTAGGGAAAGATGAAATTATTGCACCACTATCTGCTTAACATTACTTGATTCTATCTTCTTAAGCAATTGCGTTTAATTTTCGGCAACCTATTTCTATATTTGATTAACTGATATGTGACCATACTGAACCATCATTCCATCAAATGGGAAAAATATATAATTGATTTAAATATTTATTACAGTTTCTTTAGGAAATAAATACTAAGAGAGTAGATAATAAAAATTATCCATAAATGACACTTGACTGAATATTAAACAAAAGTATCTGTAGTGATATAATCTATATAAGCCAGTTACAACCTCCGCACCATGGTGATCATTTTGGTGTAGTGGTTAAGTTACTCAGTTTCGGACCCAAAGGTCCCGGGTTCTATCCTTAGGATAAAAACGCGCCACTTTATTTGGTGACCCGGACGTAGATTAACTAAGCCTAATATTCTACCTACTCAAGTGAAACATGATGTCAAACATTTCATAGAAACAAAAGGTCCCGCGGGTTCTATCCTTAGGATAAAAACGCGCCACTTCATTTGGTGACCCTAGGTTAACTAAGAAAAGCGAAATCTCAACTGATCAGTCGTGGCGCCATCTACCCGCAAAAAAAGAAAAGAACCAGGGGGAAAAAATTTGTCAGATAAACATGACGCAAGAGAGCAACCAAAGAAAAAAAATTTCGTCAGATAAACATGACGCAACTCATAAAACACACAAAAAAAACTGACTGCTCTCATTAACAATTATATCGTTCGTTCGCCTAACCAACTCTCTGGTAGGGGAGTGTGTAGTGATATAATCTATATAAGCCACTAACAACCTCCGCACCATGGTGATCATTTTGGTGTAGTGGTTAAGTTACTCGGCTTCGGACCCAAAGGTCCCGGGTTCTATCCTTAGGATAAAAACGCGCCACTTCATATCTCTCCTTATTTTTTTCTTTAATTTTTCAATATTCTTTTTTTTCTTTCAATGCTTTTTAATCGCAATAATTCTCTTTGAATTATTGCATTCAAATCCAGGTCTATATCGACACCTTTGAAAAACTTTGCTATAGATTAGGAAGAGATTTTTTAGTAAAATATATGTAACACACAATAAGTTATGAGGTACATCTGACGTAAATGATAGATATTCGGTTGCTGAATAAAAGCAAAAGCATAAATGATACAATGGAGTAGAAAACGACTAAAAGTCAGGGGAAAATTGAGTTACAAAGACTTGTAAATAGGTTTTTTTTTAAATATTTAGAATGATATCAATATAACATTATGTAACATTGAAAAATTAAAGTAGAACTTCTATATTAAATTATCAGTCCTTTTCAGCTGTGCATTTGATTAATGTATCAACACAAAGATTGCAAAATTTTGGGATTGATTACAGGAATGAATTACACTGAACTCAAATGTTCATGATTCCAGAAATGCACTACCAGAAAGAAATTGTAACATCATAAAAGAGTGATATTATTGATTTGAAATTTGCATCACAGAATAAATATCTACAGATAATTGAATGATCCAAAAACTAAAGGGAAACACAATTGGGGATAATCGAATTTTGATTTTCTTCCCCTGAAAACAGCGTCATTAAAATTTTTTTCTCCTTTTTACACCGTTCAAATTTCAGAAAACACCTTGCTCCTTTTGAATGCTGCAATTATCTGGTGGTGCATATTATTTAAATTCTTAAATAATGTTATACATAAAAAAAAGATAAAATTCATTATTACAAAAAGGGCGGAAAAAAATTTAAAAATTGCCAAAAAAAGATAGAATTTGCTAAAGCAGAAATGCAGGGAAAGCAGGTGTTAAGAAATTTGTTTTTCTTAAACTTAACAGTCACGATCAAGATTTTTCAGAAAAATATCTATAAAAGTACAAAATAAAAAAATATTTGTCTTCAGAACTCTTGGTTTTGTTCATAAAACTCGATACTATTACTCAAGTTACAGAATTATATGTACTCATGAAGCTAGCAAAATGACTTATAAACATACTTAACTTAAAATCAACTTCATTTACTCCATTTCAAAAATGCAAATACTAAGCATTAGAACATAACTATATATATTCGCTGTTTAAATAGAAGATTTTCATACTTATATGCGAAAATGATAACAATATGGTTGGCATTTCGTCAAAAATTATGTCAAAATTAATAGATCATCACAGTCAAACATCGCAAATTGCGCCAAATGTTTAAAATTAAATTTGTTTATTCGGACTGACAAAATATTTAAAAAGATTTTATTCTACAAATAAATTTAAATAAATCTAAATTAATTTTATGTTCAACGATTCATTTAAATGCATTTAATAATTTTATGAGATAAATTTGCAAAATAACATATTTATTAGGCCAACGTGGTGGCCAGTAAACATGATGTTTGGTGCGAAATAACTGGTTGTCATACATTCCAACATTGCAGTGGATGGGCATATCTAATATCTGTTCCCTAATAATAAAATAATTAACAACAAAATTTTTTGTTTTATATTAGTAGAATCTACAATTTTACCTCAGCCGTATCTCCTCTGGAACCATAAAAAAGCATTCCAAATGCTGTAGAGATGCTGAAGGGAGAAAAAAAGACATTCTGTGATTCTGTGTTTAACTTTCGAAGTAGGTTGAACGCCAATTCATTGCTAGCCAAGGCTAATTTTTGGAGATTTTCTTGAGCCATTTCTGTTTGAGTGCAACTTGTACCAGCAGAACTTAGTGGAACAACCACAGCCACTAGAGTAACCAACAGGCTAACACAAGTCATTTTGATAGCCATTCTGCGAAATGAACGAATGAACACATGAAATAAGGAAATATATAGTAAATAACTGTATATTAAGCAATATTTCTAAAGAATTTCTGTAGACATTCTTTGTGGGTAATTTTATTTGGCTTAAAAAATAATTCAGCTTTTTTCCAAAGAAATTGTAAAAAAATTAATTTAAAAATATTTACAGTTAAGAATTATGGAGAATAGACATACAATAAGAATTATGGAGACAGACAGCAAATAAAATTAGAACATGGGATATTGAACAAAGTAAACTTCTCTCTCTTTTTCTATTGATTATATGTAACTTTTTGATTAAATCAAGCTCTCTTCTTAAATTGTAAGCTACTGGCACGTCAATTCGAGGAATAGGAAGTTAGCGTGATCTGTTAATTTGAATAAGTACTGTTCATATTAGATTGGGAATATTAAGGAACATATGTTATCGTAAAATTACATTTCGAAGTATAAAGTTACTAAGCCGCTTGTTCCTGAATCGATGGATAATTTGAAACATTCATCCAGAAATACAAGCTTTTATAATTTTTTCATGTCTCAAAATGAAATTAAAAGCAAAGAAAGTTTTCAGAACAATTTAGTTTATGTGTTGTGCAAATATAAATTATTCAATGCTTTATTAATCTTAAGCAAAATATAAGATCAATTTAATAGCTAATATGTATTGCTTTATACTGCTCATTGATCAGATAATTCGATCTTCATTGGTATAAAATAAACTTTTTCAGAATGTTTTTACAAAAAATCACATAAATCAAATTGATGAAAAATTAATACGTGCAGTAAATTAAAATTAATGTGTAGTACACAGTTAAAAGGTCCACATCGCTTCTTAAAATATGGCAGAAAATTATACATTGATATTGAAGTTTACAGCCAGTTGGGTATGAAGATTCTTTAGCACGAATAGAATAGTTCAAAATATTTCTCATCTGTTAGGGAAAAATAAGGATGAAAATATTACCGTAATTCTGAAAAATATTCATGCTAAAATGTTTTCAATATCTTTTTTCTGTGGATGTTTTGCATACAATAATAACATTTTTTAAAAATTTACAAAAGTGTTCATTTTTTCAATTATTTAAGGTTTCCGAACACGTTGAAAATGACCAAATTCAGTCAAGACACATATTTTTGTTTTTTATTTCATTGAATAGAGCTATCTTTTGACTTTACGAAACATACTTTGTTTTGTTCCTACACTACCTAGAGACCAAGTTACAATCAATTTTATAAATTTAGAAAAACCGGAAGTGGGCATTTAAATTGCTCAAAATCTATCATGGCGAGTCTGATAACTCAAAATATTACGAATGTATTTCCATAAAACTTTTTGAACCTGATATTTATGTTATTTTCTAGAGAATGTACTAAAATATTTTTTATTGTATGAATACGTTTTGAGTTACGGCTTGTTATTTAAATAATGGTCTCATAAAAAATGTAACATTTCTTATAATGTTTATTGAATCAGCCCTAAAATTTTCAAATTTTAATAAAAAATTAAAATTTTAGTACATTTTCTAGATAAATGCATCTAATTTGTTTTAGTAATACTTTTACTAATATATGTTTATTACTTTTTTCTCTAACTGCTTTGAAGTTTTTCAAAAATATTGCTAAAATTTCCCTTATAATTGTGATTTTTGTAAAATTCAGGTAATTTATTTTAAATTTTGATAGTTAATTAGTAATATTTATTGGTTTTGAGTCCTAAAAGAGCATTTATAATGTTTTAGTATGCTATTTTGTTAAAAAGTACTCCGAACGTGTTCGGATACCTTAAAGCATAATTTATAGATAAAAGGAATCATTTTAGAAATATTTAAAAATAAAAATATAATTATTGTATTGAAAAAAAAATACGCCTTAGTCAAAATTTTAGGTTTTAAATGAACGAAAAATATTTATCTCAACTTTTAATTAATTAAATTCGATATTTAAATAATAACTTACAAAAATGTGATAAAGTCTCCTTTAAATGTAATGTTATTGCAAATTATTTTAAAATTGATAATTTTAAAAATCAACAAATTTGAATTATTATAAGTCACATAGATTTCTTATGAGAAATTAACTTTTTATTATAAGATAATAAACATTATTTTATTCCTTTATCATAGAAAAAAATTACAAAGTAGAATTTTTATTTACAAATCAAAATAAGGATGTTGCATTTCCGTTAGATAATTCCCAGAATTCTACCTTTAATTTTGAACAAAATGAGCTTCCGTACAATGCTATCTTGAAAGCAAAAACAAAAACAAACGAAATCATGTTAATGCTAATATATATTCTAAATATAATGAAGTAAGCGTTTTTAAATGAAAAAAAATATTTATAAAGGAATAAAACCTTAGAGCAAAAGATAAAGAAAGAAAGAAAGTTAAAAAGAGTATATTAATATACTTTTTAAATTACTTTAAAAACAATGTATAAACAGCAGTCTTTAAGTCAAAAGAGAAAATTTATTTATCCGTAATACAATCGTAATCAGTGTGTTTAATGCATTTTTTTTCTTAAATATTCAAAAAAAAAATAGTAACAAGACTGAATCTTGCCAAAAAAACTATGAATCCTGGATTATGGATTGTGCATTATAGATTTTTTTGTGTAATAAAATCGGAACATAGTAATAGGGCGAATGAAAATTCAATATTTCATCCCCCCTCCAAATGTCATTATAGTGGTAAGCAATTGCGATTAGTTTAACAGACTCACTATCCAGCTATAGTGGAACATTTGTGGCGGATCTCATAATTCTAAACTTTGGTCAAGTGAGACCAGGGCAATATACGTGAACTAATATCTCTCTTCTGAATTTCATTTATCAACCTACGTCAAATTCAAGGTTTACTTCAAAACAGCATACAATAAATAACAATAATTAATCCTATAATATTTGGTGGAATCAGGACTCGTTCATAACTCAATGAGTTAAATCCATGTGACGTCATAGTCACATGATAACACAAGCACATGTTTCTAGCCAATCAGTTTATAAACATATGTGACATTATAGACACATGATAAATGCAGTTACGTGTTTCCATCCAATCAGTTCATGCATTTCACTGTTGCCAACTCTTCTTTCTTTCAGACATTTTCTTTTTAAAATATAAATTTGTTGACAATAATAAACCACATAGATAATGGAATTGAACTTGATTTACGTATATTATATGTATATTACGCGTATATTATAAGAATTCCCATAAAAAAAATTTAATTGTGAAAAACTTTTTGAAGCATCTTAACGTAATTATGAAATTCAAAATTTAATGTAAAATTTACGATTAGAACAAGAAGTTAAGCCCAGTGGTCGAGTGGTAGAGTATTGCGCTTCCACACCACAGGTCCAGGGTTCATCCTCAGGAAGGGCAAAGTCGTCTCAGCCTTTCATCCCTTCTCTGGGTCGATAAATGAGTACTAAGTTTTTACTTGGGGGTTTCGCTTCAGACTGACCACTTGATCGAGACGTCTCCTCATGCGCCTCAGCGCGCAAGATCACGTATACTTAGATAGGCACAATAGGCCTTCGTCTTCATGGGCTGTTGCACCACTGAGTTTAATTTTTAGAACCATAAGTACATATCTTACATTAGTTTTGAATTCAATGAAGAACACGTGATTGCATTTATCATGTAACCGTCAGGAATTTAGCCCATTTGAGGCCCTATCTCGACCAATAGTTTATTTCTATTTCTACCAAAAGAAATAAATTATTGGTAGAGATATCAGCTTAGACTAAATTCTCTTTATTTGCTTTTTCATCAAAATTCACAGTACGGCTATTTTTGACTCACAGTGGATCGCGAATGATTAATCTACGTAAAACAATTTTGAAATGCTGAAAACGACAGAGGCTTTCCTTTGGGCATGAGGTTATAATAATGATATAATTTTAAACTCCTCGTATAATTGTATGATTTTATTTCGTTGCATAAAAAAAACTCGTTTTAGTAAGCAAAAACGTATTATGATTTTAATGAAGCATGAATCTGTTTAAATAATTTATACCACGATACTGTTTATCTTAAAAATAACCTAAAAATCTTCTTAAGAGAGTCCAAATTTTATATATGTGATACGGTTATCAAAGCAACACAGAAATTAGTTTAATTATTTTGATTTGAATTATGTGTGATATCAATAGAAGAATGATGAGGAGTTTTTTTTTTAGATTTTTATTAATTCTCAGATTTTATTAGGTTTCATGCTAAAAGAATGTTGTGTAAATATATGAAAAATTTCAAAACGGACGGATAATTATTGAAGTACATTTTTTGTATAATAATGCACCAGAGCTAAATGAAGGGTTATTGATGTTGAATATCACGATATTAAGCAATTAGAAAGGGTCAAAAGCAATATATGGAAAAGTACTACACTTTTTTTAAATTTTAAATCATAATGAGGGAAGTTTAAATTAATTTAATGTGCATAAGATCTTTTAGTCCTGATGTTGATATTTAAGGGAAGTAAAGAGTAGAAATAGATTTAATTATTGTATTTAAAATTTTGAAAAAAATAATGCAAAACGTTAAATTTTTTTAAGGAAAGGCAAACTGTCTACAAGGCTTTAATTATTTCATTCCATGACTGCTAAAATATATGCAAACATGCTTCTCTCCCTCTCATTCACACACACACGCACGCACGCACACATATATATATATATATAATTATATTTTTAAGCATTCTTAAGACATTATTAGTTGTCCTACACATTCTAAACGAGGTTCAATTTGAAGAAACTTACCTTCTCTAATCCAAGAGGGAGAAAGAATACAGAACAAGCATTCTCTATTTTAAGTATCTGTCTCGGGGAATTCCAATTTAGAAAGCAGGTGTTAAGAATGAAGCTTTTCGATATATCTACGTAATCATATCTTGACAATTTTTATCAGCGCTTTTCTTATTATCATTACAAATATTGTTTTGAAGCTAGAAAGATCAACCGCTAAAAACATACCAGACTTAGATAAAATATTACAATGACGGGGAAAACTCATGATTAATTCCCTTGGATATGTCGAAGTTAAACATAACTTACGTGAAAAGTTATTTTTATTTAAATGATAAAAGTAGTTCTATATATTTATCGTGCAATACGAAAGTCCCCGAGAAATCAGTGAAGTGCGTATGAAACATTCCTTTTTTTCTCTGTGTGTGTCTCCTAACAAATTTCTCTTTTTTTAAATTCGTATATTATTTATTGAGACAGAGTTTCTAAGCAATGAAGACTTAAATAATCTATATATTAAACATATTTTTATGTTAATAGTTATTCAAAATATGTATTTAACTTCTCTATATTCATCAGTGTTCTAAATTAAGAAAATTTTTGGATTTTAGAAAGTTCATCGAAATTTTAGATATGTTCCTGATGAAATGCTTGTAACTTACGACATATAATTAGTATTCAAGAATTCACACTTTCCAATTAAATCTTAGTAACTTCCTCATTTAGAGGGTCATTAATTGGAAAAGAATTTTATCATTAAAAACAACAATAAGAAAAATACAAAACGACCATAATAAAGGCCATAAAAGATATTAAAAGTGGGAAATATCAACGCAAACACATTAGCTTTGTTTGTCAAAAGCAATGCAATGTCTGAAATTTTAAATTAACTTAAAACCATAATCTAATAACTATAAAAAACCTGGGAACTAATTATGGAAATCTAATAACGTGATTTTACCTAATTAGATTTTTATTGAAATAACTTCATTATGATGCATATTTTATCACACACAAAATGGTACCAAGTATGACAAAAATAGCAAAGTTGGACTTCTTAAAAACACTCATGATACTCTACAAGAGTTAATTGAGAATCTAAGTATTCCATATGAATATTTGGTATGGAGCAAAGTTTAAACTTCTTTAGGTATGGAGCAAAGTTGATTTTTTAACTTTTGCATTTGAAAAGTTTATTTCATTATTTCCAGTAGAAAATAATTTGTTTCACCTAAAGGCTCTTATTTGTCCGTGACTTTTTTAAACAGTACATATATTTTAAATTTAAAAAAAAGAAGAAATACTTGCTTTTATTTGTCCTTTAATTGTTCTTAAAATTTCGCTTAGCATTTATTTCCCAATATTTAAATCTAAGCTTTCAGTGATAATATAATTAACGGATTAATAGTTAAAGAAAATTTATAATAAACGAAATACAGCAAAACATTGTTGTGCAAATATTAATTGTTCCACAATTATTAAAAAAGTAGCCATTTGAATTTCCGAATTACAATTAAAATTGCTTTTATGAGTACATTATAATAGTTAATTATAATAATACTCTGAAGATATTATATTAGATTCTATATTTAAGGTTAATTGTACATGTGTGTATGTTCGTATATTTGTGCAACAGATTTTAAAAGAGAGATCTGCAAGATAATATTTGAAACTAAAATTCGGTTAAAAGGTCATATTATGATATATATTAAAGCAATATAAAATTTAAAAAAAAAGATTTTAATGAATGCTATTATAATGAATATTACAGTGAGTTATGAAAAGTACTTTGTATGATGTTAAAGCACCAAGTAGTTCATAATAAAACATAAGAAACTATATTGAAACATTTCACATTCAGTAAATAATATAGTCATTCTACCTAATGTAACAGAAAAAACACATCAGATGTTTTTAGAAGTTTATAACAATAGCAAGATAATTGAAAGAAAATGTTTTAATGAAAGGATGGGAATTAACTGTTTAATTAATCCTAAAATGTTATTTTCTGTTGAAATTATAATTTATTTCACAAACTTTATTTTCCTGTAAGCTTTTTTCCTTCGTACACACCCACATTCTTTTTTATAGAATTTTTTATTCATACAAAATAATCATTCAAATGTATTGTATTTAGAATAAATTTACCAAAAGCCATTGTAAAAAGTAATAAATTACATTATTATATATATTTTATGTTTTTGTAAAATTAAATAAAACTTTTGATCATAATCAAAAGCATTCAAACAGTTACAATAATTATAAATGGGAAAATAACATATGATATTAATTATGAATGTTCAAAAACACATTAGAATTATGAAATCATGTATAAAGGTTAATATTTATTTCAATAAATTTTTTTTAATAAAAACACAAATGCTTATTAAGTTTTTTTCAAAAATTATTTTGAGCCATTTCGTTTTGATGTTGTTGCTTTAATAAAATTTGATTTTATTTATTATATGCAAAACGAAGCTATCTGACCATGAATATCAATTTTATTTTCTCTTAAAGAAACTTATAACATTATCTGAAGAATATAAAGAAGATGAATATTTTTGCAGGAAGAAACATTTATTTTAACTTAAAAATAAGTTAAGTTTAAAATAAGTTTAAGTTTTAAATATTTTACCGTGAGTATTTTATTTCCTGAAAATTTCCTCCTAAAAAACACTTCGATCAAATCTTGACCACAAACCCAAACAAATCAATCTTTTCCACCTTAAAATTAATTCCATTGAAAAGCATCTCCCATCTAGATATTCTCCATCACGAAAATACATAGCAAAAAGAAAAACGAAACAGTTCTGTACATGTTGCCAATAGGGAAATCCCAAATCATATGTTTGAAAGGTAACACGAAGGTTTTTCAAAGTCGTCTGTTCTTTTGTTTGAACATCCTGGAAAAATGTCAAAGATAGTTTTCATCACATTGTTAAAAGTGCAGAAAAAAGGTTATTAATGAGCTCTAAACGTAGTAAAACGTGATAAGTATGTATTCTTTTATTGTCTTTAGCTATGGAAAGAGTGGTTTGTTCTTCATTTCGTGAATGCACGCTTTTGAAAGTTTTGATCTATTTCACAGTCATTATCTTCTAAAAAGATAAGAAATGTTCTTAAGCAACTCGCTATCTGTCATTACAGGATTGTCTGACCTTGAATATTTTCATAATTGATGATTTGTACAGTCGCGTTATGAGTCTGATATTGTTCCCAAAGAAAGTAATATTACATTTTTAAATTGGAAGTAAATATATATCTTTCATTATATATCTTGTTAATTATAACTAGAAACAAAACTGTCTGTTAAATGCAATACGTAAGAACAAACAATGAAATACTTTAATTATCAGGAATCCAACGTATTGCTGAAAATAGATCAAAATATGTATAAAAAAAGAATTATTTAAATGAATTTAAAGAATTTTATCACACTTTTTAAGAAAGAATATATATACTCCATTGTTTTCAATCGCATTTCTCTAAATATTATTAACAGAAAGAGGAAAGATTGTCAGTCACAAAATTGGCTTAACCTCATTTTCATATAAATTATTAAAAGTTTCCTAAGTCAGCTTTACTCATATTACTGTAGCATCAATATTTTTAAGTTCCAATATATGTTTGTTTTCTTTTTCCTTGGTGTTCAAATCATTTCTGTGTCTCTTGTGGGCAGTAATAAAACTCAAAAAACGTTTATGTACATAACAAAATTCAAGATGTATGTAAACTGAATTTTAAAAAAAAACTGTCAAACAAATCTTTTGAATTTTTATTAAAAAAAAGAACGATTTGTTCACAGAGAAGAGAAATTAGTGCAATATAGCATATTATTTTGTAAATTATTAAACATCTAAAAATATTTATAGGGCTTTAAAGCCTGCTTATGCATTAAGTGTAGGGATTGCAATATCGGACCAAAAGTTCAATACCGGTATTTGGTATTTTTTAGATCTTACCGGAAGTAGGAATTTTAGAAGAAGAAACAAGGCAATGTTTTATCTTTGTTTTATTTGCCGGTTTCATTAGAGAGTGTAAATATCACCAAAAAAAAATAATTCTCAATTTTTAAATTATAACACAATATAAAGAAACATCTTATTTGTTTAAATCACAAAAAAGTGTAAGAGTTACCATTCAGTCTGTGATACTTTAAAATTTTTTGAATGTGATCTTAAAAAACATAATGCCTTAATTGTACTGTCGTTAAACCTGAAACACAATTATGTGCACAAATGACCAGTTGTCGAAAACGCTCTTTTGTCATCTACGCTAGTTGGTGGTATTGTTAGCTATGAGGGATATACTTTTTGCTAGTATTTACATCTAAATACCTCATCTACAAATAAATTGCTTTCACGTCGGATGGTTTTGGATATAGCTGATTTTTGTATTGTATTTAGGTTTGTTGAAATTTTTTTAGTTACGCTAATTCTAATTTTTGTTCAAGAGACAATTGCTTTTTACTATCGGCATTAGTGTCATCATCGTCTTCGATAACTGTACCGAATTCTTCTGAATGTGGATAGGTATAAAGGTAAAAAGTTCTAAGCAAATTTACTATACACTTGATCAAATTTGAATTGGTTAGTCTCTTTTCTTCTTTTTCATTTTCATTTTTAAAATCATGATGATATGTAAATACAAGTATGATATGCAAATACAATATGAATAACAAACTCCCCAATTAAAAAAATATCGAAATATTACGCACTTTCTTCACAACTACAACCTTGTTTTCACAGATACGAATATCAGACTACGAATCCTGCGCGTATGCAATATCGCTCTGAGCTGTAATATAATAGTTTTGGCCCACCTCCTTGGATAATTCACATATTTTATCATTTCTCTTGATTGTACGATGCAACTTTATATTCACAGTCTAATTTCACCCGTTAGGGAGACATAAAAACAAAAATGTATACTATTTTGCTAGGTTGGCGATCCCTGAACATATAGTGGAGACAATTTAAAAAATTCTAGTAAATACCGAAAAACCGGTATTTAAACTTGTGAATAGCAGTATTACAAAATTGTACAAATGGCTCAAAATACCGGTATTCGGTATCCCAGTATACGGTATTGCAATCCCTAATTAAGTGTAAAACTGTATTACATCTTTTTAAGGTTATACCAAAAAACCTGAATAAATATTTGGTGAGTTTTTTTCAACTTAAACATATGCTTAAACTCTCATTCAAAATTTTAAAGATTAAAATATTAATTTAAAAAGGTATCATTATCAGAGTTTATAGTTTAAAAATTTATCAACTTCTAAATTTTCAATCTGTCACTAAGCTGGGATTTTCTCAAGAATTTGATTGCTTAAATCTATGGAAAGACTTGATAACGTAAAAAAATACTTTAAAAAACTATCTTTATTATTGTTTGGTGATATTTAGTGATAATGACATAAAATTATTCAGAAAAATATGATACTTTATAACAGATACATATACTTCGAAGTTTTGTTTAATTCTGTGTAAATATTATAAAATAAATATTAGACGTAAGTCAACAATTAATTTTCAGGTTGTTTTGTGTCAACTTACAAATAATATATTTTATAAATTAAATTTTCTTTAAAATTGTATTAAATGTACAAAAAAGTAGTTTTTGTGACTTTTCCATAAATTTTGTTGCAAAACTCAGTTTGTTATTGTTTTAATCTTCATCATCCTAAATTCAACTCGTAAGTTTTTGGAAGTTTCAAAACATCTAATAACTTACAGATAATTTTGTGTTCAAATTTCCTTTTTATTTTAAACATTTTCAGAAGAATATTTAAAATTTAAAATTTATATTTGTAATTAATTCATAAAATAAATGATTATAAATATTTAGGCATATTCATTGCTACAGAAAAAGTTAATATGGTAATACTGTTGATAAATGTATGCATCTTCTTTTATTGGATCATGAAATTGAACGTATTTGGTGCTGAATTGTATAATTTTTTATCACTGAATTTTAACCCTATTTGATAATATTTTTTATTCGAGTAAAACGTTTTAATTTTTTTAAATCCAAAATAAATCCCAAAACGAACAATTTTTAGCTACATGTACTTTTGATTTTCCACTATTCATCATAAATAAAAATTGATAAATCAGATTATCACGAAAAGTTTGTAGTATCAGGTTGTAGTTTGACTATCACGAAAAGTAAAAAGTATTTCATAGTAAATCTGTAGAATTTGTAAAAGTTTCCTCTCCATGTTTCAATATTAAACACTTCAAGTACATTTCATTCGAAATTTTAACCATTTTGAGAAAATATTGGATAAAATTTGTTACATTTTGTTCCTAGAAATTTTTTAATGCATGCACACACACGCACGCACACACACATATGAATACATATATATGACAGTTTTGAAACTTTTTTCATTTGTATTTTGCTTTTGGATAAACTTATCTTAAATTATATATCATGACTTGACATTTTCTAAGATTAAGGTTAAATCGCCAATGGTATTTTTGGTGTTTCTCGTATGATGTTAATATATAACCATGTTAAATATTCAGTTTTTATAAAATTTAAAGTAATTACTAATAATCTGTACATTTTATCGTATACAATACACAGAAAATAATATACCATAAAAAGTAGTAAACCTTGGCACTTTAAATTCGTCGTAGGAAATAGTTTTTTGGACTTCTAAAAAAATTCACGAAATTTTGAAAATCATCTCCTCGCGCGCGTGTATCATGAAATTTCCGAGAGACTTCATTCCTAAAAATTGTTTCTTCTTTAAATCTTTTTTGTGTGTCATTGAAACTACTTTTTTTTAAAAAAAATAAACTTTTCTTGTTCTGTATAAATTTAGCAAATTTAATCGTTATATTTTGAACAGCACATGATAAACACAGAGCAGTATACAGAGACTCTAATAAGTTCTTTTTTATATATAGCTTATCTTTCACCCAAATTAAATTGAGTTAATGAGACTCTAATAAATTAAATACGAATAGATTTGCAATGTAATTTGTTAACAATGAACAAAATTATATCGTATTTGCAAACGGGAATATTTTACTTAACAATTAAAACGATTCTTTGTTAGAGTTGTCTATAATACTACAAGCAACAAAGAAAAATAATGTAAAGGGCACATTGTTGAACTTTCCTATTCCTAGTTTCCCGGAAATAACTTGTCGAGATTAGTGACACAACTGTCAATATTACTATTAGCGCAACATTGTGCAAGTGTGTGCTAAAATTGTTGCTGCATTATTTGCTTAAAATTTTCCCGTATTTCAAAAGAACTATTGATGAAGATGGCAATGTACTGTAGTTGTATTGATTGCACATCAAAATGAAAGGTACTCTTATTTCATATATTTCGGTTTCTATACGCTTGTTATTGCTTCATTTTTGTTTATGTTTAAAAGTAGCTGAAACACCATGTATGAACCCGTCTTTAAAAATACATACATACAGAAAATTAAGCAGTTTAATTATACAGATATCTTAAAAATTATTTCGCTCTTTAAGGCGATTAATTGCTATTTAAATCATTTCAATTGTTCTATTATTGTAAATCTACAATGTTACAAAACAAGTGAAAGATAATGAAAGCGCTGCAAATTTAATAATTTGCAAACTAATAAGTAAATCTAAATTCAATATCATTAATTAAATAATACGTATTCAGTTCTAACATCTAAATTAATGTTTTAGCATGACAAATTAAGCAATTGCGTTTTACATAAATAACTCGTTAAAATAAAAATCTAATAAAATCAAAATATTTATTAAAAGAAATTCCTACGAATTTTTGAGAAAATTTTCCTTCTCCCTTTTTATTTTAAAAAGCTCATTTTCATTAAACAAACTTCTGAATCAAATACTTAAATTTGTTTAATTGTTTACGATAATTAGATGCACTTTCCAATTTACTATCTAGGTTTGAACTTTCAAAATTATTTCTCGAAATATTTTAATGATTAATTCAAATGGCTGGTAAGAGATATCGTCATATATCTTCCAAATAAGCATTAACATCATCATTCACATTATTCTTTTGTATTATCTAAATGCGCTAAAGATAGTTAATTTAGTGATGTACTATAACGAATTCACGTTTAAGCTTTCTTTAAATTAGGAAATATTTAAAGATTTCCCAAAATCACATAACATTTGAAAAGTATCTTAATTGTAAAAATTTCATGGCATTTATATTTCAATAACATAATACATCTCATACGATGATACACAAATTTAAATAATCATTCAAGTTCAAAAATTGAAAAAAAAATGTAATAAAATCTACAAGATTAGCTCACGATATTTATTAAGTAGTAAAAAAGTTGTCTTAAAAAAGTAGCGAAACATTAGTTGAAACTTATAATCATGGACGTTGAAAAGGGGAAATAAAATAGTATGTGTAAAAAAAGAAATATTTTACTTAAAACATTCTAAATTGGACTCAAGGCAGTGTAAAAAGTATATTTTAATCTTCTAATTTGGAAATCTTTTTTCAATTTTTAATACTCAAAATCACGGACTACTTTTTTCTCTATTTACTAAAATTATTCTGATTTTACTAAATTATTTTATTCTAATTTACCAGCGATTTTTACGGGCTTCTGCGGAATTGTGTAGGAAATGTTAAAAACGATACCTATATTACCCGCGGTTGGTGGGTTAAATAAATCCCAGTTAAAGTTTTTTACTTAAAAAAAAAGTAAAAATAATAAAATTAATTTTAAAAAAAAAATTTTTTTTGTTCAAAACTTTAAATATGAATTTTCAAACATAAAAATCAATATTTCTTAAAAAATAAAAATTAAATGCAGATAATAAAGAATGTCTATAAAAAATCTCAAATTTTAAAAGTTCATTAGGATTTTTGTACAAAATAAGATCACCATAAATATATTTACATAATCAATTTTTAATATATATATGAAATAGGATATTTCAACGTTTAATTTAATTTTATTTATCTCTTATGTTTGATTCACGATTTCATAATTCTACATTTTAATCATTAATAAAATAACAGCACAAGTAAAAATATATCTGGTATAATATATGTACATAATAAACCAGATTACCTTCAAACAATGAATTGAAAATTTAATGGACTTACAAACAAATTACAAAAGTCACTGTTTAATAATAGACTAAAAATTTGGAACTTTGTTACTTCTGATAATTATCGAATTTTAATAAATACCACTTACTTTTAAAACAATTAAATGTTTGTTAACGCACACAAATAAAGAAATGTCAAAATAAAACCCTTTCAAAATTTCCTTATTACGAATAACTAAACCTATAAACTTGAAATTTGGAAAACATATACTTTTTGCTGAGCAGAGATCTGATAAGAAGAGGATTTTCAAAAGCCAACTCACAGGGGTCGTACAAGGGGCATTATAGATAAAAAATGAAATCCCGTTTTTCAACTGTTAGACCTACGGATCTCAAATTTGGCAAATAGGATTTTTTTTAAGCAGAGATATGCTAAAAATCTTTTTTTTTTTTTTTTTTTTTTTGCAATTTACTTGACTTTAACACAAAAAAAAATTCTTTTTTAATTAATCTCTATTGTTTTATTTTTAAATTAACCTGTGCGAAGAACGGGTACACCAGCTATATATCTTCATAAAATAACTTTTCCCCCTAATTTACATAGGTACAGTTCGAAACTATGTTCTGGAAAAATTAAAAGCGTCCTGTACATAAAATTTAAGAGCTAATAGAGAGAATTTAAAACATTCAAACTTTTAAAATGTCACTTACTTTCCTGTGAAGCTCAACATCCGACTTCCTTTGACCGTATTCGAAAGCGTTTGAGCTAGTCCAGGTGCAAGCCGTCTGTCAGACGAAGCGAAAGCTCGTGTGATAATAAATATTTCCGGGCAGCCACAAAGCTTCCGCTACTGCACCTCCTACAATTAGTTCAAGGCAATAGGTCAGTTCTCTTTTCAGTTGGGGCTACTCGACTAGATGGATTTACCTTGAAGGATGAGATCATAAACAATTTCATTCGAGGTATGTCCAAAGTCCATTGAAAGCTTTCAAGGTCAATTCAAGTAAAATGAAAGACTAAAATCCCATTGATTGGTTCTCTGATGGCAACTTTTCAACTTTTTGTCTTTGTACTTGCGTCAAAGTTGCAATAAGATTTTGGTAAAATGAAAGAGAATAATGGGTGCTTGCCGTAATCTAAAACGTAAGATAGTAACGTAGGAAAATATGAAAATATTTATTTGATATGATGTGTGTGTAATTTTTGAGGCAATGAATATAGTTTTTAAAATATTATAAATAAAACGCCCTTTCTTGTGTCGGAGAAATCTAAAAAGTTTTTTATATATATTACTTCATAAAGAGGTAGAAACGAACGGGATATCGAAACGGAAGTCAAAATTTATGATTTCGTTGAAACAGAAATACCCCGACGTCATTTTTAGATATGAAATACAATAATGAAAATACATGCTTTTCAATAGCTCACATAAAAATTTTTCAAGGGGGGAGTCCATGGTCTTAAGTCCCCCAACTCGTATCATACCTCAAGAGAATACCAATCGATTCTTCTGATTTTGTCGATTTTGTTGACAAAAAACAGTAAAAAATAAATTATTGAACTAATAATTAGTATTAATTAATAAAACAAATTGTTTATTATAAGTACTTAATTAAATTTTACGTTATATACATATATATATATATACAGGATTATCATCAATCGAAAAAAACTCAAGGGATGAGGGGGTGTCCGGACCCCTTGTGTGCGCCACTGATGCTTTTTCATCTCATAATTTCAATAAATATAATGCATACTTTTTCTTATATTAAATCCACAGATGCAGAAGCTATGGGAATCCTGAAAATTTAATATGCAGTGAAAATCGCTTAACACGAAACTGAGGGGAATAAAATATTTTTTTGTGTTAAAAAATATTGCAAAAAAAATCAACAAATTAAGTTTTTTTGGAGTACATTTCATTTATAGAGATGTGTATAAAATATTTCCGTAATTTGCTCTCCTTGTTTAATTGTTGTTAGTTATGTGGAGTTAGAGAGAGAGAGAGAGAGCAATATAAAAATCTTAACAGATTTTTGTTTTCGTCACCAGTTTTTAATCAACAGAAGAGACTTCATCTTCATTTTGAACAAAATAGCATTTTGCTTTCCCTCTGTCACTGTGCTCGTAAGAAAATTCTTCTAAAATCGGGGGGGGGGGGGGGGTCGAACCAAACTCACTGCTTTTTATTCACACTGTGATGTACTCTTTACCGAATTCCTAAGCCAAATGATAAAAGATTAGGTGTTTTTGTGTGGCGTTGGTAAGGGTGGAAATTGAAAGTAGCTTAGGTAAAACAAGATTGGCTCGTGTCACATTCCCCGAGGGTATTTCAAAGCGAAGTTAGGCTCTTTTCTATGAACTTGTGAAACTACCTCTCTATCATTTCGCACCCTTCTTAAATCTCGCCTACACGGTTGGTGTTTTCGGTACTTTGTTCATTCTCAGAAGGGAAATCTTTTCGTATTAAATGATTTTCATTTCATGTTAAGTGAAAAAAAATGCATGAAAATACAAGTAGTTTGTCGGGACTGTTGTATTATTCCGTGTTAACCAATATTTCGTTTTAAGCGCTATTGTGTTAAACGTATTTGAAATTGAAATTAACTCTATTTTAGGAATAAAAGAGGATTGTTTGCAAAGGATCTCGTGATTCTTAGTCGCATCATATGTCATGTGAAAATTACAAGTACCTCTAGCTTCTATTTTTTGTATTCAATTGTGTCCTAACTTTTGAAGTTTTTATTTAATTGTATGAGCATTGAAATACAGCTATATTATACCATACCTGATTCAGATAGAAGAATGTTTAAATAAATATTTTTCACACAATAGTACGTTTAGGCTTGTGCGAATGATTTTTAAGTGCTAAGCGAGGACTTTGAAATTGTGACTAATAGTCTCGAAAAAACGCTTACAATGCAAAATTATTCTTTAAGGTTCGATAAGTTCTGTAATGTTGAAGAATAGAACCACAATAAGAACAATTTTAAAAAATAAAATTACGCTCCGACAATAATATTAGGTTTTGATTTTATCGTAAGAAGCAACATATTTCTATATATTACTAGCTTTTATCATAGCTGGTCCTTTTTTTCGGGTATAAAATGTTGTAACAGGTCTATTCGCGAGCCCCCTAATAATCCTCTTGGGGAAAAACTATTTCTTTAAATATTGTTCTATTGAAAACTTTCTCCCGAAGAAAAAGATGCGGTTTATGCAAATCAAGGCTTATATTTAAGCATTAACTCTTAGGTTCGAGAGAGAGAGAGGTTAGAGTGTTAGATGATAGAAGTTAGTGACTAACGTAATGTAATGGAAAGCTAGTCAAGAGTGGCTCGACTTTTAATTGCTTATAGTCCAGTCATATTAGGGTTTTGCTGCGGAATGAGAGATAATAAGCTGAAAACTTGTATAGACCTTTATTTTGTCACTCTAAATGTTGTCTCAAAAGTCTCATAAAATCTCGTGTCCGCGTCTTAAGATATTCAAGGTCAAAGGTCAAGAAAATCGGGTTTATTTTGCAAATATCTCGTTTCCTATGGCCTTAATGGTATTTACATTTATTATAAATATTGTAAAGAATAAAGTTTTCTATAACTTTAATTGAAACATTTTTTAAATTCAAACCGTTTTTAAGATAGAGGGCGCTGAACGCGGAGTGCTTAACTATCTACAACATAACGCAAGGTCAACCATTAGTCACATGATATAATACGCCTTATAAAGTCTATAAACCTTCAAAATATATATAGTTACAAACATTTGGCATTTTTTATTTATTATTACATTACATTTATTAATAGTTTTCATTCAGCAAGTATTTATTTCTTTTATAACACTTACATGTTCGCGTAGTTCAAAAGTTGTTGACAAATATGCTTAAGGTATTTTTTTATTTATATTCTATTATTATATGCACTAATTACATTTAAAGTACTGAAAAAAATAAAGCAAGTAATTCTTAATTATATTTTTATTTAGAAATATCGTTTTATATAATTATATTACAATCAAAATTAGGATGTGTGAAGAGGTTTCACAAAAATTTTAATAATAAGATGAACATGAATGATATTTTTCTTTCTTCCTCTTCTTCTTCATTGTCTTCCGGTCACTCGAAAATTTCCAATTCATTCTCATTATTTTCGTTCTGAAGGATATTTGTCTCCAAATCTAGAAGGATTTCGGGATCAAAAGTACAATCTTCATCGAGATCGCTCTCGTGTCGTGAAGCATAGAAGCAAGCTTGCCCATTATACTGGCCACAAGCTGAAGAACATTGCAACCCCGATTTCCTACATTCACAGCGTGAACCACGACCATTTTTGCAGTTGCAAAATATTGTATTGAGTTATTCATCTGGAGCATGCGGTAATATTGTCGTGATCGATTCCAAGAATTCATTCCGCAGAATCCAACCACATTCCTGGGGTTCTAAATCATTCCCTAACCAAATTTAGACTTGATAATATGCACTGCTGATGTGTTGATGAGACTCATTACTTGTTGGTGGAAGATTGAATAACTGCACGGGTTTGTTGAGCTTTGTTGACTTGATGAATTGAATGTGTGTGTAACGAAGATTATTAATACTGTTCTCAGATTTTGGAGCATTGTATATCGCCAACAAGACTCATACTCCATTTTCATGTAATGTTTGTACAGGACAGTTTTCTTCTTGAAATACTTGAACTAGTTGATCTAAATACGGAACGTTCTCTAATATTCTAATGAAATTTTTTTTCCTGTTTTTAAAAAAAATGTAAATTTTGTGTCATAGCCACTAAATGCGTGCAGAAATAAAAAATGTGTTTTTTACAATGAGGATACTTATCAAAACTTTTGGAAGAGCATTTTTGAGTTTTAACATTCCATTTGCCAACTTTTTAAAGAACACTTCTTAATGTGCTTGAATACGTCTAATCAAAATATGACGAGCAAATCAATATCTTCTCCTACTATGATGGCTGTCCTGTAATGTTCGAATTCTTCAATAGCTGTTTCTACGATAAGAACATCTGCATCATCTCTGACCTGTTTTGTCGTGATATCAACACATTCTAATTTTTCAATCAGGATGTTAATAAAATATATTTTATTACATCTATTCGACAAAAATTTCTCTTGGCGAATTGATACGACCATTGTTTCGTCGAAACAAACTTCATTCGATTTTGATAAAGCAGCAGTTCTTAGCTGTCTCATTGCTTTTATGTTTTTGCTATAGTCCGAGTATCCATCAAATACAACTACAATTTTAGAATCATAATGTTTTTGTGAATATTTTACGTATTTATCTAAAATTATCGAAAGAGTATCGTCTTTACTCCATACGACGCGATGTAGAAGAAACCCATCATCGATAATGTACGTAACATTTTTTTCATTGAAGTCGAAATCAACAGGAGTCGTATTGTCATATAATGTCGCTTTCGTGGTATTTCGCATATCATAATTATCAAATAAAGCAGATGGATATGGACTTAGTTCATATTGGAGATATGCTTGAATATTACATTCAAACAGTTTACTTTCAGTTATTCTTTGGAAGAGTAGCAATAGATCAATTGAAACTCTACAACCTTTAATTTTGACAGATTTGTTGACAATCGAAAGCGATAAAAACTTATCGGATCGTTTTAACCTTATTTCATGAAATTTTAAACCAGTTATCTTTACAAATGATTCTAATTCGATTTTATGGGCTTTGTGACAATTAATTTGATCATTCCCAACCATTACAGAAACTAAAGATACCAATTGTTGCGTATTTATAAAGAGATTATGAAGTGTTAACCATTACACTAGCTCACTTACATCAGTATTATCTCTTTTTACTCTTGAATCCTTAGCATTAATGTGTTGTTCAGTAGAGTTTAAAGAAATGGTATAAAATTTCTCCATCTCCTCACAAATTGTATTTATAGCGTAAATAGCAAGCGCCCATCTACATAAAACACTTTCTTGCGTACTTCGACCACGAGATACTCCCTCTTCTGTCTTCGTAGATTTCATTAGACTCTCTGTTCGATAACCATATCTGTTCATGTACCAGAATTAAATTTCTCTGTTCGTTTCACGGTGGAGAATCCATTTTAAAAGTTCTTAAAAGTCTGTCCACATCCATTGTATTTTAGAAATCGATCATATCTTGAAGATATAAATGTGCAGACTTCGCATACAAAAAATATGACCACTAGCATGAAAATACAGCAGCATTCTTCGTACTGCATTAAGATGTTTTTTGAAAAGTCCCAGTCTTTCAGCGCGAATGAAGTCGGATGCTATTGATACCATTTCGAAATATTGCACCCATAATTGTGCTGTAGGACATCGAGCTTTTAATTCATTCAGTTTATTCTGAAATGGATCAATAAATAAGTTTGAGTTACCTACACACTCTTCAACACCTTCATAGGAAACATTTCGGCGATTGATTTATTCATTTAATTCCTTTAACACACAATCTTCAATCTTAAAATGTCTTCGAAGATCATCATTGATAATGCAAGTCGTAATAATGTATGACCTCTGATACTTCTTGAAAAAGCGTGACCATTCAACATTTTATCGACTGAATTTGTAGCATATATTTTACCTAGAGCTTCTTTGAATCCACTTCCGTCCATTATATATCCTATGGATCCAAGAAAGGACATGAGCATATGAAATCCTCCTAATTTAACAACTATCTTACAAAATTCTGAGTTAGCATCTGATGCAGCAACTATTTCACAAGCTTTAGAGTAGAGAGTTTGATCAAAAGTAATTAAACACGTTTTTTGGCCATGTAGCTTGGAAATATTTGCAGCACAATGTAAAATAGTATAAATTGTGTCAACGTTACTGGCAGGATGATCAATAAAAGGAAGAAACATAACCTGAGAAGTAGAAAAAGCCTTATTATATTTAGTGAGCTGTTCCAGAAAGCCATTCCACCAGGAAAAGATGAAATATTCTACGAACAGATGAGGGTTATTAAAAAATATACTTGATTAAGGAAAACTATTGAAAATGAGAGAATATTAACGTCGCACTGATTAGCAACACAAGGGCTTTTTGGCGACGGTTCGCGTAATTTTGAACCATGGTCAAGTGACGCGGACGACACCTGAGCTGATTATTTTATACTCACTAGTGCAATGTTTTGCACACCTAACACCTGTAAAATAATATTTCTCAGACGAGAAAACTAAGCTAGAATGCGTAAATCAAAAGGCTTGCCAATGAAGGGAAGGGAACAACTTATTGACATATCAACTGATTCAACGTTAAAACTTACACTTAAACAGGAACAGCTGCGAAATTTACAGAACACATAGATGTTTCACACACAGTTTAAAACATTTAAATGCCCTTTTGAGCAACGTATTTATGTTATAAACATTTCTCTCGACGTATGTGGCAACAAAAACAAAAGGAAAAACAAACTAATGCAGAATGTGAAATGTGACTGTAAGCTGCTTCAATGGACCTAAATTTCCACATTTGAGTAAAAAAACACTCACACACACTCTTGTTACTAAATATAATACAAGGGTTGAAAGGACACCCACTGCATGAATTAATGCTAAATGTCATGTTTCTCAAACTGTGGGTCACGCCTCCATAGAGGGGCATAATAACTCTACGAGGGGCCGCGTGCATATCGAAAAGTATAATACTATGTGAATATTGAAGTTTTTCAAACAAGCTTTGTAAGGAAAATTATTTAATCAAAATGGCAATATTTCTTCTCAAATATTTTTATACCAAATATAATAACAAGAATCTACCTTTTAATGGAAGTACAACATTTTTACTAAAAAAGAAAATGGGCGCTGTTAATGAGCGTTGTAAAACCATAAGCAAAAAAAAATCACTTCTTTCCTCTATTTTGTTTTCTAAATTGTAAGGCTATTATTAAACTGATAACTTTAAATTTCCCCAAATTCACGTTGAATTTAAACACTCCTATGTCTTGGGTAATATTAAACATATTAGATATTTTCGTAAGGCAAAGAAAAAAAACTTTCTATTGCAGTATAGCCAGCTCTGTCATGAACTTTGCTATCAAATGAAGGATTGTACGTTAAAAGTAGACATTTTAATGGACAATGTATGTGAACCAACAAACTGTGCACTAAAATTCTGTTTTTATTAAGCTATGTTATGCTATTGGAAATTCGAGACTTATTTTGATTTTTCAAAAACTATTTAACATTCAGCATATTAATTCGACGTATTATAAGTTTTACTTTTAGAAATTGTACAAAATTTTGCTTGATTGATTAGATGTATATGCGGCCGTCCCTTGTTTTGGCCGCCCTCGTGCGGTGCACGCGCTGCACACCTACTAGGATCAGCCCTGTAAGAAACATGCACTAAAGCCTTATATTATTAATTACAATTGTATATGTTAGACATTTGGAAAAGATTCATGCAGAAATTTAGATTTAGGATCCGAATTCTTATGGTGTCCTTAAGTTTTTCCAACCCCGCGCCATGATCTCAAGTAAACAAACGGATTCGAACCCGACCTTTTTGCGAGTTTAGTGATTTGTGGTTGGCAACAACTGCAATGCAAATTTAACTATTTTATACTTGGCTCGTGTAAGTATTAAGGAGACCGAAGTTGGTTGAGAAATGATCGTGGGTTTCAGATGGAATGTGAGAAGTGGTTTAAGTTCTTCGACTGAAGACATGTTAGACGTATGCAGCTGGTTTGTTGCTTCACTTTTTTTAAGATTTTTGATCAGTTCTATTAGATGTTAGACCAGGGGTGGCCAACCTTTTTGGGAAGCGTGCCACAATCTGATTAAGAAAAGTTACGCGTGCCACTTCCATCTTCTCCACCAAACCAAAGATACATACAAAAGTGAAAAAAAAATGTTACTTATTGGCATATTATGGGTTATTTACACCAAAAACATATTTTTTAAATGCAAGTTCTATATAGGAAATGTAAAAAAAAAATTAGTATAACAAATAAAACATATGTTTAGCATATAAACTTACATATTTTATTGTTGATAAATTCTTGCAGGATCAATCAGTTAGCTTAGGTACAAAATAAAAATAAGCACTGTGAAACATATAATTTTAAATGATTACTAAGCAGTCAGTTCTTTCTTAATGTGGTTTTTGAATTTGTAGTTTTTTTATTAAATCATCTATATTTGGATTAGTTTGTGAAGATGCTAACAAAATTAGGTGTTTTAGGTGCATATCAGTTAATTTTGAGCAATATTTTGATTTAATTACGTCATAACAGAAAACATTTCTTCACAAACATATATTGATCCAAACCTACAACAACATCTGACCTCTAAATCATGTAAATTTGGAAAATTGCTTGGTGGCGCAAATTTCCAAAATTCGATGTAATTCGGATAATTTTTGCTGTTAAAATAATTTCCTTATATTTGCTTTTCAGAGTAATATAGTCTTGTAGGTTAATAGTTTCAATTTGTACCTGAGGTGGGTAAAAATTAATGTCTTGAAGAGAAATCGAAAAAGGATTGTTGAAAAGTTCAGTGTTTTTTTTTATCAGCTTTAAAATCCTCAAACCTGTCACTGAAAGAATCCTGCAAAATGTATGTAGGAAAAGAGTGCAAGTTTTCTTTTACTTCTTTTGATTTTTATTGTAAGAGATGGCACCACTAATCGAAACCACGTGAGTTTTAGCTGCGCGATACGATGAGGTCATGTATTTATAAAAGGGGCAGAAAAGAAAAACTGAGAGTGGCACCAAAGCTTGAACGAGGGCAGGTCAGAGGAAATCGCTCTCTCCGTTGTTTTGAGAAAGAGTACGTGTTTTCGGAATTAGTATGGTGCTATCTCGAATTATTTAAAACCCCTTGTAAATAGTAAATGTTTTAGTTGTGTTATTAATAAATTAAGTTATTTTAACTCTGCGTGCTTATTTTAACATTAAAATCGAACCTTCCCCTAGACGCCGTCCCACATGTATATTAAATTTTTAAATCTATCATAGTTCGGAACATTACTAACTTTGGAAGATAATTCCTGCATGAATGGGAAAATTAATTTTTTCTCTCCAAAATCCATACAAAAAAAAAAAAGTTTGTTCACAAAAGAAGATATATGACCAACTAGGGTAGGAAAAATACAACTTTTCCCCTGCAATCTTAAATTTAAATTGTTTAAATGTTTCATTATATCGGTAAGAAAAGCTAAATTCCACAGCCAATTTTCACTCCTGGGGAGCGAGCATTCACTGGGCAGTTCATCGTTTTCTTCCAGATATTCTAAAACACATTCCCTCGAACTCCAAAATCTCGCTTGTGAACTTCCCTTGGAAAGCCAGCGCACACTATAATGAAGGAGTAACTCGCCATTTTCTTCCGTTTCTTCGGGGAAAAGCGTATGAAATCTTCGTCGATTCAGAGCACGAGCTTGTATTTTGTTGATTCAGCGCACCACGGGGTCAACAACGAAAGACAAGTTTAAGTCCTTGGCACAAAGAGCTTCTCAGTGAATATAATACAATGACACTTTAAAACTTTTCTTCCCAAATAACTTTTAAGCAATGCAACAAAACCTTTTATTCTGCCAACTATGCAAGGAGCTCCATCTGTGCAAACACTGTCTAATTTTGTCCATTATACTTTGTTAAGTTCCTTAAAATGTCTTCACCTGTGGTTAAAACTGGTTGGCGCAAATCAAGAAGTTCTTCCACAGTATCAAAATTATTGTTCGTGTAACGCACAAAGATGCTTAACTGCGCATTGTCTGTGATATCACAGTTTTCATTCAAAGTCAATGAAAAATATTTGCAATGTTGAAGTCCAGAGACAATTTGTGTTCCAACATCCTGGCCCATGTCATCTATACGACGCATGACGGTATTTCTAGACAAAGCTATTTTATCAACCATATTTTTGACGTTTAGATCACCGACATTTTGGGCGAAAATTAAAAGGCTACTTTTTATTATCTCTTCTCCAACAGAATATGGTTTTTTCTTGCGGGCTAACAATAAAGAAAGTTCATAAGAAGCCTTCACCATGGTTTCCATTTCGTCATTTCTCTTCTGGAACAACGATTGATTGCCAGCTGAAGGTTCCTTTTTTTTATTGATAAATTCCTTTCACAAATTTGATCCAACAGGATAATTGCTGTTGAAATCACTAAGCAGTTGTTTGAAATGACGGTCCAATTTAAATTTTTTGTAACTGCTATGCAAATTCAACATATCAAACAAACCGGCTTGGAAGCATTTTGATGTGTAAACAAGAGAGTATTGTTCTTCTCAGACAATTTTAAAATCCCGTGCTGCAATATCCTCTTCGTAATTTCTTTTCGATGTCGAAGATTTTCTCATAAACATATTGAAAATCAAAACATTTTAAACAAAGACGCTCAACGCTAAAATCTAAAAACAATTTTAGAAAAGGAAAAAAGCTTAACGTCTTGCTAAACAGAGTTTAAAATCAACTGAGTCTGACAGTTAGAAACAATTTGCCGATGTTACGCTACAAATTTTCTAGGCTCCGATTCCTGCATTCTGATTAGTCATGGATGCAAGTTCTCACTCCCTCTGCTTTATAGTGAGTGAGTGAATATTAACGTCGCACTGTTCCGCTACACGAGGGCGTTTTGGGGACGGTCTGCGTAATTTTGAACCATGGTCAAGTTAAACGGACGACACCTGAGCTGGCAACCCTCTCTCGTAACTACCACACCAACGGGAGGACGTTTAAACTCTCGACAGATTTTACGTACATCACTCCCCTACACGGCGGGTCTTCAGTGGTACTGGGATCGAACTGAGGCCATGCTAGCCACGATCCGATGCCTAGACCACTTGGCTACCGCGGCCACCCCTCTACTTTATAAAGTGGCTACTTTGTGCAGATAGAATTACTTCTACCGTATCAACAACTGCTCTCCTAATATATTGCAGAATTACTTCTTGACATTACAGAAATCGTAAATAGTCAACACCTTCGGAAAAACTTTTTAATCTGACATCACGCTGACAGCTATAAACTTCAGCACTGCAAACGGAAGTTGAAATTCGAATAGAAATCCCAGATGTTAAAAATTAACCGCCCCCGAGAGAGGGTGACTTTTTGGGCAGATTTGACCGTCCGAGAGAGAATTTATTTGTTTTTAGTCTCACGTTACTCAACACTAGTCTCGGAACGTTACAATGCTGTGGAGTTGTAAGTTTTGGAGCATGATCTCATTTTTGGCGCTATACTGAAGAAAGGATAAAATCTTGCTTAGCGCTTTTAATATCTCACGCTGAAAATTTCTGTTTCTTACATATTCTCTTCATGATAATTTTCTATTGTAATTCTATTAATTCAGTAATCTTTTCATAAAATTTTTGTAATTTTTCAATAAGTCTTCGCGTGCCACAGTTACGACTCCCACGTGCCACAATGTGGCAGTGGCCCGCGTGTCGCGGGATGGCCACCCCTGTGTTAGACAGTAGAAGGAAAGGTTCGAATCGGTTGATCAAAGTCTGGTAATGTTATTTTTCTGTGAACTATGTTTTTAACATTCAACTTATTATTTTGATTGCACCAGTAACGAGCACATTGACTTTATACTTATTTAAAGAATAAACGATATATTTAATGAAACTGCTTTCATATTTATGCCTACTCGACATAAAAATTTCACTGTCAAACTTTGCTAAAGTTTGGGTTAGTTTATCCTGAAGAATATAACACACATATAAGTGAAACCTCTATGGGAGAGAATATTCAACCAGTCATGCTAGGTTGAGATGTCCTATGAGGGCCGATGTTGACTAAGGTCAGTTTGAGCTCTTTCGAGACAGTTTGAACAGCTTATCTGTCTGTTCACAGACAAATGAGTTTTTAAAAAAAGAATTTCGACCAAGTTAATTATTAAGAGTTTTATTCTTGTCATTAAGAACTTTAATTTGCTACTGAAGGCCCAACACACATGAAAAGTCATCAATTATGTTCAAATATTGATTTAAATGGAAATGGTAACTGTTTGAAATATAATATGTAATTTTTTAAGGTAACTGGGACGTCTGCGAGTAGGAAAAAATGAACTTTTTTTGCGCCAACTTTAAATGGTTCTCCCTTATTTAAATTAAAAGCAACGGAAGTAAAATTTTTACGTTGAATCATTTGTATATTTATGTACTTGTTAATGTAAAACACATTTTAAATTACAAATAAATCTGTAAGAGCAATAATTAACCAATATCTATTTTTTTTATTTTCAAGCATGTTCTTACCTTTGCATAAAATCTACTGCATATGTAGCTATAAAATTTCACGGAGTTTTTGTAAACATAAAAATCCATAAAATGAACGAAATGAAATTTTAAAATATATATTTATAAAAATTTAAAAATTTTAAATTTAGTGATTTAAATTTTTAAAATTTTTATGCAGAAATGATGTTATATCTAAAATTTGTGGATATTTATTTGAAAAAAAATTTCCCCACTTCGTTGAAAATTTGTGGATCTTATAGTATACAAAATATCAGTACTATAGGTAAAGCAGATTTTGAGGAAAGTGTACCTGAATCACAAAAAAAGGTATTTTGAGAAAATTGCAAATAAAGATATTTTCATCTATGATTTGTAAAATAATATATTCTAATACAATATAAAGCCATGCCATTATTAATTGGATTATTTTGCATCATTTCTCAGTGTTTAAATTGTAAGTTTAAAATTCTAGATTCTTTAGAAGTCCTTTCAATTACTCTTTCCCTGTTTCAGAAGCACGTGCTATCAGCGATTCAAACCTTCTTCTATTTAAAATACCAAAGTCTTATGTCTATAAGTTTTAGTATTTTTACTTCACTTTGAACATCGTAATTACAGATATTACAAAATTCCTTACACGTATTTTTATTGTTGTAAAAATACACACAAAAAATGTCTTTGAGGAATTTAAGAAGTTAATTTGACGTCTAATTTAAATGGAACTTTGTTTTTTAAAATTACAACAAAAGAATCTCTGTTTTTGTATCCATACATATGAATATTTATTTTTACTTTAAAGTAGAACCAAAAGTAATACACATATAGAGAGTTATTCATGAGCATTCAAATGTTAACAATAAGCAGATAAGAAAAACGAAATGTCTATTTTACAAGCTGTGTATTTAATTTAGAATAATCCTCATGATCCACTTGATTTATAGTTTAAGAGCTTTACTGAGTATTTATAAATGCAAAACTTAATATAACTTGCATTTCAATAAACAAAATTTTATTTAAAAATATTTTAACTAATCATTCAAATTTTCCGTAATTTTTGCACAAAAAATGTACAATTTTCAATAAAGTTGAACATATAATATAGAAAAATTACGTTCTTCTAATATAAAAATTAGTTTTTTACAATACATATTAAATACACTACGGAATTTGAAGAAAATATACCTGAATCACATTTACACACATCTGTTTACAATTCTAAAATTCAATTTTCTAGCTTTCTTTTTATTAAATTTTCATAAATAATGCCTCTATAGATGCAGCAAAATGCCCTATATTTTTTAAAAGTAAAATAAAACAATGCAAAATTTGGAACAAAATTAAATTTTTATGTGCCCTTGACATACATAGCTTTTAACAAGACCATGACCGTCGATGGACATAAATCTGCCAAGAGCTTTTTAATCTTTCCATGCGTTTTTTTTTAACCCAATCGTTGATTTCACGGACTATTTCAACCGAATCATTGGTGAAATCTGCATCTCGAACTGATGCTTTGTACAAATCTTGTACATTGTTTTTGTACTCGGGAAAAAGTTCAAGTTATTTGTCCACCAGCACAGCGTTTGCAGAATTCAAAACATATTCGTCTGAACATTCTTTGCTTATAAGTACTGCGGTCAGAAAACAGTTGAAGGTATCATGGACTGCTTCGTCGGACAAATTCGCCTTCCGATAACCCAAAACATTCCTTAATTCCTCTAAGTAACCATAATAATCATGTAAATTTGCAATTTAAAAAAACTTAGGATACAAGAGGTTCTTAAAAAATAAGGTATACAAGATGAAAATGTGGCACTACAACAATTAATTTATTAAAAAGTTAGATATATAAAGATCATTGCAGGATCACATATTAGTGGTAAGAACTTTATGTTTTACCTTCTATCTGAATTATAAACCACATTGATTTGCTTATTAAGGTATCCGACTACCCTAAAATTATGAATTTTGCCAAAAATGGACAATTTTTTTATGATTTTGTTTTATAAGCCATTTTATCAGCTTTTTAAAAATACCGTTTATTTTTTTACATTCACTTGAACAAAAACTACAAGTGTTTTAGTAAACTCAGATGCCATTACTTTAAGCAAGATGTCATACTTTAAAATACGTTTTACTCGAAATGCGCTTTATTAAAAAATGCTCAAACGGGGACAGCGATTGCTCAAAAAGTTATGAAAATAATGACCTGAAATTTTTTGAGTATGTTCTGTATAAAAGTAGAAGTGTTTTAATCTTCAGATTTAGCAATCACTGCTTTTTTACAAAATTTACAGTCCCTTATATGAATATAATCACTGTATTTTAATCAATTTTATTTAATAACTAAGATGAAGTGCTCTAGTTTTTCTAAAAATTAAAATATTTCTTATCCTGACGGTCCTCTAAAAAATAAACAGCAAAGCAACACACCAAAATGGAAAAATTAAAATTTGTTCATAAACTTTTTGTGCAGAATGGGCCCCGTTTATGTTTATTTTTTTTTTAAATTTTGTTGCAAGTAGCCGAGTACCTTAATATTATACCTAAATTTGTGTAACTACAATTACTAATACAAAAAATTCATTAATTCAGTGCCTTTGGATATCTGAAATTTGAAATAATTTCGAAAACTCCCTCAGAATATTCTTACAGAAAGTGACTTTGAAGTCTCTTTCTGTTAGAATATTCCATTATTACTATTACCATTATTGCCAAATGTATCCATTATTACTATTTAAAAAAATACCCTAAAACAACGAATCTGAAACAAGTTTACACTCTTGCATTAACCTGTATTTTGATTTATAATGCAAAGAAAAAAACCAGATCTCTCGCTGTAAGCAAAGTACTATCACACAAGATATCGAAATTCGCTGGTGTATTAGTTTATTGTGTACTTGAGAAAGATGAAAATGTTTTTCCATTATCAGTTTATCAATGCCTAGTTCTATTTTTCATAACCTTTCTTAAGCAACTGAGGATAGTTATCTGCAATATATTTCTATATTTAGCTCTCTGATATGTGATCACAGTAAATATAATTACATTAAAAGTAACAAAGTATATAACTGAAAATTTTAAATGAAACTACTTATTACATTTTTTATGGAATAGAATCTTCAAGAAATAAGTGATAAGAGTATAATTATTTTAAAGGAAATTCTCAGTAAGCTGTACAAATGACTGAATAATAACAAAGGTCTTTTATTTCTTTATTTTGTATACTGTTCCTTTTTTCAACCAAGCTTTCTAATCCGTAGCTCTCTGTTATCTAAGTTCACAAGGGTAGATATCTACAACTTTGCTATAGATTAGAAAAAAAGATAATTTTATAGAATATTAGTTACCAAACATCAATAAACTATGAGATACATCTAATGTGAGTAATAAGCACAGAGAGTGTTTAAAGCATGGCCAACTGGCCGGGTGTTCGTCTCTCGACTCACTTTTTAATAAAGTCTACGGAGGAAAGACCAAATGTTACTGGTGTATCTCGTAAAATGGAAATTGGAACGATATGTCAACTGACTACCTGGGATGACCGTCGTTCATGTTTGGCCTAAGCCTACCGCATACACCATCATTAGATTATTCAGTCAAAAGGCGGAGCTGGTCGAGCCGGTTTGTGCGTTTGTAGAGTGCACATTGTTTCAGTTATTGTTTGTACCGAGTATTTGACAACGTATGGTATGTAGTGTTTATTTTATGGGTCATAGGTAGGCCTATATTTGTGTAGGGGCCCATAGCCTAATTTCGCATAGCGGCTCGGGCTACATTTGAGCAGAGGCCCAGGACCTCAAAGAAAAAAAATCTTAAGACAGTCTGCTGAATAAGCATTGGATTGTTACAAATAATAACAAAAATATGAATTATACGATAAAATAGAAAACAGCTAAGAATCAGCCAAAAGAAATGTAAATCAAAAGAATTGTAGCGGACAGTTTTAAAAATATTTAAAACGAACCCAAAATAACGTTTTATAACCGCTTTATAGGTTAATGACAGAATTACTATATCAAGATTTTAGTCCATTGCACTGAAAATGATTTTAAAAATATCCACTCCAGTTCCAGAAACACACTACCAGAAAGAAATTGCGACATTCGGAAAGAGGGATATCGTTGTTTTTAAATATGTGCCATAGAAAAAAAAATCACTTATAGATAATTAAATGATCAAAAAAATTAAAAGGCACCATAATTTTATCATGTCTTACAACTTTAAGTTATAGAAAAAGTGATATAGAAGTTTTTTAAAACATCAATATTTTATAATCAACCCACGCGCATCAAGAAAAATTCGGATGCATTGCAGAAGCTGTAGTACTAGTCGGATTCTAAAGTTCCCGGATTGAGCCTGTAACGTGAATACTTTTGCAGTAGAGCGACTGCAATAACATTTTTGTGTTAGTGCATTCCTTTCCCTTTCTAAAAAATGTTTGTTCCAAATCAAGTGGTCGAAGGGTCGGTACGGTGTCGTATTTTGTAAGTGGATGTATTTAGTCGTGGGTGATTGAAAGAAATTGCGTTTGTTGAGTGGATAATGTGGATATATTAATTTTTGTGTTCGTTTGGAAAAAAGTGCACGGAGACTTACGAAATTTTGAAGCAGGTGTGTACATTACCGCGAACATAAGCTTTTGAGGGGCATCGACGTTTCAGAGAAGGCAGAGAAAGTGTGGAAGATGACAAACGCTCTAGACGTCCGCATACTTCCCTCACCACTGAAAACATCGAAAAAGTTTCTGCGGTGGTACGTAAGCACAGGCTTCAAACAATAGCAGAATCAGCTTGGATATTGTCGGTCACATGTCAATGGATTACTAACCAACTAAAGATCTTAACATGCGTAGAGTGTGTTTACATATCGCTCCCTGCATGTTAAAAGAAGACCAATCTGAAGCTG